>KZ506240.1:210054-221430 GCA_002844005.1 Limosa lapponica baueri
CCTGTCTACAGTCTGAAGAGCAGTTGAAGCAGTGCTTCAACTGTAGCACTGCACAGACTCTTAAACTTACCTATCACTGCGGTTTGGTGCTCAGACTCACCCTCAGGAGCTGACTCCACGTAATGCCAGCTCCAAAATTAGGCATTATGAATATCCCCTTATGTGTAAATGGATCAGATACATTGTGCAGCACTTCCTTTCTTCCTAACTTTTCTGTTTCTGCTCAGTAGAAAGTCTAGAGGGGCCAGAAGGAACAAGGTAGAGCAAGCAAAGAAGTCTCAGCCAATAATCTCTTGTTGCCTATCCACAGGAAGGCAGGAAGCTGAAAAACTGAGCAGGGAGGAGCCTGGATGCCAAGAAAGCGATTCTCTATAGATTGGCCCTTTGCCTGAAAGACAGAAGGAGGAACACCCAGTGTCTGCACTGGCACAAACTACATACCAGAAAACTGAAATTCAACCCATGCCAAGTTATACTTTGAAAAGCTAAATGTACACAGGCCAGCAAGAACAGAATTAGAAGTTCAGAGTATGAAAAATTAATAAAACAAGTTTGGTTTTGCATTAAAGTCAGCTTAGAAAGACAAACTGAAAGTGAAAGGGGGATTAACAAAAATTGCCATGCCAAGAATCAGATGGAAACAACTATTAATACAGTTGCTGAGCTGTTCAAGACAGCGTTCAAGAGAACGAAGAAAACACAGTATGGATCAAGTCATCTCCATTTACACTGCATCTTTCGAAACATACTCTTCAGTAGTAATTATTTTGAACATAGCAAAGATGTAACCACTGAGATATACTACACACTCCCACAGTCCTCTGAAAATGTTACACTGGCCATTGCCTCTTCACCTTTTAAAGCTGGATTTACTATTTCAAATCACGTTTAAAAATAAGTAAATAAAGAGCTGTCTGCAGCCTACAAACATCTGCTTATTTGAGTTCACATGCTATTTGTGCTCTGGAGATGGCTAACTCCTACGACCTAGGTGGCTTCATGCAGTTCCCAAACTGCAGAACCCTCCTAGTGTTTGTCCAAGTGACGAGGAAAACAAGGAACAACACAGCACATACGTGCACAGAAAACACCATCAATGTTGCCATTCTACAGTTGACATCATTATAGATAAATTAAACACCCATTTAAAGAATAACCATAATTTTTAATTACCACTTTACTGCTGCATTTCCAGAAGTGTATTTTAATGCATCAAAAGCTTATCAAAAAGCTAAGTATCACTCAACGTGTTCAGGCTGATTTCCCTCTGTGTTGACACCTTTCATACTAAGGTATTAGTTTTTACACCACATTTTCTGATTAACTTACTCATACAGCCCTTTTCAGAAGATGCTGGGTGAGACTCTGAACATAAGAACATGCAAGAGCAGTTAAATTGTTAAAAGTAACTATGCACTGCAACATAGTGATGTGCACAAAATCAAACTGCTGAGTAACAAATTTCCTTCTTCTTCTGCTTTCTTGTGTGTGGTTTTTGGTTTTTATTTGCAGGAAAGAAAAAAAAAAATATGTCAAGTCTTCATCCTAAAGGACACCACTGTTTTCAGTTTCCCTTTATTGTTAAGGTGGCTGGCTGGTCCTTTAACACACTAACCTAACACTTTAAAACAGGCATCTTCTGAAGTGCTTTGATTCAAGTCACCTGTCCAGATCAAGCAATGATCAACCTTAATGTAACAACAGAACATTTAGGATAACTGGGATTTCCTTTTGCAATGTAATTTATACTACTCATTACACTTTATATGATGTACAGGCTAGACACCGTATAGCTGATGACAGCTACTGACCTTGCAGTGGAATCTGTCCTTCCTATAAGCCTTGTGCTTGGATCTCTTCATACACAAGTGAAAAAGCAACCCACCCCCCCCCACACACACACACTAGGGAGTGGAAAAAGGTGGAGGAAAAGAACATTTCAATAGCTGCACTGCATATTTCCTCTTCCTGTAACTTGGAGTTGACACACCTTTGCCCAAATCCAGAAGAGTCAGGATAACGCTTGAAGGAAACATACCAATTTTACACAAACATGTCCTACGGATAATAGGAGGAAACACGGTAAGACAAGCTATATTGCTGTAACTAACTGCACCTATTTCTACATCTAACAAAACAAGAGGACTACATCTAGTTGCACTGGATCACCCAGTTAATATGAAGAAAAGCAGTTCCGTATCATCACCACCAAGAGGAAAATTCAGCACTTCCACCTCCCTGTTCCACAGAAGTATTTCATAGGATGCATAACACTCAACACCCTCGTAACACAGTCAAGGCTTCACGTCTGCAAAACTAACTTCAGTGGCACTGTGTTGCAATATTATCTGTCTTTTCAGTGCACCAGACACTCTGATGCCTTTGGAGGGGAGGGTGGGGAAGGAAAAAACAAAACACACCCACACCATAACAAAAAACACCCCAAAAAACACCAACCCTAAAACCCAACACACACCACCCACACACAGTCAGTACTTTATCTCTTCTGATCACCTTTTGCTCACTCAGGAGGAAAGGTTCGGAGCCTGCATTTGGTACTAGGAGTGTGAAAGTTCAGATTACCAAAGAGAGAGCTCTGATGCACTTCTAACGCACTAAATCTTTTAACTGCCTCATCCTGATGAGACATTAGTTATGCATTTAAAAAGTAAAAATTACTCAGAACTTCCACAGTCACCTAAACAGACCTCTGCACATCCTCCTGTTGTTTCTTCTCCTCACAGAAAGTCAACAGAGATACTTGAACTTCACCTCTAGTATTTAAAAACAAAAAAAAAAACCAACCAAACAAAAAGAGCCACCCAAACAAAAAAGCAACAGCTTACTTCTGCTAGCTATATAAACAGCCAAAGAAACTTTAAAACACACAGGTCTCTTCAAAGACTAGCCATTCCTGAGAGATGCCAGTTGGCTACATTTTATTGTGTAATATTCAATAAATATTCTTGACATGCCCATACTGCCACTTAAATACTTCCAATAAAAACAGCCTAACAGTGTTGTTCAGCTTATTCATGATTTGCCATCAATTTCAAATGAACATGCAGTCACCTCCCAATAATCGACACCTATTTACAATTACTTTCAGAACTATTCTTTTGGTGTATTTAAAGCCATGCAGCTAGAAGATGAGCAAAAATCCCATATTTAAACAAAGTCTATATGTAATGTGCCCAGTAACTTGTGCCACAACTAGTACAACTAAGCGTGCACTACACTGATACCCAACCACTAATTTGCCAACCTTGCATCAAAACTATTTTTGTCAGGAAAAAGTGCGTGCTGAACAGTTTTTAAACACGCAAGTCACACTGCTAATTTTGAGGCACCCAAATGAAAGCTTACTTCTTGCCAAAGCACTTGCTAGAGAACAGATTTGTTTGGCTAACTTCTAAAAGACAGATTTATCCTTATACCCGTATTTTAGTATGGCAGTAACGGCTTTCTCAGCACCGTGACCCAACTCACGTTCCTTGCAATGGATGCCAGTCCCAGTAGGTAGCCTAACTAGGGAGATGTTTGTTTCCACAGAATTCACATGAAGTATCACAGTATTAAACTATTTTGGTTACTCAGTACTCCAGCCTTCAAATTTTTCATGCCACTAGAGTATCAGAATTACAGAAGAATCTCTGAAAATACTTAAACAAGACAGCTTTATTTCTACCAGCAATTAAATCTTTATGGTGTACGGCTACAGCAGCAATCACACAGTAAGCAACACTCCTGAATTTCCATTCTGATTATTGGACATGAAGCCCCACGCATCCTTCAAATACCTAAGAAATCAGATTTGACAGAAATAGATAGATATCCACATAAAAGCAACTGTATTTAACATGTATTTAGAGAAGCTCACAAAAAATCAACCTACAGGTACCAGCATTTGTAGTGTCACCTCTGACAGTTCCACAAGCAGCTGTTCTTGTAGACCTCACTAAGTATTTCTAACACAATCACTTTCTACTCCGCACCCTCCAGCACCTTACAATGAGCTGAAGAAAAAAGGTAAGTGAAAACCATCACGCAGTTTCTAGGTGACACTAATGGCACCTGTACAATGGCAAAGTTGTCTGTGTTATTCTATGCCAAAAAGAACTGTCACCAAACTTTTACCACTGAGAAGCCAAAAAAAGAAAACACCAAACCATCAAATATTCTAAGTGACTCAATTCAAGTAGAACAGGTAGCTTTCCCCCCCTCCCAAGTACACTGAAAATTCAAAACAGGCTTCACATGCTAAATGGGGAATGATCAACCTACAGACCTGTCTTTGACACTATCCTTTCATAAACAAAACATTAATTGACACCCCTTTTTCCCTCAAGGCTTAAACTCTCCAAATAATTAACCTGAAAACAAGGCCCAAGTAATAACAAAAAAAAAAAAACAACCACGCAGGAAGTCCAACAAAACTGAAATAGGAGGATTCTGCAGTTTAGCTCAATTTGTCACCCTGACACCTTCACTTATGTTCCTAGAATATTTACATTAACTCCAGTTCCTGTTAACTGTACTTTTAAAGCTAAGTATCTACATACAAATATCTTTTAAAATAATAATTCTAACAGTCTTAAATATCAAGAGTTCTACTGTTAGTACTTCAGATGGTGTTCAAATGACAAGAAAAATCAGTACATCCAGGCACAAGATAAATGCAAAAGGCCACAATCAAATCACACTGCAGATTTCGGCAACACCAATCTGTCAGGCAAAGACACAACAATCTCAGACCTAGAAGAGAGCATACAGCTGTACTCCTCCCTGCTGCTCTGTTTATATACTGAAAATCCAAAGAGCAAACTATCGAACACAGAATGGCAGGACATCAGCAGCTAAGTAAACTTCCTTCCCAGAACGGATTCTGCATGGATCTTTGACATGCATCCTCACTTACATACATCTAAACAGATAAATAATGGTTTTGTCCTTTATTTTTGAATGAGGTAAATAAACAAAGAACAACAAGAATAATTTTTGCATTACTACATTTGCTCTGATTTTTCAGACTTACCTGGTCTTTTTCATGGGGTAAAAGGCTGACGGGTGGAAGAGAAGCGGGGAAAGTGCTGGAGTATTTTGGAGCTCCTTTGCTTTCCAAACTGCCATAATTCACTCTATACTGAGGTCCATCCTTCAGTAATCTCCCATTGTTCACAGCACGCTTGGCCCCCAGGCGCAACCTCTGCTGAAAGGCAGGATTGTTGAAAATATTTGCTAGGTCATTTTGACTTCTCAAATACTTCTCTATATTTTTCAGGGAGGAGCCATTTGGTTCTTGAAGCCCTTCAATTGCTCTTCTCAAAAGTTTATTCCAATCCACATTACGAAGCTCATTACAAGCTCCTCTAGATCCCTTAACTGATTTAGGAATAGTGCCAGGTTTAATAGATGAAAACCGTCCAGGATTATCTGGGTCCTTGTAGGATGCAAGGCCTTTATTGGTAACTTTAAGAATAGAACCATCTTGAACGCTAAGTTCCAACTGTTCCGAAACAGTCTTCTTATCTAATCCATGGGAAGCACAAACAGCATGACATATTCTCTCTTCAGAAGGCCTTTGCTTTTGCTTTTTAACTTTTTGTATAGCTTCAAGAATCCACTCCGTATAAAGAGGGTTGGCAAGTTTTACCATGGTTGACCAGTAATTGTTTCCAGCCAAGGGTTACCCATAGAGGTTCCTCCTTATCCTTTTAGCAGATCTTTCAGAGATTGTTCACACCTCAAACACAAATCAAAGGATTCCACACACTGCTTGGATGCATCTCAAAAATATCCATCCTGAGGAGTCAGAAAAGGCTGGGAAATATCTGCTGACCAAAGCTTCCAATTACTTCACCATTAAGGAAAGGTAGAAGGGATTCATTTGTGACGATACTGGTACATCCTTACAAGAAAGTTTGTTGCAACCTTTAAAAAGAAAAAAGAAGAGGCAGGGAAAGAATACAGTTAACACTGAAGTAGTAAAAAGAAACAGAATGCATTCAGACATGCATTCACACTGTAGATGCTGCAGTACGCAAAAACCTTTGTGAGATTATATGAAATGTTCACCAGTTCCCACCCCCCACCAAACAAGTCATCATAAAATCCTTCCACTTCTCATAACATTCAGTAGATTTAGTTTTTCTAAATTCCATCACCCCAACCCTTAACCTGCCACTGATTTGCTGGACAATTTTCTTTCAGCCAAAGATCTGAAAATATTCTTCAAAACGAACTGCCTACAAATCATTTCTACACCCACTGGTATAAGAAAATTACTATCTGGATGGATTATACATCCACTAAAAAGCCCAAACAAAACAAACCACCACAACAAAAAACAATCCTCAACTGATGAAAGCCCAATTATTAATTTCTTAATTATTTATTATTATTTATTTAATTACAGTATGCTTAAGTGCCATGCCATATGTTGATTATACAACTCAGAAAAATCAAAAATGAAATACCAGAACTGAGTTACTAGGAGCACATCTTTCATTAATAGCTAGGTACCCTACAATACAGAAAGGAACCACAAAGTCACTTATTCTAAGGCACACATTTTTGATACAAACTCTTAAGAACAGAAATGAGAATGAACTAACAGGAGGCGTAAATAAATAAATACACTATCAGCATTAAGACACATATCATTAAGTCATATTGACAAAATATGTTTCGGGAACTCACAGTTTAACAGAGAATTTTATTTACTTATTATGGAATAGATTACTCCAATAGAAAATTCAGTGGCTATAAAAACTTATCTAAGAAACCTGAAAGAACATCTTGATCGGGAGTTTATTCATTCTGCAGGACAATATATGAAAAAATTATATTAAAAAAAGCTACATAAATTAAACTAAGACAGTAGGTGCCCAATGAATAAATAAATATATTTGAGGTATTAAGTTTTTCTGCCATGAAATGTGAGGGAGAACTTTTGAAGACATTAGCAGAATTGTGTAATTACTTCAAATCAAAGGAAAATAAATAAAAACCAGAAGTGGAAAATCTTTCAATAAAAGATTGAAGTTTTTATTGAAAAATTGGAAATTTTCAATAAAAGAGTTGTCTTGCAAAGTAGAAGATTCACCAGTTTCACAGCAAAAGCTAAAACTGAGTTAATCTGAAACTACATTTATAAAGCCATAGCAAGCAGCCTATAACTGACTATAATATCTATGATTATACAAGCCTTGGACCTCATTTTTATTCATTTATTCAAGTCATCTTGCATTTCTGTAATTTACCTAAGTTTTAAACATGATTAACAGGAAAAAAATCCACTGAATTGATGCAGCAGTTTAAATTATTTTCAACTTGTTCAAAAGATTCCTCTGCAACTGTGAAGAGAATTAATACAAAAAACCACTTTTGGTCCCATACCTTTTCTCTACCCCCTCAAAAATCTCTTTAAATATAAACTCTATATCACGTTTCACAGATTACTACACTTACACAACAGGATTACTAACAAAAAAGCAGCTGGTTATTGGTGAATAAAATTCTTCTATACCCGAATAACAGAAATATTAATGAATCCATTTTATGAATTTGTCATTCTTGAGGTCTGATTGAAGCTTAGGCATTTTCAGATTTATAAATATGGAAGTTCAACTGAGTGCCAGAACGAAAAGACACATGCCCATTCAAATGCAGGCCATGGATGTTTAATTGGCTCTCATACTGAACTCTCTTGATCCACCTGAATTGGATCCTGTTTCTTGCTTCAAGTCTGTACTCATGCAAGTTATATTTGTTAACAGTTATCACAAATACTTGAAATACACAGAAAAGAATGTCTGTAAACAAACATTTTAGTTTAATCCAGCTAGCAAAAGCCATTCTTTCCCTAACAGCATTGTTTATATTCACTGTTTTCAGATAATTCCAAAATAACACTGTAGCTGCAAAATGTAGACAAATATGGGGAAGAAAAAGTTTCCATGGTACTATGAATCCTACAGATTCTCTCACAACTCTTAACACTGAAAAATACAATAATACAACAAAGCAGAACTCCATATGTATAGTGGAGGCTCTCTCACATTGAGACTACTTTATACGCTCTGCCTATAGATTTGGAAGTTCTCTGCAGCTACATATAAAGCCCCAGATTCTTAGAAAGCTACTTTTAAGTTTAAAAGTTATTTAGTTAGGCTGTTCTACTCTGAGTCTTCATGAAGACAGTCAGTACTTAATTAAATGCTGAACACTGCATTTGCTGAGTCAGACGTACTTGCCTCATTTTTAAACCTACTGCAGTACTGTTGTATTAGATTTCATACAAGCAACCACATCACTTCCATTACATTCCAGAACACACAGTGCAGGGTCTGTTCCAAGCACCTGGACACCGATGAACATTGCAGTATAAACACTGTAACTTGTGGGTTACAGGAATTTTTATTGGCCAGTGATTGTGGCAAAAGGTGAGCATAAACCTGTATCTTCATGTAAAGTCTGCTGCTTGGTACAGGAATTTCACAGCAATATACGTTCAGAACTACATTTTTACTTATTTACTTAAAACTCCTTACGTGTAATACAACCTCCTGCATACTAGTGCCTACTAAATCAACACTAGTTGAGCGTATCAGCAGGAGCATAGAGTTTCCAACACACAGGGCAGGCTATTTCAACAGCGAAAATGAAGACATCTTAAATTCACACCTTCCAACCGAATCAAAGTTCATTCTGCTTTAGAAAACCACGCAAAGCTCATCTGATCCAATTTTGGAATTGTTTTATGACAACTTAAGAGTTTCTGTTATTCTGCCACTTTGGTATGTACTTGAAAAGTAGCACCCTGACCTCTACAACTGATAGAAAAAGTTCTACCATACATAAAATTCAGAATAACCTCTTAATAACAAACATTTTTGCTGGCAATGTAATTCAGCTAAGAGATCCTGGAGCCATAAGTTAAACAGGTCTTTCACATATCACGTTAGGGCAGATTGATCCAAGATTGGCAATACAGAGATATACACATATACACACTGAGTGACTGTGGGAAGACAAAACAAACTTTCCAGATTAAACATAAGAGGACACACATAAGTTCAAAGTGACATTCACATTTCTAAGTTTAGAACTTAGTATCACCAAAACCACAAAAAGGTGGTTATGCATCATTTAACATATAAAGTGTGATGCTTACCCAAACAGATTTTGAGGAAATACCAATTTTTAAGTGATCACAAATTAGTAGAAGTCACTCATGTCTATTTATTCATTTTCCTCCCCTTTAATTAAATAACTTTTAATCAAACGTGCAACAGTACCTATCCAATCACAGATTAGATTTTCCAGACTTTTAAGTGCACAGAACCACTTCCAAGTTTTATGGCAACAGTCGTTAAGCTCTTTCTATGTCATATTTCAGCTTCTACACTCTACAGTATCTTATTTTGAAAATACGAACATTTGAGAAAGTTCAGTTGCACTATATTCCTGGTCAAGTCTGCTAACAAGTCTGCTACTGAAAAGCTGCAGAATATAAGCATTCGGAGGGTTAAGTACAATACATTACCTTTTAAACATGAAAAACCATCTCTAGTCAAGGCTTGTCCCTTTACTTAAGTCATAAATTATCAGATAAATACAAAGAAGTTGCAAAATTGCAGCCTGGGATTTAGAATGAATGCAAATATGTCCTTTATAAAGCACACACCTATTGTACAGCTGATTCTAATTAAAGAATCCACTGACTGAACATGTCAATCTTAGGTGTCATCAGTAATCCTATAATCCTGTAATAAGGTTTTTTTTTAGACTGAACTAGTATCTGGAATTATTTCCAAGTGATCCAGATTGTAAAAACAAGCTATCTAGTCAGAAAGACAAACAAAAAAAAAAACCACAAAAAAAGCTTCCCCCCCAAGAAACTGAAGTTATTACAGAAGTATCCAAAAGCATTTCACAAAATATAATCTAAAGCCTTTTTTTGGAGAATTTCATGAAAAATTCGGTTTGGCTGTCTTAAATGCAACTGGACTTAAACTTTTAAAGACTGAGGTTAACACAGCTACCAAAAAAATAAAGTGGGGGGGGGTGGAGGGGAAAAGAGAGATGACAGCAACTTGTGCAACCTGCCGGTGACCTGTGAAGCACAATTTCATTCTGCTCCCTCCTACCTGCTCTACACACACTCGGGAGAAGCAACAGCAGGCCAGCTCTCTGCTGCAGCATCAGGGTCAGGTAAGGATTGCAGCAGAGGAGGAGGAAGAAGAGAAGGCTGCCATTGCATTCAGTAAGCTTTTTGCCATTTTTCCTTTCCTCCAAGCTATTCATTAGAATTCTGCAGCTAATCAACTCTGTATTCCACCCCCATCTCAATTAATGATGCAAAAGAGGCAAGATACTTGCTCCCCTATTGCAAAATACACGCACCTACAAAGAGACAGAGCAAGAGCAGATCCTGGCAAGGACTCCCAGCACACATGACGCTCTTAAAATTACTCAGATCATGAAGCCAGCTATTGTATTCTTCTTTGTAGACAAAATACAGTTTTCAATGAACCAAGGAAGCACACTGACACTTGCACATGCTTTAAACAGACAGATGAGGAGGCATTACAGTAACTTCAAAACTACCCCAAAAGACTTGGGGGCGTAGGGAGTAAGAGTGGTACAACTGATGAAGCGCTTGCACTCTGCAATACCCCACAAGCTAGATTAAAATCATATGCTAAAAAGCAGTTGACAACATGACAGCAGCAAGCACCACCAGAGGAAACAGCACCAGCACAACATGACACCAGCAAAACCACCCAAATTCACCCTTCCCACTCTCTTCCACAGTAGTTCTGAGCACTTCAAAAGATGGTACTAGACAACACGAGGGAGCATGGGAAGGTAATATTCACTGCCAGCAGTTAACCTGGGAAGAAGGTTTCGCTGAAAACATTTCTTTTTGGGATAGTGATTTTCAACACAAGGGGAATCCGCTTGCTTCTTGCGGAGCAGGCTATTTTCAATGCTCAGTGACAGAATGCTAAAAGGTGAGGTCTGGGCAAAGAAAATACGGCGTGAACATCACTTCCGAAACGTGGCTTCAGAACCTTGAATATTCCCCTCCCCAACTTACTTAAGGTTTTTGCGGTATACCCACGCCATGAAGATTCGCAACGCCTAGTGCCTAGCGCCAAGGCATTGTTGTATCTGACAGGGGCCGAGCCGGGGCTGGCTTTGGAACCCTCCAAGCCTTCCTCCGGGATTTTTCATGTCAAAGGCAGAGCCCCCCTCCCCCAAGCCCGCAGGCTCCGCTCCCCAGGGCACGGCGACCCCGCAGGACAGGCCGGCCGAGGGAGGAGGGCGGCGACGGCGCGCACCTGCACCCACCCCACGGGGGCAGCGGCC
>KZ506240.1:222172-256920 GCA_002844005.1 Limosa lapponica baueri
CCCTCCCCCACCCGCCGCCGCCGCCCCACCCGCTCCTGAAGTTTGTTCGGGAGGGCGATCGCCAGCGAGAGACACCGGCGGCGGCCGCCGGAGCCAGCCCGGCGGGGCGGGCGGGCGCGCTACACACACTAATCGGCCGCCTTAAACACTGAGCGTCACGCGCGCGCCTGGGAGCCTGCCGCTCGCCCGGGCGGGCGAGATGGAGCGGCGTGCTGCCGGCACAACCCTCCCCCGGCGCCGGGCACCGGCGGCCGCCGACCGCGCAACACGCACCGCCGCGAGAGAGGGAGGGGAGGGGAACGGCGACAATGACTCCCAGCTCCACCGCCACACGCAAGGTCCCTGCAAGTTTCGCCATGCGAAGGCGCAGGGACTCCTCTTGTCACCCCGCCGGCGAAGGAACAATCGCCGCCTCAGAACGGCAGGGTGGGAGCATGCAACACAAAAACCTCGGCCAGCCCCTGCCGCCCTCCGCCGCTCCATCCCGCCCCCCCAGCCCGGCTCCCCACCCCATCCAGCCCGGCCATCGCCTCTTGCCGCTGCCGCTCCCCCCCCCTCCCCTGCAAAACGCAGCGCCTTGCAATGCATTTACCAAGCACAAGTGCCTGCAAACACGTGCATCAGCCGCCAATGCAAAAGGGAAGGGGGGGAAAAAAAAAAAAAAAGAAGTACCCAGCCTAATGACAAGCCCCCTGCACTGAGAGAGGGGAGGGAGAGGGGGCTATTATGGCAAATTGCAGCCTGTCACCCAACGCAAAACAAAAACCCACCGCATGCTCCCTGTTATCCCCCCGCATAAACTCCTGGGAATCTAACCTCCGGTGCAGGTTTCCCCCCTCTGCTTGCAATGACCTCCTTTTCTCTGCCCGTGTGTGTGTGTGTGTCTGCAGCAGCGGTTCCTGCGGAATGTGCTGCCCCTGAAACGCGATCGCGGCTCCTCTCTCTCTCTCTCCCCTGCTCTGTCTCTCGCTCGCTCGCTCCCTCTCTCTCTCCTGGCTGCAACCAGAGCCAGGAACACAACAACAACACGGCCTACCCCCCCCCCCCCCCCCCCCCCCCCCCCCCCCCCCCCCCCCTCCCCCAAACACATACACACTGAAGAGACCCAGCCAGGAGAGCCAGACGAGCCGGGGAGGGGGTGGAGGGAATCCCCAGCCAGCGGATTGATTGCACCAGTTACCTTCGCTAAGCCCCTTCGCGAAGGGGGGGGAGAGGGGGGAGCAAAGAGGAGGGGGGGGGGGTGTGGAAAAAGAAGATGAATACAGAGAGAATACCTTGTCTCCCCTCCTCCTCCTCCGCGGGGCTCCTCTTCTCACTCCAAAATACTCAAAGGTGGACGGGCGGAGAGAGAGCAGAGACGAGCCTTCAGCCCGCGGCGGGGGAGGGGAGCCGCGCCGGCAATTATCATTAATTTTAGAAATTAAAGCAAGAGAAACCCACCCCAGACCTCCAGCCTCCCCGATGCCGGGCGGGCGCAGATTGCGAGGACGGGTGCTAAGACACAGGACCTGATAACAGCTAATTGAAAGGTTAATCTACATAGGCTGTGACAGAAGAGGTCCCTCCCCACTTTTTTTATCTGCTGTTGGCAAGTGGGAAATTGAGCTCCCCCCACCTTTTTTTTCCCTCAAAAAAAAAAAAAAAGAGGGAGAGAAAGGGGGGGGAGAAAGGCGATAAAGTTTGGGGGGGAGGCGCGTCCCCGCGGCGGCGCGCGGCTGAGGGGAAGGGGCGCGCGGCTGAGGGGACGGGGCGCGCGGGTGGCCGTTGGACGGGGCGCGTTGGGCGGGAAGGCGGCCTGAGGGGAAGCGGCCGCCACCGCCTCCCTGGGGGGCCCTCACACCGCCACCCCACCCCTGGGGTCTTGGTTTGGGGTTCACCTCCGATGTGGGGCGATTTAAAACGTCTCGGTGGCAGCAGCGCCACGGGCAGGCTTCGGCAAATCCTTCCTGGAGGGCTTGAGCGGTTCCTGGGTCCGGAGGAAGAGGGCTGTGTTTGAGGCAACCATAATTAGTCCGAGGGATGAAAGGAGGGCGAACAAATTGCAGATGTTATCCTCCCATTGAGTTTGCTGTAAGTGTAACAAGATGTCCTGAGGAGTGCATTTTAAAGGGCAAGGTGGTAACACATATGGACTTCAGACTCGTTTAAAGGCTTCCTCCAGGCTGTCTGGAACCGTGCTGCCAAAGGCCACTCACCAAAAGTGAGTCAAAGTTTTAATTTTCATGATGGATTTTTTCTCAACTATGGCTGAAACACCACTTTTCAGCAAAGTATGGCGTGATGAAGTACCGTAGGGTATATACCATAGGGTACCACGCGAGGGAGGAAAAGGTAATCTACCTACCTGAGCATCTACTCAAGGAAGACACCCCCATCTTCCCACACTTGAGACGTGACCCATCTCAGAGGTCTCCTAGACATCCTCTTTTCCATATCTTGTGGGTGACACGTTGTGTTAGCCGCCTGTCTGGCAAAGTTTTCTAAAATTAATATCTGGTCCTGAAGAAGAAAAGATTAAAAAAAAGTCCCTCCTTTTACAGTGGGTGGAAAATGACCTTCTACAGTAAATCAAGAAGGTCCTTCCTAGATCATGTACTGCATGCAGACCAGCAAGCCAACAATGTTTCTGACATAAAATACTAAGCATTGAGGTTTAGTGCAACTTTTTCAGAGTCAATTGCTGAAGATACTGTATAAGGAAGCTCTTTGGTGATGTTTTAGAGCACTGTAAAATTGAATGACCTACTTACAGAAAGCTACCGGGCGAAAATAATATTCTAGCATGTATCTATGATACCATACCTGTTGACTGAGGTTTTAGTCTTTTAACTGCCAGATGCAGCCCTTTAAATGTAGACCGGGAAGTTGAAATGTGTAGTGACCCAATATTTGTTGGAGACTCCTTCAAGGTTCATGTATTATGCAGGACTTGGCTGTGATTGAAAATAGATTTCAAATTATTGGAAACAATATAAATCATTACAGCACAATTTGTAGCAGAGTGTCACATTTGCAATGCTATTCTGAATGTTGTGTCAACATTTCCATTATAAACGTGGTTTGGTTTTTTTTTTCCTTTCTGGGAAATTTACAACTTGGTTAGTGGTAAAAGAAAAAAATAATCTCTTGAAACTGAAACTTGGCATGGCACATCCCAGTTCAGGAAACAAAACACTGGAGAAAACTTGACAATCTGTTTGGCCATTTTGAAATTACCAGTGTGCTGAAGACGTAATTAATAGCACAGAGAAAAATCATAAAAGTCTCTGGTTTGAATACTGTCATTCTTTCTTCTTAATTTAATTCTTTTCCTAAAAATAAATTTTATAGGACAATATGTCATTGGGTGTTGTGTTCCGGTTTTTAACATATTCAAGAACCTTTTGTTTGAAGAGCAATTCCTATGGAACTTGACATTTACAGGTGTAGCTAACACTATGTAAATTGTGAAGTTAAGCACATGAACCTCTTTATACATGAATCATCCTCCAGCAAACTTAGGTCGACTATCACTGGCAATTATACTATTTCCCAAAATAATAACTTCAAAAGAATTGCATTATGTGAATTTAGGGCAGTTCAGTTTGAGACAGTGCTTGTTACGCAGACAAGCCAGAAGTACCTGAAACACTTTGTATTTAACTGAGAATGTCTAATGTTGTGTGCATTTTGGTCTGTGATCTAGATAGGAAGTGTTTTTGGTTTATTGTATGAAAAAGAAAAAAAAAAACAACCACTACATTAAAAATATCCATGGAAAAGTTACAAGCCCACCAAGGAAGTTAGTGCAAGAAAATTCACACTTTAGCATGTCTTCTACTGTCAGACTTTGAGGGATTTAGTCTCCCATAGCCACTGCTAAACTGGTGAAGTACAACGGTTAATGCCCCTGAGCACTAACAGGTGCCTAGACACCTACACATGAATACACCCATTCCATCTGCTAAAAAGATGCCCCTGATATTAAAAAAAGTATCTAAAATGAAAACACACTCTCTCTCATCAGCTTTTAGAAAGAAGCACTACAGCCCAGTTCACTCTGTTCCATTAATTTCCCCGCTTTAATTATAGTTTAAATACCCTTATTCAAAGGATATTTTTCCTCCCCCCTGTGGAAAAATATGTTTGATTGCACATCTATATTGCAGTGTATGTAGTAAGCATACTACTTCTCTCCAAAAGTCCTTAGGATTATTCTAAAAATGCGTGTATGTTTGCTATTTTTGAATCACAAGTGAGAGAAAGCGCAAAGTTAAGGGCTGAGCATGGTCTGAGTTAAATTCAGTTCCCAAAAATCAAACTCTTAGAACTGCTGTATGTATAGCAGTGGTGTAAGACAAGCTGGAGACTACCGCTTAAATGAAGCCCAGCCCATATGCAGACCAAATTCATCAGTATACAAAAAGGAATGCTAAATTAGAGTTTGAACGCTCATTTGAAATCAGTGAGAAAATTCTTGTGCATGAAATTACTGCCATATATAAGAATAAGATTTTTCCATTAGAGGGCTTTAATCGCTGGTGTGGTTCCTTTAGAACTGGTGGGGCTGTTCGGTATTTAGAAACAATTATACAGTTGTCCATGTTGGTATGGTGACAGATCCCTATTTATCTTCAGAGCTGCTGGAGCGTGAAGTCTTGACCCTCATCAAAGTCTGGCAAAACTTCCTATGACTTCAACAAAACCAGGACGTCCCTTCTATTATTACCATACGTAACCACAGATATATCTGGTCACCTGGAGATTGCCTCCCCTGGCGTATGCTGTCAAAAGAAGTGATCCTGGGGAGAAAAGTCATCCCAGGAGCGCAACGAGTTTCTTCCGAGCCTCTGCAGTCACCCTGAGTGTGTCCCCGCGATAAGCTGAAGGCAGGTATGTATTCCTTACCTACACCACCTCCTCTGCTTAGCATTCCTGCCATGGGCTCAGCAGCTTCCCTGTAACCCAAACCTTCAACCTCATAGTCCTTCTGGATTAAAATAGCCTTTATTTTTTTCACTTATGAGATCTTTTTTTTACAGCCTTTTATACTGTAATTTAATCTGAAACATTTATCTGTGGAACTAAGTCTATCCCCCTGGATACAAACAGAGCGGTTCTTGGTTTATGTGTGAGGGTATGCATTGCCGCACACAACAGAGCATCACTGCCCAATTTAAGGACTATTAGGAAATACTAATATAGATTATATTAATATATACATGCCTATACTTGTACACACACAGACAGACACACACAAAGTGAATAACCTGTGGGCATATTTTCTGATCACTTGCTGTCTCATCTATTACATTTAATAAAATTGAATAATAGTATAATATAGTCTCCTGCTGCCATCTTACTGATTTGGGGGCTTTTTAATTCCTGAAACTAACAGGTTATAAGGTAAACGCTATAACAGTCTCAACTCAGGAGTTGTAATTGGCATAATACTGTAATTTGGAAATAAGTGTTTGTGGTAGATCAGCTGTTGTCCCACAGGGATGGAGACAGTGACTTTTTATAATAAATCCCACATGTTCCATTCTACTCTGGCAAATACACCACATTGCTATATCAAAGTACTTCGCAATCCTTAATTAATTAGTTCCTATAAGAGCTCTGTTAGGTGATTGTATATTATTTTTCCTGTTCTCCAACCAGAGATACAAAGCGTAGAGCAAAGTGGCTAGAAGAGGATGCCAGTTTAAGGAAAAATCTGGCCACCTGGGTTCCACAGGCCCTTCTCCAGCCACAGGAGATCCGGTTACGGAGTAGTGGTGCTAGCCACGGAGAAGAAACTAGTGGCCTCTTAACGCATATTTGAAACCTTAGCAGGAGCATGTCTTTTTGCTGTGTTAAGTATTATACATGTTACAGAGGCAACAGGATAAATAGAATTTAGGACTGCAAAGGAAAAGGCTAAAAGCAAAGCAGAAAAAAAACCCCACAGGTGGCTCTTATATATGTGTCCCATAAGATGGTTCTTTTATATACATAGTATCTCACAGTATACTGCATATAGAGGTCCTATTTATACAAACATGATGAAGGATTAGTAAGTGATTAATAGATGTCTTAATAAATGGTAATCAATTATTATGAGTCCAATGGGTCAATAGGGTTTTTTATAACAATAGCTCATCATCGTCTGAAACACCCTATCGATGTATTTAAACTCTATACGCTTTACAGAGAAACACCTGCTAATCTTGTGTTAAACCTCACAAATGGAATCTTAATATAAAGTGTGACTCAAAACAAATTTGCTGGAGAAAAATGGATTAGCACCTAGGCTCCACAGTAAATTGTTAGTTATAGCAATACTGGATTTAAGTGTCTCCTTTCACCATGTAAAAGGCACTGATACCACAGGAAGCATTTTGCTGCTCTGCGCAAGAGTAGTGTTTTCTAGGCTAATTCCAAGAGGAAGGTCTGGGATATTGCAGGACTCTGTATCAACCAGCATCACTGAACTTGATGCAGCTTTGTGTTTTTATACACGTTTACGGTAATACTTGGTGAGGGCAGCTGATGAGATGAAGGATGGAACTGAAAATGAATAAAGATCAGTTTGCTCAGAGCTAGTGAAAGCTGCCGTAATCAGGGGCTGCTCAGGCCCTTCTTGCTACCGTCCTGCTGCGATTAGTTAGTCTAGGTGAAAGGGGAGGATGCTGGTGTTTGCAGGAGCCGTTTTAACACCTCAGCTTGTCTTTGTGAGCTTTAAAGTAATTAACTCTGCAATCATTATCGGTTGACTTTGTCCACAGGTTTAGGTTTCCCTCCCGCTGTTCCCTTTGGGGATATTGGGTTGTCACTTTATGAGAAGGGGGGATTCCTTTTAGAGTTCACACAAAATCCCTTTCACAGCTTCCCAACAGCTTTTTGTGATCTCCAAACTGCTAGAATACTCTCTTGCTCTCTGTTTTAATGAACATTACTTTTATAACTTTCTCCAGATCCAACTGGACAAGAAGGGGTGGGGGGAAGCCTCTCCAGAAAGCCTGGCATCGCTCTTGCTGAGCCCTTCAGATGAAAGGGCAGCCATCCTCGGTACTTAGAAGCTAATAAAAGACACTGCAAAGGCAGTTTTGCTGATTAAGGTTACTTTGAGCCTCTAAAGGATCCTGACAGTCCTTAATGTAACTGAATGAATCCTCACAACTTCCAACTGTGATGTGGGTGTACTACATTCTAGTTCAGTTTTAGCCAGGGGAAAATTTCCAGACTTGAAGTTGTTGGCAGTCTTTTATTGGTCAAACATTGCCAAGAAACATGGAGAAAAAGCGGGGGGAGAGAGCTTGACCATATTTTTGTTAATCCCATTCTCATCCAGTTTCCACTCTATTTTTTTTAAGTTCTATTAATAAGATGAAGAAATTGAAATGACTCTTACTAGCCATGTAATTTGGAGACTGTTCTCACGCTGCCCAGCCCTTGGTGTACTAGACAAGCAACGCTACTTGCACTACCCAAGCAGCCGGGGCAATAAGAACTGTGACTGAAAGGCACACCCACCACATTTCAGAGTCAAGGGACAGTGAAAACCCTCACCTACTGCAGAGCTGGTTGGAGCACTTCCCCTTTCAACTTCTGCTCGGCATCTCCTGGCACACCCATCTTCTCATAAAGGCTTGGAGTTTGGGCGATGACCCATGTGACAAACCAGCTCTGAATTTGCTGAGCCCAGGCTTAGGAGAACCTGAGGTCTGCTCTGTATTGTTTGAGAATTGAGCAACCTCCACTCCGGGCTCCTCCTTTTGCAGCTTGAACCAAGCTGAGTGTGCCTGGTCTCAAGGACTAAACTGCTATCTCCAGCTGGAGTTTTATCTAGGTCTGCATGATGTTTTCTTTACTTTCTTTGTTGGCAGCATTAGTTGTGAGGTTCCCTTGCTAAATAAAGCTCTGACTGCACAAACAATTTATTTCAGTCACTTCCCATAGCTGCCGGTACAAGAGCAACTCTACCTCTGTTAGCTAGACTAGGAGGCCTGTCAGAGTCAGGTGGCAACATACCACATCATTTCAAATACCTTTCAGAAACCTTTAGATTTGTTCAATGCTGCTTTAAAAATAGCCAGTGGCTTGCTTGCATTAGGGCTCCCAACCTGACTAACTCCAGTTGTTAAATTATTGTCACGCACAGCAGGATTTTGTATTAAATATCCTTTGGGAAGGAAAATCTGAGCGAAAAGGGATTTGGGGGGCAGGAGGGACTTGCTTTTCTGTGTCAGGTAATATGAGAATGTGAACTACTGTAGTAGCTAGGAAGAGCTAAGGTAATAATATATCGGCGCTGGAAACAGAAAGTATTTTCTTCATATACGTTGACCTATACAAACTGTCTCCTCGGTGGTACATAGGATAGGTAGCCAGTGATTTATCAAGATGCCAGGGAAGGAGCTGCAGTATCCAGCATAACGAAGCATTTTGTTTATTTCATTTAAAAAAAAAAAAAAAAAACAAAACGGCACACACCAGAAAAAGAGTGAAGTTCTACCTCTCAACTGATGGCAGGACCTGGCCAAGCAGTGAGATTGTCAGAATTGTTTTCCTTAGCACTGGCCAGAATCCCCCTGTTATCCTGATATTATTCCCCTTTGTTATTCGATATCCCACAGTGCCAGCTAAGTCAGGAGTTGTCACACTCCTCACTGGTACAGCAGGATACAAAATAGCTGGGGGTGGGGAGGAAGACTGGAATGGTTAGGAGGTGGAAGGGAAAAGGCCTTTTTTTTTTTTTTTTGTGAAAACAGTAGCACCAGCTGCATCCTGCAAGTCGCTAAATTAGCCAGTCAGTTGTTTTTCTTTTAATTTTTGTGTGAATTCAAGAATAGGTTGTGGATGTCTTGGCAACTCATGAATGAGGCTCTTTATGAAAGAATTCACCTTGCAGAGGGGCTGCTGTCAGATGCACAAGCCTCTTTCCATTAATTAAGCTGCAGAACATCCCCCCTTTTTTTTTTCCCGTCCCTCTCAACGCCTGGATAATCAGACCCTGTGTCTTTCCATAACATCCACCGCTGTCTCTCTTGCTCCTCACAGTATTTCACCCACTCTGTTAATTCTGGGCTGCCAGATTTTTATTTTTTTTTTAACGCAGCTTATTGCTGCTAAGTGAGATATCATGCTGCCTGAGCTAAAATGAATATTCTGCTCCACTGCAACCAGTAACACTCTCTATGCATTATTTTCAGCTGAAAGGTGGCCTAAGAGCAAAGTTGGATATTTTCAAAAGCTCAGCTGGGAGTTAATCAACTCTTATTGTCTTTCGACAGGAGCTGGGTGCTTAACTTGCATCCAGTGAGTCATCCCCTGAATTGTCGCTGGCTTGCACGCAAGCAGTCCCACAGAAGGTGCAGAGAAATTTTAGACATCCTAGAAATGACCTGCCGTTAAAAGTGCATAAGCTAAACTGTATCACATTAGGGAGTGATTAGAGATGCAGTTATGCCTGAACAGACAGCCTGGGGAGAGAAGGTGGGCAGTTCCAAGAACCTCAATCAATCCCCACCCAGCTTTGCTGCCTGTGGTCTGAACAGGATGCGTGACTGCAACTGAACTATCTTGGAGTTTTATGTGGGGATACTCACGTGTGTATTTATGAAGCTATACACCTGCTTCCAGGAATAATCCCAAATCTTTTAAAACCAGTGAAAGGTTTCCACTGACTGATGAGCTCACTATCATACCTGAAGTGTTTGGGCTTAATTTTGTACAGCTGATTTAAAATCCCAGTCATTAGGAATAGAAAAATACAGTATATGGTATTAATGACAGACTTTTAAAAATTATCTGTTCGTTTTCCTTCACTTCCAAGTAATGCTGAACATTAATTTCCTGCAAATGAAGCGATCTGAAGTAGAGTGCACAAAATAATTAATCTTTGGAAACTCTGGACTAAATTAAAATAATTTCAAGTTAAATAAAGAGCTCATCTGTGGCCTCAGTGGTCTTTCTGGGAAGCAAGGGATACATAAAAGAATCAAAAAGAAAGCAAACACCAAATTGTCTAACAGGAAAGGAATCTACAAATATATGTAATAAACTCCCACATTACATCATAAAAATAACTTTCTCACAAATGCTGTCATTGCAAATGCCGAGACACATAGGAGACCATTCAATTAGTAGTAAAACTGAATAAGCAAATGAGAAACTACATTGGAAATATGCATTTTCTAATTAATTTCTTTTAGAGCTTATCAAATTCTCTATTATACTACAGGTTTTCCTTATACTAAGGACTGAATGTGGTAGAATCTGAAATACCATTTAAATTGTGAACTTGTGGGGGTAGAAACTCTCTTTATGAATGTAGGCAGCATCACAATAAACACAATGTTATTATTAGCAAATATTGACTTTTTAATCCAACACCACAATTTGGTTAAAATTAAAACATAAATATAGTTGAATAGTTATCTGTAAATGGAGAAGATTCAGGAATATAAGAAAAATAATTTTGTCTTCATTAGATCCAGGAAAAGTAAGCCTGACTTTGTTTGTTTGTTTGTCATCTCTGAAAATCAGGTCCTGAATTTCTGTGCCTACAGGTAGCCATTTCAGGAAAGTCAGTAAATCAGCTATTTTTCTTTACCTTCTGCAGAGGGAATCTGTAAAAATAAATCATTAATATCTGCAAAATAGTAGTGACAACCTCACTGAGAAATTTTACACAGTAACAACATATTCCTGAAACCCAGAAACTTCCAGTAGAGCATTCCTGTTCACATCCCTTTGCCTGCTCAGCCTACAAGGCCTTTGTTTCTTTCAGGGTTTCACTTGTCGTCTTTTTTTTTTTTTTTTAATTTTCACTGGGCTTCAAATCCACAGCTATCCAGAGCTATCAGAGGCCAATAGTCTAATGGAAAATAATATGGCTGAAGAGATTAATTCCAATAGTGAGCATCAGGATTTTTTGAGTTTTAAACACATGGTACTGTCTCTAGTCTTGCTGAAAGCTCCTTGCTACAGTTTTCTTGTTTGTTAACTATGAAAAATATTAACCTGTCTCTTGGTGAAGCAGACTTGGAGCTCAGAAATGCTCCTGTCTGTATAATGCTGGGGATTATTAGAGAGAAAATGAATATAGTGATGAACCCACTCCATTTCAATTGCTGCATACGAGGCTTTTTCCTATTACAACAATTAACCTCTTAGAAAAGAATTAGCGCTGAGTTTACATGTTGACTCTATAGACATTGCATAATTGCTTTTAAAGAAGTCATCTATAGTCCAGGAAATTACATTTCTCCTTTTGCTTCTAAAATTACAAACTTCTGACTTCCCAGCTGGTAATGCAAGCAATCAAAATCAGGTCTCCCGAGTGCAGTTGCATGACACACATGAACAACAATCTCATTTCATAAAGAATTAACCCACAGCCAGCCACATTAACCAGCTCCAATTCCTGCCACAAAGCCCGTCTGATCAGACCACTGTAGCTCCCTGCTTTGCAAAGGTAGAAATGTCCTGGTCAAGCAACACCCGACCTCCTTGGAGCCCTACTCTGACAAAGCTCCCTGGCAGAGGGAAAGAATTTGGAATAAAGCACCAACCAATAAACCACCAGAAGCTCTGACTTCGTCTTCTATCTTTCTTACAGATTTCCTATCAGTAAGTCACTTAACCTCCCAGAGTTTTGTCTTCTCTTCTGTCATATAGGGACAGCAACACCTCCTTTGACTGTCTTTCTAATCTAAAGTATAAAGAAAGCTACATTGACACCACCCTCCCGCCCTAATCTCAGCTAAGGCATCTAGGCACTACTGTGATTCTAATGAGTGACAGCATTAACTAGCCTTTAAACAGAAGGGCCTACTTCAATTTCGCATTTCCTTGATTTTATCTAGTTAAAATTCTCTTTGTAATTTCTCTGGGTTTTTTCCTCTGTTTGAGAGAAGGTAGGAGGAAAGGAGTTACCTGTTTTGGGTTGATGATTCAGTTCTTGAAATGCTCCAGGTATAGGGCCCGAGAAAGGAAGCAGAGAACCTAGATCCAAATGAGGAAAAGCAAATTTAACTTCTTCCAGCAGGGTTGCTCCCTAAAACGTGTTCTTTAGAGCTTAAAGATGACCTGCAAATAAAAATACAGAATAAAAGTGTAACTCGGTTGTGCACTTTTCTCAATGAGCTACACTGAAGTGCCTGGGTGGAGGTTCCCTCAATACCTCTCCAGCATTTCATAGACTAAACACCTTGCTGCTTTCAGGTGTTTTTCTTGGTGTTCAATGTAAATCTTTCTCAACTGAGTTTTAAGTCATTGCAACCCTAATTATAGTCCTAAATCAGTTATTCTTCTTTATTAGCATTCACTGCAAATGGTTATCTTGGGTAAGCAATTGCCATATTCCTCACCAGTAATCAACTAAGCAACCTGTAGCCACTTATCTTGTTTCTGTTTTGAAATACTTGTTAGCTGAAAGATTCAAACAAATACCACCACATCCAGTTGTGTCAAAGACTGCCATTCAGAGGGTTTTGTGCTACACTATCCAGTCTGGAGAAAGGTTATTCATACATTCAGGAGACTGACTTTGCTGGCGTATGTACATGTTTGTATTCAAAATTTCTAGATTGACAACCCTTCAAAACCAATTGCCTTCTCTTGGGACACGAACACAAACCTTTATTTCTCTTTGACTTGAGAACTGACACCACTGTGATCTCCATCATGAGTCTAGCAATATTAAGCGTGTTGTTCTCTGCAGGCAGGTCTGACTGCTTCAGTTGAATGACTACACGTTGACCTTGGGGGAGCTGCGGGGGTGTGTGTGTTTGTTTTTTAAATTCATCTCCTCCATGTTGTGGGGAAAGATGCTTTTAGACATTACATGATCCATAAGGATTTAAACAACAGTTGATTTCAGCAGCATCTTACATTTTTCAACACAGCTTTATGAACTGTTGAGGCTTAGTACAGGACTTTTTTTTCAGATCAAAAGATGTGACAGGCCACAAAATGTGCAGTGAAGAAATAAAACCATCCCCCATACACACCCAGAAGCACCACTACATACCAGATTCCCCTGACAAAGGTGTCTTTAGCACAAGTCCAGAAAATTGACACTCCAAACTGCACATATACTACAAGACAGACAGCTGTCTGCCAGCGACAAAAGTCTGTCTTCTTCTCTCATGATGAATTGCAGTGGAGGACAGCAGTCATTGCCTGTTCAGCGAAAAGGGAGGCTGTGTGTGATGTGCTGCTCAACCGAGGGGCATCAGAGGGACTGAGAAAGAGCTGGAGCTGGCAGGTTGCCCAAGGCTTGTGCCTCCAGCCTGTAATTCTGCTCCTGCTTTACTTAGTCTCCTGCTGCAATGCTGGGCAGAATTAGCCCATCAACTGTTCTAGGTACAAGGCTTCTGGGGTACACGCAGAGCCTTATTTCTGTATTTAAGAAGGCAGAATTATTAGCATAGGATCAGAATAGTTTGGGTTGCAAGGGTCATTTAAAGGTCATTTAGTCCACCCCCCCTGCAATGAGCAGGGACATCTTCAACTAGATGAGGTTGCTCAGAGCCCTGTCTAACCTCACCTTGAGTGTTTCCAGGGATGGCACATCTACCACCTCTCTAGGCAACCTGTGTCAGTGTTTCACCATTCTCATTGTGAAAAAATTTCTTCCTTACGTCTAGTCTAAATCTTCCCTCTTTTAGTTTGAAAACATTACCCCTTGTCCTATCACAACAGGCCCTGCTAAAAAGTTTGTCCCCATCTTTCCTGTAGGCCCCCTTTAAGTACTGAAAGGCCACAATAAAGTCTTCCTGGAGCCTTCTCTTCTCCAGGCTGAACAACCCCAACTCTCTCAGCCTCTTCTCACAGGAGAGGTGTTCCATTCCTCTGATCATTTTTGTGGCCCTAATTATCTCCCAGTGCTAGATGGATTTAAAACCCCTAAAAGACTGAGGTTCTCAGAACCACATGTATAATTTAAAAATCCCTAATGAGGGAGAATCTGAAACTCAGGAGGCCCTGAGTCCAATTCAGAGACAAATTTGAGCACTTGTGACAGAGACCAATGAGTTACATCCGTTCACAGAAAGAAAAACAATTTTATGATCATGCAATTGAATTGTTTCTAATTAATTCATGATCTATATTTCATACTGCTGAAGCAGGATCTGAGACACACTAGAAAAAAATCCTTCATGTGGCACATCCTAATGGTGGCAAGGGTGCTGAGTCACTGATTCCATTATTAACAGGTTTTCTTGAGTTTGTAACTCAGCTCTTAAATTCATCCTCTTGTTCCTGGGCACACATAATTAGTTGTTAGGCAGCAGCGAGAATCAGTTGGCCCCTGCAGCCCAGGAGCTGAGGGGTGTCCCAGGGCTGGCAGCAAGGGAGTAGGATCAGGGCCAGGTTTAACCAAAAGTCAGGCTCACCAGGCAGGTTTGTGGTGATGAGGCAGGTCCAAGGTCAAGCCAGGCAGTCAATCCACAAGTCAGGATCTGTACTGAGCACAGCGATGAGGCAGGGCCAAGGTCAAGCTGGAATGTTGGCCTGCGGGCTGTGGTCTGGCTAAACAGGGCCCATGGCCAGGCACAGACATGGCTGCAGCTAAGCTAGAAACCATCAGTCCTACTATATAACCTAGGGCTCAGCTGAAATGGGGCTCCTGGGCAGGGGTGGGATGGTGGGGACGCCCCAGGTGTGGCTGGTCAGGGCCATTAATACTTATATAGATGCGCTGTGTTTTCAAGTTTTCTTTATAAATAAATGTCATGAAGAGTGCCATATATTTGCCTGCCACACAGAGCAGGACTTTAATGTTACACAAATAATAACCTGATTCTACAGACCCTTGTATATGTCACTGAGATCTTATTACAGCCTGGCTAAGAGGATGCTGGGTGTTTGCACTGATGAGGCTATTTCAGGATGATAAGCTGCACTAAGTGGGCTCAGTTTTGCATCAGTGGAGTGTATTTGCATATTGCACTGCCAGGGAAAAGAAAACCTTCCATATTGCAAGAGTTTGCCATGTACAAAAATGCCGCTGCAGACATCTGGCGATGTGAGCAGTTCTGATGAAGGCAATACTTCATGAAAGTGCTCTGTTGGTGCTAGGAAGGCTACATTAAAGGGCCTATGACATCGCCAGTTTCTTGGAAAACTCATACATGTACTTTCAGGACTTTTTGCAATATCCATTGCCTTTTGATTTATAAAATTGCCCATGGAAAAAGAGTGGGAAATATTTTTGGCTATGAGAATTCAAATAGTCTTTTGGAAGAATGATTATTAGGACCAACTTTAAGTCCAGCCAAATATTCCCATTCTCTTTCATTTCGGTCCTTGATATGTGCTTTCCTGTTGAAAGGCAGCCTGGAAGAGTTGTCCATATTTCCATTCTATACAAAACTTTTTTTCTATTAGCTAATGATTTCTGATATATTTTTTTTTCATTTCAGATTTTTTTTCCATTTCATATGTTTTAAAAACTGAGAGAAGAAGCCAAAAATGTATCTTATATTTTCCATTCTATGTTGCATTTTGCAGTTCTGTCTTAAAATTCTTCCTTAAGTCCAACATGGTCTTATTCCTAAATTAATACAGTTATTTTAGACCAGGACCTTGAAAAACTGGCACCACATTTAAAAATCTGAGAAGGCAAGTTTTATATTAAAAAGACAGATTACTTCATATCTTTATAAGACTATAGACACATGCTCACACATACTTTTAGTGTAGTGTTATGTTATAATGAGTTTATATGTAGGCTATTAAAATAATTTACATGAACAAAACAAAGCAGATTACCAGCAAAAAAGTGCAGTAACAAGATGAAGACCAAAATTATAATCCCCAAGTCATAACACGAACAAGTTCATTCTGCTCCTACAACATTTGTGTTCATTAATTTATCTACAAAAGAGATTTGGAGGAGAGAGAGATCCTAAGGCTCCAAGATTGTTTCTCCAACCAGATTCAGGCTGGGTCTTGTTTGACTGAAGTGGAAACGCACCTTTTGCAACAAGTGCTGAGTCTGAACAAGAGACTCACCGCGTCCGTTCAAACCGCAGCTCTGACAGAGATCCCAATGTGGGAAAGTCCATTAGGGACATGTTGTGCCCTGGAATTCAAGCAGAACCTCCAGCAGACACTGATAGCCCAGTCCAACTGCTTGTCTCTCTGTAGGCCATCCGCAGATGCTGCTAACAGTATGGACCTTCTTCAGAAAAGCACGAAGCAGCTCAGCAGGGCTGTGCTGGTGCAGAACAAAGCATTACCTTCAGGCAAATCGGTGGGAAGGAATTAATAAACAAAGTTACCCATAAAGTGAGAATGCAACACTAACAAAAATGAAAGTGATTGTAAACTTTGTTAATACCTGGATCATTCATGTAGTAAACAGAACAGAAGGCATAGAAAACATTGCTTTGGTGAATGGAGTAGAAAAACCTGTCAGCGATAGATGTCAAATATATCCTTTGTAGCTTCGCTGAGGTATTTTGCAGTGAAACAATCAAAACAATCAAAACAAACATGTAGAATCTAATTACGGGACAAGAATCTTCTTGTAGTTTGGTGCTAGGAGTTCCCTGGCAGTTTGCTTTGCAACACCCAGTTTTTGTGCTGTGCTGGGACTGGCTGAGAGCACAGAGCCAAGGTCTGACCCCAGCCCGGTTGCCAGGTGAGTTTATGGAGCATTGAGAGTACAGGAGCAGCTCTGTGCCTACATGGATGCAGTGAAATCACTTTCCTGCTTAAACTGTGCACATAAAAACCCCACCAACCCAAGTGCTTTCTGGGATTTTTTCCCTGGTTTTTTTTTTTTGTTGTTGGTTTGGTTTGGTTGTGTTGAGGTTTTTTTTTTGTTGGTTTGGGGATTTTTTTGTTCGTTTGTTTTTTTTTTTTTTTTTTTTTTTTTTAATTCTCGTTCAATCATAACAATGTGCTTCATTTCTAGCTGTTCAGCTTCTGCGGTTTAATATTTATGGCTCTTCATCTTGGACTTCCCAGGTGGTCATGCATCTCACACTGGGCTTAGAGTCCTCTCCATCCCATATCCACCAGAATGTTCACCAGCACCAGCAGGTGCTGAGTAGCCGCATGATTTCCTCAGCTTCCATAGGGTTGGAAAACCCATTTGCTGGACCACCAGGCAACAAGCAGCAGTTGTATCTGGCAAGCCTAAATCCAAAAGGGAAGATTATGGGTTTTAAAGCCATCAGGGACCATTCCACATCATATAGCAACTTTCCTACATTCCTCCATGCTTCAGCAAGAGCAAACGCAGAGAGACAAGAGCTGTCTAAGGGCCCTGAGAGCATCCCCCCCTCCTGACTGTTTGGCTGCCTGGGCTCAGGGCCAACTTGGAGCTAGCGCAGCTGAGAGTTGTCCCACCTCCTCTGCTGGCCTTGGACACAGCGCTGCAGGGAGGCCTCAGCCAGAGCTGATACCACTCCCTGCGGGATCTGCTTTTAGCTAAGCCCCTTCCATTTCGCCCCCATCTGAGCTGAAGCTGGCTTTGGGCCCATTGCTCTGGGCCTAGACCCTGACCTGCTGTGGACTTCCAGCCTGATCTCAGACCTGCCTTATCACCGTGATCCTGCCTGGTGCTCACTGGGCTCTGCCTGGTCCTCCTTACTCTCACTGGCCCTGCCCTGCTTGCCTCAGCTGGCGCCTGTGGGGCTGGTGAGACTCCTGACTTCTCTGCCCCCTGTGTTACTGTTCTCAACTCCCAACTCACCTTCTCCTGCAGAGAGCCAGCTCTTGCTGCTCCCTGATAGGCTGTTCCTCTCAAAATCTCCACAGCTTTTAAAGATTGATCATCTCAGTAAAAATGCCAACCCATTTTCCTTCACAGAAGAACACAGATGGTGGAATCAGCCAGGAATCAAACCTACTACTTATACTACAGAACCATGGAACGAGTAAAATTAGTAGTCTTATATTGCTTCCCCTGTCTCAGCAATAACAAAGCAGGAGTAGAAACTTTGGGAACTCTTTTTCCTACTCCTCTAGCTTTTCTATACCAACCGTATAGAGATATCCTGGGAATAAATGCCATTAATTTATAAAGTAGAAGAAAACAACTTGTGTGAGCAGTGGCTTTTAAAACTCTTGGAGTCCGATGGATCTTTCAGTTACGTGCCCTTCCCTGCTGCACCCTAACCGATCTCAGCTGCAGCCTGTATCACACTGGACCCACAAAGAATATCACCGCACCAGCAAGTGTCATGAGACTAAAAAAAACATTAAAAAAAGTCGTCTTTGAACAGTAAGTCAGAGGGAGTCCGGAGGACCTGTGGTCAACATGTCAGGATGCTCTTTTCTTCTTCCCCTGTTTTCCTCTCAGGCCTTCCTCCCCCCAACCCTGCCCCAGCTGATTTTGCTGGAGGCGGGGGTCCTCCTCCTGGAGGGAGTCTTTTTGTGCCTATTGCTAAACTCCTGCAGCAGCTGCTCAGCCCTTTTCCTACCACTGTGTTGTGATGCAGTCATGATTTTACCACAAAAGTGGCGTTCACCTGCCATGAACCCCGACGAGTTCAGCACTGATTAGGAAGGAAGGCTGGCTGGCAGCACGACTGACTAAGCTGGTTTCCTTAGGAACCCAGCCGAAAAGAGCGAGAAAGTAAGAGCATGTGTGTTCGGGTAGGCAGTGAATAATCCATTAAAACACTTAATTAAAAATTTAAACATGTGTCTGCTAATTACATCACCCTTCTCCTGCCCTCAAAAAGCAGCAAATGAGCATGGTTGCACACCTGCCTGTGTGTTTATTTCCTTAGGATGCTGCTCACTTGCTCAGCAACCCAAATACCAGCTCAGGTAGCAGCTGCCATTGTAAAAACATTCTGGGGAAAAGCGATGACAAATATTTTCTTTTGGGGAATGAATGGCAAAACTGTTCACAGAAATCCTGCTCACTGTTGCTGCATGCCCTAAATTTGTTGATGTTTTTCATATATCAATCCTGATAGTATCAGTTCTCATCTCTCACGCAGGGCTATTCAATGCCAGCAACGCACGTTCTGCTGACCAGACACCTGAAGACCTGTGAAAAGCGAAAGACACAGGGTAAAGAGTTTAAAAAGTAGGCTGTGAGAATATCAAATGAACATGGACACTGTCTGTAAACTCAAAAACTGCAGAGAAAGGTCTACCAAGGCTCTAGACCCTCTGGAGAGTCAGTCCTGCAGGGATAGTGTGGAGCTCTGCATTTCAGGCACATACAGGGTGAGGAGCCTCAGCATGGTAAAGGGACAGCTCAGATTAGCTGTTGTCCGTGCAAATGAGCACTCACAGCAAATGAAACTGGTTTCTCCCTCCATAAGTTACCCTGCAGTGAATCTCCTCTGGTATATGTAGCCTCCTCAGCTGCTCTGAGTTGGCTGGGTTGCAGCCACTTGACATCAGGCCACAGCCTGTGAGTTGGGAAGGCTGTTTTATTCACTGCCTAGAGGAGTAGGATCATGTTCAGCATTGCTGTTGTTATTTATTACAGTCATTAATTTGGCAGGAATTAACCAAATTCTGGCAGGTAGCGTATGTCTCTGTACATTAGCATAACTGTGCTGAGCTATGCTGGGTACACTGGGTGAAAAATCAGTTCCCTGATTTTTGGCTCCTGTCAAAACAGGCCGAGGCCAGAGCAGGAGGGCATGTGTGTCTGCTGGCACATGTATGGTCGCTCTCACCAGATGTTCATCCAATATGCTCTCCTCGAGACCTGTCTTTACATAGTGGTCCTTGATCGTACCACAGCCTGCTGAACCTCTTGGCAAAGGGTCCAGCTGGGACGTGGGTTTGTTTCCTTGGAGGCACTTAGAGTCACACTAGTACTGCTCCAGGCCTTCTCCAACTTGACCTAGAACACTGCCTCAAGACTGTGAACGACCCTATGAGATTATCTTTAAAGTGATATTTTAAGGCATTCACTGACTTTTAAAGCTTGACAGGTGATTTCTTGAGGTGACACACTGGAGAAAGTTTCATTATCCTGGGGGGTACAGACAAGAAGGTGCCTGCCCTTCTGCTGAGCTTCCCCATGTTGAGGTCACATCCACCCAAGGCGGCTGGAGTCCGGTGACTCAGCTCAGGGGCTGCCAGAATCACTGATTTTTCATGTGAGGTGAAGCATCTGCAGGGTAAAGAAATTAACTGGTCCTTCCTTTGAAAAAATGGCTATTTGTTAGAATCTGAGGTATATGTAGAGCTTAGGATGCCACAGGGCAAACATGGGGGCATATGAAATCCCAAGCAAGGCCACGAGTTTAATTGGCTCTCATCAGAAATATTGGGCCTGGCTTTTCATCACGGAGGAGGGAACCCAGATCTGAAATTCAAATATTGGCCTGTCTTTATAGGTGTCAGCTCCCAGTCCCTGAACTTGGTAACTCCCTGAAATCCCAAGCTCCCTTTGCCTTTTCCTAACTTGCCAGGAGGGTGGTTTTCTGGCAGGACCCTGCTGTGTGGGTAAGTGTGCTGGGAGGAGAGGGTGGTTCGTGCTGAGGTGGCTCTTTGACCTGAACTCATCTGCTCCAGTAAATGACCAGAGGTGACTCTCATGGGTAACGTTCACTCTGCTGACCAGGTGCCAGGCTGAGTTCTCTGTACTGTTTTTACCCACCAGGAAGACTGTAGTGGCAGAGCCTGATGGCTCTGGGGTTGCTCTGATGCACTTCACACACATGTATTCTCCAACCCAGGCTGGATGGCACGGAGTGAAGCAGTGTAGTGGGATAAGCCGGGGCACATAGTCACGGGGTCTGGGCTTCTCTGGGTCAGCGTCACTACCCTTTGCGCTGCAGTGGTAGAGGAGAAGCACCCAAGGCTTACACCAAAACCTGCTCAAGCCGGGAGCGGGAGAATGTGGCTGCAGCTGGGCTCCCCAGACAAAGCTCAATTACTTTCCATTTGTGTAGAGAATGGGTGCATTTAATCCAGAAACAGTAGCAACCAAAAAGTCATTTCACTAAGTAGCAGGATCATCCACCACTCGGGAGCAGCTAGAACTATTTACAAAATGTTTTCACACTTCAGCAAGGAAGAGGCTGCGTATTTCTGACTGTGGAGCAGAAGGCAATCCTATAATAATGCCTCATCTTTACCAATCATTCCAAATTATTCACATGAAAGATCCTGCTTTCTCTCTTGGACTTTAATGAAGCTCCTGTTGAACCAATTATTCACTAGCTATTCATGTATTGTCAGAAAGGAAATCGCAGAAGCTTTGTCATTAGGAATAAGATTTGATTGGCAAGGCACATGGCTTTGGGATGGGTTTTCTTCTTCCCCTTTTTTGCTCTAAAGCCATAGCTTTTAACTGGCAATTTCCAGTGCTATAATCTGATGGAAAGTGATAAAACGCATCAGACTGCAGTACTCAAATGAGAAAACACTCCAGATTAGTAGGAATATAATTATGTTTTTCATGACATTGATTTTTTATTTTCTAACTGATAAAAGTAAACAACTGAGTAGGGGGGGGGAGTGCCGAAAAACAACATTTAGACTTTAGTGAGATAATTAACTCAGCAATTAAACATATTTTGTATTCAGCATTTGTCCTCCATAGCACACAGCATATGTGACGTTTGTCCTTTATTCAAATTCTTGCTTCTTGCAATCTTTTTTGTCAGCAGGAGTGGCAGCCGGCGAGAGTCCTGTATGAAGGCCCACTTCCATGGCGCTTTACTTTTAAAGATTAATATTCACAGCTATAGATTGGAAGGGAAGAGGCAGCCAAAAAGAATCATTAAGCTGAGCTAAATGAGCAGAATAGAGAGGCAAGAGATCTGTGCAACAGGCATTTGTGTCTGTTTTCTTATTGCCAGTGGTGTTTGGAGGGGAAGTAAACCAAACCCCTCCTGATCCTCGGGGCGCTGTGTGCTACTCAGCTTCATCCAGCTGCGATATGAGGCTGCAATGTCAAAGGCCCTGTGCTCTGATCCCATTCGATATTACACCATCAGGATGGGCTAGTACGTGGGCAGGATATATCCTAGGAAAATTAAAGAACGAGAATTAAAGCCAACTAAAGCAGAGGCCAGTCCTTTGGTGGGGCTGCCTGGTGGTTCAACAGAGTTGACTTCTCACTGCAGCATGAAACATGGGAAGAAGCATAAGCAACAATGGGTCATTAGAAATCCCACTGGCCTTTTTAGCACAGAGTAGTTCTTCCATCATCAGTTCAGCAAAGAGTGAGTGATTCTTCAGGGAAGCTCATTGCCTCAGAAGGTATGAACTACAATACAGGAGAGATGTCCTTGCCATCACTGCCCCATCTTCATCTCTTTCAGAAAACTGAGGCCATTAGGAAAAGGTTACAAGGCCAGGATAAATAAAACAGGATACTTGTGGCTTTTGAGGCAGGATCAAGAGGGACAAGCAAAGACTGTGTCAGACACAGGTGTGCAGCTATGCCGTGCAAAGGATGACACACAAAAGGATGACACACTACTTCTGCACATCAACACAAACTGCAAAGCTGTAGCTGATATTGTAGAAGTTAATACACAAACACACTACAGTTTGTCTTTTCCCTTTGAGAAAACAATATGTGAGGCTTCTGTTCAGGGCAGAACGCTGAATCTCAGGGAAACCCAAATACCTTCCTACTCTGTGAGACTGCCATGGCCCAATTTAATCTGCTGCTGCTGCTGGGGGGTAGACGCTGACTTCTGAGCTGGCATAAATTTCTACAGTAAACATACTATGACAAGTCATTCCAAATTAATTTCTTCCTTTCCCAAGCTGAATTTGCCAGGTTATGTGCTAAATCTTTTTTCTTGCTTTGTCCTGAAACACTGCGGTGCATAATAAACATCAAGCCTCAAGAGGCTGTTTTGCTGCTAATTTTAGGCAATTAAATGTATCACGTATGTATTCATGATACATACGAATCACCATGTATCTGGAACACAACCTTCCCCAAATCCAGGGTGTTCTCTTGTGAAATCTGTGGCCATTTATGGAATGCAAAAGTTGTGCTGATAAATGCTTTTCACTATCAGACATAAAATGTGTTTGTTATTGTACTGACCTTGGGAGATGAATAGAAACACGCTTTGTCCTTACCCTGCAAGACAGCCACAGCAGCTGGCTATGCTTTAGGACAGGCCAGACTAAAATAGGTCTGTCCATGTGATAGGTTGATAGAAGAAGCCTGGAAATACTGCAAGTTATTTGAGTGCCATTAATAGTCCCACCAGTAGATGATATCCCTGAAAAGGTATCCTGAAGTTGGATCAATGATTTAATTTATAATTCACTGACCCACAGATATAACAACAATCTAATTTTTGGAAAAACCTGTTGTGATTGGTTACTGCCTCACCCCTAAAAAAATTCCAAGCCTACTCCTTTTATGAAGCTAACTGGGACAGGAGGTGTGTTTGTGGGGAAATACTTCCGGAGAAAGGTAATTCCTATGGAAACAAAAAGTTGTGTAGGAAGCCCTGCCCAAACAGCAGATGAGCAATGGGGTTTTATACAATATCTACCACAAGTATTAATATGAAGAGGAGAGATTGGAAGAATAGAATCATCATTAATTTGCAATCAAAATAATTTTAAGGGGCTCAGGTCAAGGTAATTTAAATGTGAGTCATGTTGCTGATGGTTGTACATTTTGCTGCTTTATTTGCCTGCTTGTTATTGGTTTTCCCTCCTCTTGCCTTTCTGTGAAAAGCGCATACCAACAAAGGGGAAAGGCCAGGGCAGAGCAGTCCCCCTCTCTGTTCCCACTTTAGGTGGCCAGCAGCCTTGGAGTAGGTAGGTCCCATCCTACCTTCCCTCTGGAGCCTGCACAGGTGCCTGCAGAGCATTTCGGGAGCTGTTGCTCACTCCCTGCTCTAACTTGTCCTCTGGAGGGACGCTCTCCAGTGGCTGCACAGGGCAGCATGGCCTAATCACATTTGGTACTTCGCATCACATAAGAACAGCCAGCGAATAGATGGGGCAAGAGGGAATGTGACTATTCCCAAGGACCCAAAGAGTAGGTACGTTCAAAATAGAGCAATTTTAAAGTATAGTGAAGTGTTACTTCTGGCATGAATAACAAAAATAATATGTAGAATGAGCGATGATTTTCAAGCCAAATCTGTTTCTTGAAATATTCTCTCATATGCTGTTATTATTCAACTGTAATGGTTCTTTTAGGGCAATATTTTACACCAATGTTAACATCTCCATGGCACCATAGGCAGGGAGGCCTTCCAAGCACACAATTTCTCTCACACTCAGTTTAGGAGCTCTTCCATTTTTCTGTGCATTTACGCTGCACCACTGACTTGAGATATTTGATCCAGAGTAACGATAATGCTTTGCTTTGCTTCATTCCAGCCTTTACTCAATCTCCTTTACGAACACCACTGGGGAGTAGCAGGGCCCTGGGAGGCAGAAAGCCTGGCCAAAGCTCGCCTGTGAGCACCTGGCAGAGCCAGGACTAGAAGACAGACGTTCTCAATCCTTCTCTCATTTGAGAAGCAGCTCAGGTCGACATGGCTCTGAACTTTGGAGATGATCTGCCTGCTAAGCTATAGCACATTTATGATTTGCGGGTTTCTAGTCTGACTTGGCTTCATTTTTTAACTTTTCATTTTCTTTTTAGGGAACCAAACTGTTCACTGGGTTTGGCAGCTGACGGCTATTAACTGTCACACTCCAATAACCAAGGGATAGTTAGAACAGCATTAAATATTTGCACTGTGCAGCAAGGCTATACTTCATCTCAGTACACATGAATCCCATGCTTCTTTCGCGCTGGAAGAAAACCCACCTTATTGCTATTCAAATCTATCTGTCTGTCTCTCTTCCCATACTGTCATTACGCATGCAAGGCCTGTCAGTGCCATTGACACAAAAAACCCCTCTCGCTTTATGCCAACACCAGTGACACCTGAAAAAAAACAGCACAAGACACAAAAGAATTAATGCTTTTAAAAAATTTGTTTATTTGGCCTGCATTTGCTAATAAGGTCACTTATCCCATGTCTTTATAAAAGTATTTCTCCTTCCTGGCGAGGGTGTGTGTTCTTTCTCTCAGGAACAGGTTATAGATAATTCTATGTATGGGGTTTGGTAACTGAGGTTTGTCCATTTTGTACGTCCCTGGTTAAATTGTGAAGCTTTGTTTTTGAGCACAGTTTTTTCCCCTCATCATCTTAACTGCCATTTTGAGTCTAATCTTTTAGGAAATATCCTACATAGGCACTCCTTGTGGTCTGCTTTTAAAAAGCAGAATTTATTTTGGCCTCTGCAGGAAGCATTTAAAGCACATAATGAATAATGTTTGACACAGGAGTCAGTTAGCAGTCATTTTAGATTAACAACACTGCTCAGAAAAAAACCTTGCAGGGGATTAGACCAAGGGAAAGATGCTTAGGCAATAACCTCTGAGCCAGTTGGTTGCTGAACTATTCACAATAGACATAACTATCTCCCAAGGTCTTAAGTGTGAGAATTATCTCCGGGAAGAGAACAATGAGTTAGTGAGATATAAAACAATAGGCTCATGCTCTAATACAAGCAGTTAGCGCCGCACATGTTCTCTTCTCATTTCATCTGCAAGACTTTCAGACAGAAGCAGTTGGTGCCCAAATTAAGACTTCCTCTTTCCCTTTGATCTTATGTAAAAACTAATGAATTGTATAATCTCCAACACCTCTGAAATCCCGCTGGTTAAAGGGAAACTATCCCTACCTTTCCCTCGCCTGTCTCAATTCACTAAATGGGAGCTATATTTAACAGCAGGCCAATCACATGATCGCTGAAAAGGAACAGCACAAGGATCTGTAATCCTAATGCTCTGGAGCTGTGATTGCTATAAATCCTTTGCAGAAGATTTCCTTTAAATCCCAAACATGTCATCACACTTTTAATTAACATTTCTTTATGAAAACTGTGGATAAGACCCTTTAAATTAAAGATTGTTCCTAGACTTGTCATCTTAAAACACTGTGCATTTCTATTGTCATTTTCATGTAGCATATTTTACTTCAATTTATAAGTAAAGCTTTCTTTTTCTTTTCTTTCCCCTCCTTTGCCTTCCCTGCCTTAACCCTCAAGCAAGTAGCAACAGCTACCACTATTTTTTAAGGGTAAACAAATAGTTTTAAATTAGTTCATGCACAAAAGGGAAAATTCAAATAATGGAAAGGCCAGCAATGAGTAGAGGCAGAGATGTGGCTGACACTGCCCTGCTTGAATTCTTACCACCTTCACCTCTTCCATTTACCATCTTCTTTACAGAAAGAGATTGAGAGAGGAAAGCGATCTGCCCAAAGTAACAAAGTGGATCACTTGCAACCTTTATTTCCTGATTCCCAGCTCTTAATTCTTCTCAAGTCTTTAGCATGTGGCTTTCTGAATACCAGGCCTGTTTCCTTTCCTGTTGATCTCAGCAGCAGTGCTACCCACTGAATGTGGTACTCAAACAAGCCTAAAAAGCATGATGCTGGGCTCCGGACACGCAGTCTTATTTTCAGCAAGAGGGAAGAGTTTTATCTGAAGGAGGGTGAAACGCTTTGGCCGGTGGCTAGTGGGGAATGGATTTCCAGTACTTGTTTTCCTGAAAGTATCCCAGGTAAGAACTCTGGGTTTGAATGATGGCTCAAGCTCAGTGACAGACTCACTTCAGTTATCCCATCTGGGATCTGAGACAGTGGCACATGTCACTGGCAGACATCTCTTTCAATGATGTTTTTCAGGAAGCCCAGTTTTCTAACATGCCTCTGTGTGAAGTAAGATGGTGCAGGACCAAAGAGAGAGGAAGAATATTTGTGAGAGAGAATATTAAGGATGGTATCCTTATCCATTGTATAGATTAAAAAACCCCTTTCACCAGAGAGAAGCAGGAAAGAAATACAGATCCTGAAAAGAATCCAGAATGAAATTGTCAGGCAATTTGACAGCACAAATTCAAATTACTTAGCTTGATTTGGCAATACATTTCTAAGCATCCATATATCATCCAAGAATATCCATTGACAGATATTGGAGAAATAATGAATGGCTAAATAGAGCGGGTCAGACTCTGATGCCCTTCCATGAATTGGGTAGTAGTTTATTCCTCAGCTACTCCCACTGGCTTCAAATTATGCTTTGTAGCTGACCCCCCGAGCCAAATGTCAGCAGCCCACACTCACCAAGCACGTCAGTGGAAAAGCTCAGAACAGAACCTCTGACTTGACTCTCTTGCATCCTGAATTGAAAACAAGGTATAGCCGAAAGAAAGAAAGAAAAGAAAGAAAAGAAAGAACCCCCCCTATGTTACAACTACCTTCTTTTATATATCTTCCCTTCCTTTACAGTAGTTAGTCAGTCTTGACAGTGAGTCTGGTAGTTTCATCGGTACCGTAAAGAATGTTTACATATTTATATTCTGTTTTAGATGGGCCATAACTATCTGGCCAGGGCATTGACAAAGCTGTTTCAAAAGGAATGGAGAATGTCACAGATGCAGAGCAAAGGGAACAGCAAATTTCACCACTAGACCATTGGGTTTTTCCTTACTGACAGCCAAATTCATGCAGTAAGCGTGATGTGGCGTATGTGACCATACATTAAAAGCAGGGACTCCAACACATCTTTCCTTGGCCTGTCAGCTTCTCTTGGTTAAAATATATCACATGGATACATCAAGTTAAAGAACTAAAAATTAACCATGAGATGTAAAAAAATAACATTCTTCTGCTCAACCCATAAAGCCTGAAGACCATACACACTGTAGCCTCTTTCAGTTTTGTTTGCAATCCCATTTTCACTCCGATATATTCATTCCTCCTATGCTAGAACATCAAAAATGTAAAGTCCAAAACTCCTTCCAAGAGTAGCACTGTGAATAAGCCAGACAAGTCTTATTGGCACAAAGCTGTTCATGATTAGGTCCACAGACAGACAAGGCCAGTACATGCAACTTTTTCAGATAGAAACTGTGAGCCCGAGTCCTTAAAGAACAGACTGTACTTACGAAGCAATGATCTGTGCTTGCGACGATGGAGTTCCATGGCCCCATCAGGATTTTCAGAAGTGGCTGGTTTGAAGCTCCTGGATGTACTTGCAGGGATCCCACCAGGTGACCTCTAAGACAACAGAGCCTGTTTTCCAGTGTATGAGACTGGATATTGGGCCAAACGAGGGAATCAGGATCATAACCTTGATTTCTCCCCATGCTCTTTGGAATGCACTAACTGTAATAACACCGCTCAGTCTCTGTGCGCCCTTGTTCCATGCTTTGCAGTAAAGCGCAAAGCCCCCACTGACAGCGTTCTTTGATGAACCGTAGCCATTTCATTTTTCATCTCTCCTGCGGTACAAACACCAAACTGATGTTCCTTCCCTTCCTTACTGCTGAGATCACCCTTGAACACCCACCTGGACACTGAAAGTCTCGTATAAAATGTTGAGATCTAACATAAACTGTGGGTTAAACACCCATTTCCTGTTCCCATTTCAGTACAATACGTGGGGGAAAGCCAGACACATACCAATACAAAAGCAGGAGTAACTGTATGACAATTTTTTATTTATCAGTATCAAATTACATAGCAAAGTAATGAATGCAGTGTCAGATCACCTCTTTGAATACTGTAAATACAAACAAAATCCACCATATTGCTTAATTATCCAAAGTAAATTAAAAGTTTAAAAATGTGCGTTTCAGAGATTCCGTTTGGCATATCCTGTCAATATATCCTGCATAAATATTTCTGTACCTCATTATCACTATGTGTACCTTAATTAAATACAGCCTCTAGAAAGCTCACATGGAGGAGAGAGGATCTATCTGTATGTTTATGTTCATCATCAAGTCACGCATCTGCCCTGAAATCACTGAAAGTACCTGTTTGTGAGCTCACCTGACAGATGAATGTGACTGTGGCCAGACTCTGCTCTCAGGCAGTGCCAGACCCAAAACCACTGGCCTCAGTGCAAGATGACTGAATGCACGACATCAGCTTTGGGTCAGGTCCTTCCACTACCCACGAAATAGCTACTCACTTCCCTGGAAGCTGGGCTGGGTCTGGTGGCCAGATCTTATACACTCAAATAGGTAAGGAAATTCTTGGGAAATTTACACCACTCTTTACGCTAGTGTGACTCCACTACATAGAAAGAACAACTCCTGGTTTATAATGTTTAAGTGACAAATAAAGTCAGGTCTGTTGATTTCACGCAAGTTGAGTAGGATTTGGCCACAGCTGGATACAAACTAGATAATTCAACGGAAGTATTTTAATGGTGTTAATCAGCGGTGTCATTTACATGGGGCTTCCTTATAAACTGTGTAAATAGAACAATTTTTCCTGATGGATGAGAGAATAAGCTTCACTTAGCACTGTTTCCAAAGTTAAGACTACTGAGACATTGTAGTGGTATGAAAAGGAAAACACCATAGAAATATATATTTCGTTTAGAATACAATGAACAGAAGTACAGAAGCGTTGATGCAGGTAATTGGAAAGGTGAGGAAAAGGAAGGAGGAAAAATGTAGGCAGCAATCCCACGGCAACGTGGGAGATACTCTTGATCCCTCCAATTCACCAGTATCAGTGGAAGTCGGGCTTCTCTGGGAAGGTGCAACCTGAACGCTTGATAATTACGCTGGCAGCGTAATGTCCAGCCCGGATGCACTCGGTCATTGGCCGGTCATAGACGAGCTGTGAGAGAAAGCCTATGGAACAAAGCGGGAGAGAAAGAGAAGGAAGAAAACGGTTAGATTTGTGTTTTGGGTGGATCAGTTTGTCACGGGGCAAGGCACTAAAATACTGGCCTAATTGTATGTACACAGGTAGCCTGGTGTCGTGGTTTGGGCCAGTCTGGGCTACTATAAATTTAGTATTGCGCTTGAGTGACGTGCCGAGTTGGAGTGCTGCTGCTCTTCTTTCTACCTGAACTCTCCATTTGGTAGCTTCAAGTAAATCAAAGATTATCAAGACTGATCTTTATTAGTGCCCTCAAAATTATTTTCCGAGAATTCTTCCTCTCTTCTTTTTCCAGAGAGAGCCCCTGATTCCTCAAATACCATTTTGAGAACAAAGAAGCAGTTTTCCCTGCTGAAGAGAGCTCCTTCTGCCAGTACTGGCTACAGCCACTTGTCACTCTGCAAGCTCTCCTCAAAAAAAGAGAAAGGCACATAGCAAACAAATGTCCATTTTTACAGTTACAGGTGCTCACAATGGAAAGAAGGCGAGAAACTATCTGATGAGGAAAGTTAGATGACATCTGTTGCCCTTGATTGGGGAAATTTAACCTAAGACTTCAGAAACAGTGGGCACCTGTGAGCATGTTCCCACAGCTACGTAAACAGCAACCCCTATGGAGAGCCAAGACCCTCTCAGAATCAGATCTCTCCCTTGGTCCACTGCTTTAGCTAATGAAGCCCTCCCGTGTGTGGCTTAGAAAACCAGAAACCACCTGGAGCCAAGCGTTTTGAAAACCAGAGCACCTCTTTAAATGAATGTAAGCAGAGAGTCCTAAAAAGGAGATTATTTACAGGTACTTGGAAAAGTTAAGTACAAGCGGCACCAGAAATTTTACTTTCTGTCCTTCAGTTCTGAAACACTTCGTCTTGGTTGAAACTACTGTGATCGAAAGCGTGACAGAGCTTATGGCAGAGGTGAAATGCGTATTTCAAATTTAGAAGAGGTTTTCAAGATGTGAAAAGTAAACTTAGTATCTTATAATTTAAAACTTCACTCTGTCATTCTAGAGGTAATATTTTATTCACTTTTATCCTGTTTTTAATATGTTTCAGATGTATCTCTCTTCCTCATCCAATCACAGAAGGAAAGTGAGGCTGGCCCAGGAAAATCAAAATTTGAGCAAGCTGAAACATGTTCCTTCTAAAGCTTTCATCCACCATTTCAAGCTCCCTGTGTCACAATCTGACAGGCCTTGGGCCTTGACAGTACAAATCTAGTCTTGAAACCATGTCTCTCGTAAGTACTGCGGAGCTGATCGGTACCAATTTCTGACATATTACAAATTTTGATTCGAAGATGATAGGTTTTTGCTAGCTCGCTTTTAAATGCATTTTCTCTGTTCGGCTTGGTTACTGTTGGAACAAAGACTCTACATTAGATTGTGATGTTCTCATTTAACCTGTGCTCCTTTTCCAAATGTTTCCTTTCGTGGCACACTAGAGCATATTTTTAGAAGATGATAAAAATATTTTATCCTATGCAATAATGTCTGCTCCTTGAAGGTTAAAAATCATGTAAAAAATGAAAAAATAAGGTTAGATTAATGAAGGAAAATACTGGTGAGTGAAAGATGCCGTTTTCGTGAATTACCAAGGAAATCTGGGCTTCTCGGTCATGACTGACAGTGAAAAGAAGCCTTGTTGATATATGGTTTTCTCTAAACTGCACCAAATGGGAGAAGAGTTTGAAACTACTAAATCTATAAATCAAATACTTTTCATTGGAATTGGGAGGCCATAGAAAGCAGGCATTTTAGTTGACAACTAGGAAAAAACTTGCACGTTTCTGACATCAATACTTTTCTAGAGAGCTACATATTAGCTGGAATTTCACAGATACTGACTGGCGCTAGCTGGGAAAAAAATGACTGCTTCACCAACAACAGTTAAGCCCATAAGCACAAGTGGAGGAGACAGGACTCTCCAGGAAACGAAGATGAGAATGCGAAACAGGAAGCGATGTTGCTGTGAGTGCTATCACTGATGGCAGTTTGGGGATGACAGACAACACAACTGTGGCAGGATGGTCCGGCTGCAATAGTTGGGTAACACTGGAGAAATTCAAACAGCATGCCTGGCAGAAATCAGACCGTTTCTGAATAACAAGATGAAAATGGTCTGCTCTCCATTAAATTAACATGCATTCTTAGGAGAAACTTTCTTGGATATGTGGAGAATGTCAATCATTAAATTTAAACTGCCTGGGAGGCAGGAGCTTGCCAGTGTGCTTCTGGGTGGTTAAAACTTGAGAGCAAGTTGTAACCGTATGTAAAATGAGGCTGTTAAGACAGTCCATTTCTGACTCAGTAAGTACCGAAGATGCACTGGGCAGGCCTCCAAAGGCAAACAGGAGGCTGGGTTTTGTGCAGAGCATGAATTCAGAGCGGGGTTTACACAAGAAAGAACAACTGTCCTCTATGTCTGTGACCCCGGCATCAAACATATATGAAGATGTGAAAATCCAAGGAGTGAAGGACCATAAAACATGAATTATTTTTCAATACCAACCAGACTGAGACTGTCATTGCCTCCCAGACTTACTGTAGTTTCAAGTTAGTATCTTTTGTCTTCAGTGAAGCTACTTCTTATTTATTCTGATCTAAGTGAAAGCAGAATCAGGTAAAGAAACATCCTGTTCTAATTGAGGATAGAAATGAGAGATCTCTGTGATTTCAGAGTGGTGGAGAGATGACATTAAGTACAGCTGTCATGTATGAGATATGTAGAAACTGCAGTGGGGAGTTTGCCCTCAAACCATTCTCTTGTCTGTTGAGTTTCTCTTAAAAGGTATGTGTTTCATAGATGAAATAGAAATAGCAGTATCTGACACAGTACCGCATCGAATGACAATACAAACACACATATCACAAACACAGAACTACATCACACACTAAGACTAGGCAGTTGGCAAAGCAGACCCCGAGGGAACACCAGAAAGCGCTGTTGTTTGAGCAGAGAAACAAAGAGCTCTATCAGGTTGGCTGCCTTAGCTGCAGAATGTTCTTTTTAGTTAATGCAGTAAAAAGCAACACGATCAGAATATAATTCAGAGTTTGCCTCCTCCAGTGTATAAGGTAGTGTGATGCAAACCCATGAGTCACACTCTCAAGGCATGGATTCAGATCTTCGCGTTCCAGATGAAGAAGTTGCTGCCCCATCTGTTTTTCACCATCCTTCTTTGCTGCTTGCATAACCCGGTACCCAGTCAAAACGAGCCCGATTAGTTTAAACAGTACGCTGTTGAAGAGTGGATCTTTGCTAACCCAGCTGATTTAAACTGAAGGGGGTTAGTGAGTACTCAAACAGCGAGCAGGGCGGCGGAGGGAAGATGATAAGCACTTGAAGGCTGTAATCTCTTTAAGGTGCCATGTCTGGAAACGCAGGAAGATAAGTGAACATGGCTTCAGACTTACTTCACACCCCTCCTACCATTTCACAGACGGAAAGGGCAGGATTGAACTCTCATCCTGTATCACGGGCCTGGGATCACAGAACTAGATCATCCCAGCACATACTAAAGTAGCTCAGCAACTATTTTAACTTCTGCCATGGCCTGAACTACTTCCTGACTATCACTGGAGTGGAGTGCAGAAAGCAGTAGTATATTTTGGCTACACAAGACAACCTCACTTCAAATATTTTACCAAAACAACTTCAGGCAATACTGTCTACCATCTAATTGCAGCTATTCTGCACTAGCATTCCTACACTGCGGAAGCTGTAGACGGTGTTAATGCAAGGTGTACCACTCTCTTCACACTAGAACACAAAGGCAAGAACCAAACTCAAGGCTTTCCCGCTTTTCTGCCTCCTGCCCCAACATCCAAAGTGTTTATGGAGTAAGAGAAATGGCAGTTGGCAGGATGTCTCGCAGGCCACCCTGCTGTAGCTAGCCATCTCGGCAAGCTTTCAGAGTAGCCTGGGATGCCTTTGTCCCTCACAGGTGTGGACAGCCAAGAAACCACCTTGTACCACGCTAAGAACTTATTTGGAACTGTGTCCAATTCATTCCACTTTTCAGCATCTTCCTAGAAAGCAAAGACAACTTTGCTTCAAAAGCTGCTTTAAACCTCAGAGTGGTACAAAATGTATTTGCATTCCCAGATGATAGAAGTGATTATAACACATCAATAGCTATTTTTGGCCCATAATTATTCCTTTCCTGCTCAGTAGAGAAAAGCATCTCTGAAATCACTTTGCTCTGAAAAGTGTGCCTGACGTAATTGAGAGTTAATCTTTATTATCTCCAGCTTCCTTACTACATACGCTCAAAGACCACGTTTATTATCGTTAGGTCTGCAAACAGAATGAGGGATGGAAAAGCCAAGTTGCTTTCTTCCTTTTCGTGCTCACCACCAAGTGAAAAGTTCTGTAAGCCGAGTGCCAGAAGTGGTGCTTGAGCCTCAAAATCCAAACCCAAGCCAAGGCCCTCACTGAAACCAGCTCAAATCTCTTTGGGGATGTCAATACAAGTCTGAAAGGACACAGCGAGACAGTCCACCCACCCACACAAAAGGTGTTTACTTTGTTACCTCTAAGAGCTGAGTAGCACTTAAAAACCATTAAAGGAGAACCAAGCTAATTTTCTTGCGGCCAGCAAAATAGACGTTTCAGAGGCAGTTTCGCTGAAATCAGTGGTTTCTTTGAAAGTTTTGTTTTCAGATTATCGGTGGTAATTCTGAACGAGCGCCTAGTGCTACTGCAGTTGGACAGGAATGTGGGAGTCCAATAGCGGAGATTTTAAAACAGTTCTGGTCTGCTCCAGTAATGGTTTAACAACACTTAAAAACAGCTCATATTGAAGCCAAATGTTTCATTTCAAATTGTACACTTGACAATTAATTTTAATGACTGTTAATTACTAATGCTGGCTGGAAATCCGTTTATAGACTCCGACACCCAGCTCCCCCACTACTCGTCTTTCTGCAGTCTCTCTCACACTTCCAACCTTTGTAAAATGCCCAAGGCAAAATTAATGTATTTTTTTAAATGCAAGAGAGAAAAGCAAAAAAAAAGCAATTATCAAATGCATTAATTATAAACGATTACAAGCTGACCCTGAGTCAGAGCCCCTCAAAATCTTTTTGCTATGTGATGTTCCCAGACA
>KZ506240.1:257042-273605 GCA_002844005.1 Limosa lapponica baueri
ATTTAAAGTTTCTGCAGCTTAATTTATGAACTGTCTTTTTAAAAATGGTGCTATTGCACTAAGGGGGACGGTTGCAAGCACCTTTTTACACTCCCGTTTGTATACAGCATTGATCACAGTCGCTCGAAGGCTCATCTATTTTTATGTGCTCCCACCAGCTTTCCAGGCCAGCAGTGTGGGAAGATGCAGTTTTCAAGAAGCATTACCCTGGCGGTTTAAAGCCTCGTAGCTGATATGACTGAGGCTTTTTTGGGTTGCTGTCTTTTAGCGCTGTTGGAGCGGGTTAATGCCGTGGCAGCACGAGCCTGGTCAGTTGGAATCAGGTGGTTCGCAAGGCTGGTGCCAAGAGCCAACCAGCCAACCTAGATTTTGTAAAAGACGTTGGCATGGGATGATTCTGCAATACAGTCGCTGAACGACCGTACGTCAACATGCTGAGGTTTCTCCTTTTTTAATTTTGTGGCAGATGGTGGATATTACAGCCAAGAACTGTGGTAAGCCAGAGGCCCTGCCCACTGCTATCAAACCGAATGTTGGCTATTCTAAATGGAAACGTTTTTGATTAAGGGTGGGATTTGGCTTCTGTTTTCATGTATTTTGGCACTGTGGTCTGACACATTAGACTTACAGTATATAAGACAAATTAAATGTACACATCTTCAAATACACTATACTTATTTCAGCCTTCACACACCTTAGCTCTTTCTCTCTCAAATACAGTGTAAGAATTATTCCACACATGCACATATATGTCATTAACTACAAATGTATACATGTACAAACAAATGCACACAGTAAACAAGAGTCTTTCCCTCTCTTTTAAAATGAGATGGCTTTGTGCTTCTGCAGAACTGTAGTGCCAGGCTAATTACAAGTGAGCGAAAAAAGGTTACCAACCCTTTCAGAAAAACAGTCATTTAAGATGTATATCTAACAAGTGGCAACCTTGAAATCTCACCCTCACTGAAAAGAACATTAGAAAAGCCTTCCTGTCTATACCACTGGAGGAAAGTTTTAATAAAAACTAATTAAACTACAAAAATCCCAAGTGGCTAACTGATTTTAGGGGCTAAATTTCTGGCAATTCTAATTATCCTCTTGTGGCTTCACTTAGTGTTTCACAACCATGACAGATGACAGTGAAAAACTGCAGTTAAATTCATCCTCCCTGACACCATGCTAAGCACTAGCTTCTCCCTCTCCAAGTAAAATCAATACCATGTTTGAGTAAACACGTTTACAGCTTTATTAGGATGTCTCGCTTGTTCTGTAACAGCTACTTGAAGCTGTGGTAACAAATCGACTCAACTCAGTTAAACCTAGAGAGCTGAGTAAGAGGCTCATCGATAAGGTTGTTATAAAAATAAACTGCAGGAGATCAGAAAGCTGGAACAAACAGCCTGGTAAATGTCAATATTTTTACTTCCAGAGAATGACAAAACCATGAGATCACGAATAAAATGTTTCGGAAGTCTATATTTACTTTATTTATAAAATGGTCATGTGCTAAATGCATTTCGCTGCCTGTATAACCCCCCTTACACAAACTTCTTATTTTCTAATCGCCAGCATGAACACCAAACCAAGCATGTTTCCAAGAAAAGCAGCTAGTATTGGTATTGCTGTCCCTATCCCCCTTGTTTTCTTTATATTTACATTTTGAATGTATTGAATTTCTGCAAGGATCCCTCAGATGGGTGCACGTCTTACTTAGTCTGAGCTTATACAGTCATTTATGGACACACGCAAATAATACAACTTTGCATTTACTAGACAACTATGAATAAGTGCAAGGAGTGTTTTCAGTTTAGCAGCCTTTCCCTGGGATGGAGAGGAGGTGTTGAATACACAAACCGAAAAAGAGTTCAGACCCTAACGCTTTCAACCGTCACATGAAAGACTCCTGCAAAAACGTAACAATAAAAAAATGAAATAAAACTCCACTACATCCCTGTAATTCCATTAGGAATCAGTTACTCAAAGCCGAATAACTTTATTGCATTGCATATATGATTACCACTGTTTGGACATACTGGGCCAGCTCACTGCTGCTTGCAGAGTAAGGTGCCATCACACATCCCTAGGCCTGTAGAGATGCTTATGCCCATCGGAGACTCTCTCTCCCTAAGGAAAATTAGCAGTCTTGTTTCTTTGATGTCTTTGTGCAAGTAGGAATGGTGGTTGTAACTCTATAGCAGTTTGGTCCTGAAGGCTGTGTAATGGATGGAGAACTTAGATCCTGATTTGAAGCCTGCTGAGACTGACGGGAGTTTTCCTACCACTGGCCTATGCCTTGTGTGACTACTGTCCAGCCTTTGGGGGGGAACAGCTCAAAGCTGGAGGAGAGGCTTAAGTCTTTTACGCTGTGACACCCTTCACATTAACCAATGGACTCTTAACCTGCTGCATATCACCTCTATTAAACCCCCAGTGCATCTTACCGTTCAAGAAAAGAATCACTTCAGTCTACAACATGCTCCAAGAAAGATGTGATGGAGGAAGCTGATAACAAGGTTATAACTTCTGATGGTTTGGTCCTATTTTTCATTTTTAAATCCACATGATGAACTTTGGGAAATTCCCTTTTGGATCAGAATCTGGTGGCTTTGGGCTTGTCTGCAACAGCCAGGATCAGGGGGAAACATTTGATAAAAGAAAAACCACTCCAAGCTTACAAAGAATATTCAAGGCGCTCTATATGCCAAAGCAAATACAGGTATTTTCATTGGAAGCGTTGTTGCTAACCATCTGAAAAAACTGCTTTCCAGGCTGATGTTTCTCTTTGTTTTTCCTAAAAACATTTCCGAGAAAGTTTCCTAGAAGTGTTCTTCAAAAGCTAAAATTCTCCTTAGCCATTTTTGAGACTGCAGCATTAAATACACTTGCTTTTATTAGTACCTGAGGAAATTTTCTGAGCCTCAAAACAGATCTGTTGTATTGACATTAAATGGTGCAGATTACAACACCTGCTGCTTGGGATAAGAGGAAGAGACTTTCACTAATTTAATGTAGAAATAACGAAGTTCTAAGCAGAACAAAATGGAATACTACGTACTATCCTCTATTCAGTTTTTAACGTTGTTTGGAAGCATAATGCTTCTGTCATATATTCAACTACAAAAAAGGCTCCGTGAGGCTTCATAGTTGAGATTCACCTGCACCAAAGGTAGGAGATGTGAAGTTGTGTTTGCAGTAAGGGCTTATTTGTAGGTACAATCCCACACTCTCAAGCCAGCGGAAGGCAAAGGGAATCAGAAAGCAAGACCCAGCGCAGTGGGAATATGGCAGTTAGACATCCTACCAATTTCTTGACTTTTGTGGGCTGAAATACCCAACCTAGCATTATGTTCATGATGTTCCTATTCTAATACAGTGGCATTTAATGTCTTTTGCCTGTTTAAATATCTCTTACAGTCCTGGATTGATACTAATCATTTACTGATCACCAATGTGATCTTTAATGTCTCTTTAAGCAGAGTCGGAGATCAAACAACCAGCACTGCCACTACCACTGCTTTCAACTGGGACCGTGTGTTTTATTTCTTTTTTTTTTCTTTTTTTTTTTTTTATTGCAACCTTGCCATCTCCCCACTGCAAGTATGAGCCCATTTTGGTGTGGGAGAAGTGAACAAATTATGGGAGACGTTACCACCGTATCATACAGTAGAGGCCGCTGCCAGTGAGTGAGGATCCTGCTGGCTAATACCTCCGCCTGAGAAGTACCTCTGTGGTCATCCTGTCAATCGCCACAGCACCACACCAAGTCATAACAGACGTGGAATAGATGACGTATTTCAGTGTATTTTTATATTTCGTTGTGCGGTGTTGTATCTCCTGCGAATATAGCATCAGCTTAATCTGACACATCGTTTCTTAGGGGACTACATCCTGCCCTGATTCCCAGGGGAATGTTCTTGATGATCCAATCTGACTAGTGCCTCTGTCTCTACTCAGAATACATTAAAATAACACAAAAATATTACCAACAGTCTGCGAGCAAGGTAATAATAACTCATTAAAGTAATTTCTAACCTTCCACATGAACATTTTCTTTATCGTTACATGATTTTCTAACACATGACACATTAACATAAAATGAAATGTTATGAGGATAGGGATAGTAGGCATGACAAAGTATTTTAAACGGTGATGATTTGCTTTGAGGCGTTAAGTCAATCTGTAATTGTCCCATAGCTATTACAGCAAAAATTGGAACTTTATAATTGGTTTTGAAAATCTATTTTTAAGACAGTAGGTTTGTTTTTTTAAAATGTACGCAACCTTTTCAACGTTTATTTCTCACAAAGCCTGTCCAGAATGTCACTGAATTTATGGTGAGGTAAATTAGGCCTTTTAAAACCCAATTTTGCAAAATATTAATCCTCTTGCTGTGTACTGAGGTTCCCCTAACACTGACGGTGTCACTGACAGACGAGAGACACAGTGGCTGGAAGGATCAGGTCCCGCTTCCGCCTAATTAGAAACTTCTGAGGGTTTTTAATTCCATACACTGATCCTTTTAAATGGATCTCTCCCTTCTACATGTTATTTAAAAGATGACAGCAAGTATACTGTTTTGCCTTAGAGTAATTCTACTACATATTTTTCTGGACTGCCTTTAAATTGTAGAGGTGAAAAAGTGAATTACCATATTTAAGTTACTGTATTTTGATAAAAAATACATATATAGTAAAATTAAGAGCAGTTAGAAACCAAGAGAAGGGTAGCAATTAAAACAAAACAATTAAACCAGATAGGATGTCAATTAGATTATACTTGGACGATGCTTGCTGCCAGTTTTAAGCATAATGCCAGCGCAGAAGAGTTATTTCCAAAGAAATTTTGAGTGGAAATTAGTAAAAAGTGAAGTAGGGAATTAAAAAGAAAATGGGAATATTCCATGTTTTTCCTGAGTGATATCTAGCTTTATGTTTTTGTTTAAGTAGCTGCAATTTGAACTGTGGCAAATTTCTAAATTGTGCCAGTACTAATGCTGAAATTACCAGTGACTGGCTACACTATCGATCAGAATAACGACGGGCCTCTAGCTGAGACTGAGAAAAATCAACTAGGAACGTATAATCCGGTAATTTTCTAGTTTGTAGAAGGTCAGTTACGGAGATAACATGGCCATCTAATAGCCGGGGTTTAGATGGGATGTTTATCTGAGAGGGTTAAGAATGCCATCAGAACAGAGGGGCGGTAAGTCATGAGCGTGTTGACACGTTATCCCCTGGCAAGCAGAGATTGATGCCCTGTCTGCAGCTCAGCTATTATACTCCTGTACGCTGTTTATAAAACAGGAGTATTAAAGATGGGCAAAACAGGCTGTCAGTCAAAATGCTGATGACACGAAGAAGGTATTTTTATTTCAAAGCTTCCTATCTCATCAGCCATGATCTCAGTAACAACGGGATTGCTCAGAGGCAATTAGCCACCCATGTTGTATAAATGAAGACTGAGAGAGTGCTGATTTCTGTTATAACGTTTATCTTTACCTTCAAAGAAAAGACAGAACAATTCAAAGTAGTATCCCCTTGTCTCTCTGCTCGTGAAGATAAATTTTGTAGCAAAAATCAGCCATAACGAGTTACGTGCACATACATATTTAATTGATATCACCAAAAAAAAGTACCTCTCAGTCCCAGCTGGCAAATAAAATTGCATCTCAGAGCTCTGGTGTTATCAGAATGCAGTACTTCACAGCAGTGATATTTTATCCACTCTCTATCAAATGTGATTAAAAAATGATGACAACTTCCCAAGGTATCTTAAACAAGTATAAAAACCTTATACAAATTAAAGACCACCGTAAGTGGATTAAGTAGCTTCTGATATCACACTCCTGCTGTTCAGTAAAGAACTGTTTCTTGTTCCTTGAACTTTTCTTTCAACAAATCTAGAATGTTTTAGGGGTGGTGAGTACCGGAGGAAGGGCAGCTCTTATGACAGAGATGAAAGTACAACAAATAAGAGGAATATTTCATTTCTCTACAATGTTTTTAGTGAAAACAGATTCTTCAACAATCTTAAAAAGCCCTGTAAATCCATTAACGAAGTTTATTTTTAATATAGTCACAGGCCCGCTCATAATTCAGTATTCTGACAAACCATTCAAGTCACCTATCTTTGCCGAAGGCATTATCAGACCTTTTTGGCACCAGCACTCCTGGTATAGCCATACAGCAACTATCCCGAAGAACCTACTTCATTTCTCACATGTGCACGTGCCTCCATCCACACAATTCCTTCACATGAATACATAAGGGACTTATTAGACAAAGTTATGAATACAGTCCATCTTTGCCCCGTATCAGATTTATTGTGAGAAGATGGAATTCCCATTGCATAAGTTTCATCTTTTAATTCAGTCAGCTGCTGCTCTTCAGCCACCAGCGCTGCCCTCTGAGGACGACTGAGGCTGGATTTTCAGAGGAGCAGGAAATGGCACCTGGGAACCTAATTCCTATAGGTTTAGCGCTCATAGGACCATAGCACAATTTAGGTTGGAAGGGACCTCTGGAGGTCACTTGCTCCAGCCCTTGGCTTAAAGTAGGGCCAACTCAGATCTGATGACTTCCTATTTTAAAGATTCTTGGATTCCTTCCATAAATGACAGATTCTGCAGAACAACAACAGAAGAATTAATGTACGGGATTCCATTCTGTTTCCATTTATATCAATAATGTACTTTAATGTTTAAATCCACCGGCTTCAGTCAAGTTATTCCGAAGTTATTCTAGTGTTTTTGCAAAACAGAACCCCGCTATTTTTTAAAAAAGGTTTCTGAATCAAACTTGTAATAATAGAGTAGTAATGATGAGCAATTATTCTGTGCACTATGGGTTCTTTGCAAACCTATATTTATATTTCTTGTGCTGTGTTTTTACAAATATACATATAAGTATAACATATTCAAAGAACGTTTCACATTAAGGATAATATTTTAACATTTCAATAATGTAGAAGTATATACCAAATATTACTTAGCTGTGAAATGAAAGCTGGATGTCACTCTACAGAAAGTAATCTGCATTTACCTCATGAAAACAGTGCGATGTGATGACCTTAAGGCAAACCCTTAGGAGCCCAAGGTCTTTATCTAATTTGTAAAGGCATTTAGATTAAGATGGAAAAATAATGTTTAGCATTAACCTCAATATTAAAGATGAGGGAATGGCTTTATTGAGCCAGTTTGGCAGCAGAAACAAAAGGAGGGAAGCATCTCCACTAAGCCCTAAAGCCCCTGGTCTCTAAAGAAAAGATAAGGATGCCATGAGGCAGACTCAGGCAAGGACACATATAAAAGATGACAATTCCTCTTTTGCTGCTGTCCCTGGCTTCTATCAGAGCAGTTCTCTGATAGCTGAGACAGTAGTTGGCCATCTCTAAGATTCATGCTAAGTTTCACGAGAGAGAGAGAGAGAACTGTTTATTCTGTAGGCACATGCACCAAAAAAAAATCTGAACGTCACTTTCAAACTATAAGCAGCAGCTTTATGAGATTCTGCGGTACATGAAAGCTGCCAATGGGATTTTTAAATTGACGGGTGGTTTGAGCCGTTGACCTCAGCTTTAATACTGACAGAGGCAAATTGCTACCAGCTCGTGTTTGGCACCGTACGATGCTTAATGAAGAGCTCCTTCTATCTCAGGATTTTTTTTCCTTGAGAATGGTATAACATCTTTATAGCACAGTGATAAGTAACATACACTTGCTGTGATCGTTCTGCCACTGCTTCATCACACTACTTTAAAATGATTTGTGGTTACATTTCATACTCTAGTACTTTTCTTGCAGTATATGACTAAATCAGAGTAGATTACTAAGTCAATATATTTATATTGACAGAACCTGAAGAAACATTGATTTTACACCTTCTCCTATTCATTTATTATGAAGTCTCTCCCCAGTTCCACTGAGTAGACAGATTCTAGGGGAGAGATTTGGCAGGGAACAATGGCAGCAACTATCAGAAAAGATGCTTATTGTTTTCATTAGTTACGGTGGCAATGACAAAGGGGAGTCCAAACAGAAGGCAGACCCAGACCTACGCTGGCTAAAGCCAGCGGGATGGCGTAAAGGAAAGCATAAGATGGCAAAACTGTCAATATTTCCATCTGTTTATTGCCATTAAATATTCTTTGATTGTAATTATTGCAAAGGTTCAAGCTGGGGTTGACTAGTAATAAATAACTAACTAAATGTTAATTTAACGAGTAATAGAATGTTCCCCAAACTCTACAAACGAAGGCTGTAATTCCATTAAGAGGACTCTGGTGACATAAGCCATGTCAGCAAAGCTCAAGTGATTTGTCAATGTCATCAGAACTTGGAGGTGGAACCGCAACTGTAATTTATGGGTATTTCAGGGATTTATAACCGAAAATCTGTGGTATCCCTAAAATCCACAAGAGGAGCTGAGATGTGACAAAGTAAATAATTACTGCCTAAACTTCTGGAAGGTAGCGGTGTTGCTGGAAAGCAATACAGGGAGAGCTCCGATAAAGTGTTTTTAGCATAAAGATACTTGCAGCGATTTTAAAACTCGGTTTCTCATTCATGCATTGCACCAGCCTGAGTGGCAGATGACTTGATGCCTGCAGTAAGAGGCAAGAAATTCAGAGATATTCCTGGTGCCAACTTAATAAAAACACATTTCAACTGAAGAATGCAGTTTATTTCTTGTTGCTAGCTGTTGGAGTGCGCTAGTTCTCCTCGGAGGCTGGCGGCTTCGTGTTCAGAAATGCTGAACTCGTGAATCAACTCACAGAGTTAGAAGTGCCCAGAAACTTTGTGTCTTTAAACTTTTTCACGACTTCAAGGTTTCAAGACCTTCAGTAGTTGATAGGTTCTAGAAAAAGACCCCAGACGGATTTAGTATTTTCCACTTTCACATGGAGAAACACACGAGGAGAGATTTGCCAAGTTGGCATAATTATCGAGAAGGAATTTCCTTACAATCTGTGAGTTATACCTCCGGAAGAGAGTGCCTCCATGAAAGACCTTTCAAAATATGATAGAGTCTAACAAACTTGACCTCCTAATGTAAAATAAATCCTGCTTGATGGGGTTAGGTCTCATTATACCCCACATTCCCCTCTCAGCCAAGACATCTGCTCCAAAGAAACCACTCTTCAGTCATGTTAATATGCCAGTCCCAGAGAGGTATGGGAAGCTTTGCCATGGGACTCTTGTTCTCTGCTGTTTCAATAAAGGAACTATGTTTCCAGGAGCGAATATTATAACACTGAGTGCGTTTTTGAGTTAAGGGATGAATTTTGAAATATTTTACTACACTAAAATCAAAATACTATATGTATTGTTGTCTAGGTAGTAACAACTTGATAAAAACCTCAATCGAAGAAAGAAGCTAGAAAAAAACTGAAGAGAATATAACCTTCCCATGATAAAAATTCTGTCAGGACAAGAATACTGCATCTGGCTCAATGCTAGAATCAAGAGAAGATAAATATGTTGAGTAGTATTACCAACATTACTGCGTTGGGCTTTCTGGTAAGGAGACAATAAAGAACTTTTCCTGTTGCAAACATGTACTTTGAAAACACATGAAAAGTGTGATATAGATAAAATACAGACATTTCCCCCAAATGAAACACAGACCAAATCAAAGCCTATCCAGTCCAGTATCCTATTTCCTACATATGGGAAGGAAAATGAAATGACTCCATGAAGAAGACGACCACAGTCTCTAAGACTAGAATCAGCTGTGTATCTAGACTGTTATGACTCCCAAATCTCCCATCTGGACCAAACCCGGGAAAATCTGTTCTTTGAGGAGAATAAATGACCAATTTATTATTTATGGAGTGACAGAGAACTAAGGTATCTCAGAAGCTAATGAAAGAACCATGGATATGCTCAAGCTCCTGTTACTTTGTGGGTCACAGCAGAGAGAAACGTGGCTCCACAAGAATCTCATCTCAGATGCCGACCCTCAGGTAAGTGTGTACCCACAGTGAGATTTCAGACAGATTGGCCACTGCTGAGCCAGCTTCCATCACAGGGGGACAAATACATGTGGTCCTTTCTTCCCCAGGTATCAAGGGTGACCTGGACAATGCCATGCCACCACTGGACTGCATTGCCCCTGGGCTCCGTACAAAAAGCATCCGATGCCTCAGTGCTATCTGTGGGGGAACTGAGGAAAATCATATACATCCACAAACACTGATACAGGACCTTTGTTAAGTTTACCCCAAATACATTGAACCTTGTGGTATCCAGACACACTACCTCAACACACTTAGGATGACAAAGGGGAGTTGATCTTTTAGAAGATCTATTTTCTTTCCTTCCTTCCCAACAGAGTTTAGCATTTTCCATGTCATGTTTCCCCTTGGAGAAAGGAATCTCACAACTGATCCAAGACCAGCCTGACAGGATGTGCCTGAACTCCTTCCACTGCTGGTAGAAGGTTTGGAATAGAGTCTGATCTGGCTCCTATCAGCCTTTCCATTCAGGATATTCTGAATAAATATTAAAGTCAACATTTTAGCCCTTCTACACAAAACCAGCAGCTATGGTGATGCCAGGGAAAAGGATATAATTTAAAGAGGAAGGGTTATGAGAGACCAGGCAGTTCTTAAAGCCCGATTATGTGGTTGCAATAGTCTTCCTGCAGCTAAACCATGAAAGAACACAAGAAGGATTATTAAAAAAAGATAAAAATACTGATTTCAAAATGCCTAAAATCTGAAGAAATGACAGTAAATACAACCTGAGATAAAAATGACAGACACATGAAAAGCTGCTTCTTGCTGAGGCAAAGCTTGGTTGGTATCTACTGTATTGCTCACCTGGGCCCTACCCAGTGTTACTTTATTTTCAGGATCTGAAAACAAAATTGGCAAGATCTTTTCTCTCTTTTTTCACAACAAGAACAGCAGCTTATGGCACAGCCGCTACACAGCGCACAGGTATACAAGGACAAGCACTTGACGAAGATCTTACTTACGTTATAGTCACTGTTACTGGTTCAAATTAAGTCTTGTTTGTGATTTAGAAACAATAGAGAGTGACAAGTGTGCACTAAAAGGTGTGTGAATAATATGATCTACTGTGTTTCCCTCTGTTTCTGTCCTTTTGATTCACGAAAGCACCAAAGCAATGAGTAATAACACTCCTATTTTCAGCCAGATTTAAGCATGTACTGAAAATTTATCATTGGTTTAAGTGATGTATTAAGTAAGGACGGAATTACTCACATGCTTAAGATTAAGCTTATGTTGAATATTTTTTTTTTCTTGAAGCAGGACACAATTCTGTAGCTTTACTTTGGTAACAAAGCTGCTTGTTATCCCCGTCACAGCTACAAGACTGAGTCCTGCAATTCTATTTATAAAGTCTCTTTGGTAATGTTTCTAGTAAATTAGTGACTAATGGAGCTCCTTACAGCTACCATGTACTGGGTATTAGAGCCTTCAGGATGCAATAGTGCATCACAGAACTACATGTATGAAGGTTACAACGAATGACAGAACTTTTGGATTAGATTGGGTTTTGGCTTATATTGAATCATTTTTTAAAACAGGCATAGACAAAACATCCTCTTTTTTCCTTAGAGCTTGTGCCAAAAAAAATAGTAAGTTTGCAAATGGATATTAAGCAATGCCAGATATTTTCTGGGTTTGTTTTAACAAATTAACCCTTTGTGTTCTTTTCTGATGTCCAAATAATTGTATTGGAAGCAGATGTTCTACCAAAGTTGACATGATCAGAAGACATTATGCTCACTTATTAACATACTGTTTAATATTCACTACAACCTGTTTTAAAGAACAACAATGTGTTAACATTTAAGCCAGGAGGGATTTCTGTACACTATATAGTACTTGATGCAGCTTGTTTATGCAACAGTCTGACAGATACAATTAATCTCATGAAAAAGACCAGAGTACAGCATAATAGCATATTATTTTTAAAGTAATAGAACACACTTTCCCTTTGAAAATCAGAACTTAATTAAATCATGTAACTTCCGGATGCAGAGAAAAGCTCTAAAAGAATGAGCTCATTCTGAAGGACAGTTGAATGAAAAAATGGTAGATTTTATACAGGGAGAATAATAGGATAATCTCCAAACAAGAGAAAGAAGTAAGAAATACCTCCAACAAAAGCGTCTCCAGCTCCATTGGTATCCACAATTTCACTCTGATCACTCACCAACACAGGGAAAGTAGTCACTTCATTTTCTATAGTGGAAAGGGAGAATAAAACGTGAGTCACTTGCAAATATGACTTTGAAAAGCACAAAAACCAACGAAAGTCAAAACAATTCAAAACTGGAGCTCTGACCTTTAGCACAATTATTTGGATAAAAATAGATTTGGTTTATAAGTCTATCTGTATTTACTGCATAGGGATACAGGAACACATTTGATCAAGCTATTTGTTGTGGACATTTTCATTAATTACTTCCAGCTTAATTTCTTTTCTTTACCTCCTAATATTAAGGGCAAGAGAAAAAAAAGGTTAATCAGGAGGAACAACATAAATCACCTGGGCATATGGACAAGACTAAGAAAAATCCATCCTGCCAAAAGCAGTGCTTCCTATCAGTTGCAGAGAGGTGAGGTAGCCTCCAGAATGGCCAGTCCAAGCTTCCAAAAGTTGAACAGCAATTGCTGCATTGTAAAAACCCAAATGCACATGAACTAACTAAAATAAAGCTGTGAAATAAAAAGCAGGAGCTAGTGTAAATCAAAGTGCTCTCAAATTACATCTTTTTAAAAAACACACATATGTAAGAAGCCTTGCAGCTTGCCATCTGACAAGATTTGCTTTCAAGATTTCAATGACTTCACCCTCTTCCTTAGTATTTCTTTTTTAAAAAAACACATTTCCTTCTCTGCAGCTCCCTGCCCTCTACTGGCACCCGTTAAACCTATTGCAGTAGGTGGATACTCAGCATCTTCACCTCCAACTCACTGCCACACCACAGTTCAACATAATTACACCACTTAGGTATGATAACTTTAGAGTTCTAGGGTTATAAATTTAATATATGCCACTAATTAATCAGCTATGGCTTTCCAGGTGGTAATGTCATAATGACGTGATAAAAATATAATTACCACCTTGTCACAATACCTTGTTAAAGTGTAAATTACCCCTGTAACAGAGCCAATGGAAGTTCTGCCTCTGGTAGTCAGTATGCATTAAACTGTCTCAGAGCAAACAGATTGTCCTTTGGCAGACAGCAGGAATTAAAAAAAGGGGAGGGGGAAGAAAAGCCTGTCAACCAGTGAAAATGAAAATCATCAGAGCTGTTTTCCTTTAATTTTTGGTAAAAATAGAAATAAAAAGGGGAATAGATCCTCCAGTAGCTGAAAGCTGGAGATGAGTAGTTTCTTCACTGTCCAGCGACAGAGCAGATCATAAAAATCATTCTTCCACTGACGTAGACAGTGGCAAACAAGGAAACCTAGTTTGGGAGGCATATAAAGAATTCACAGCCTCAAATCAGGCAAGTCTGTGTGTGCTGCAGAGGTACCAGAAGGATCCTGGTTTCTGTGAAATGCAGTGTATCAGCTCTACTGCTCTTCACCATCTGCTACTAAGTGAACCAGGCAGATATAATGATGCTGCCTCCAGAGGGAACTGTTGGCTGGCCCACCAGGAGGGGAGGGGAGGGGAGCATTAGCAACAACCAGCCATGAGAGGCAAAGGAAAAAGGGTAATGAAAAACATAAGATGAATATTCCAATTAAAGAACAGGTTTCAGTCAGTTCTTAGTGCATCTGACTCTCTGTCCTGTTAAGAAAGCTATTTAGGAAAGTGCTTCAATGCTGTGCTGTGCTCTTAAGATAGTCTTCAAGAGCAATGTTTTTTAGTAATTTTAACAGGATTCATTTGGAATCAAGAAAGAGAGGTCTTAGATTAAACTCTGCCAGACGAGCAGAGTGTATTCATCCATTTCATAAGAAGGCATATATGATTCGCTCTAGGTAATACTAAAACAATGATCAAAATGACAACTCTGTTGAAGACACATTGTAATAAACTAACCTGCTTCCTTCCCAAGTGTGCATGGGCACACACAGATGTTCTACGTTAAAGACACAGCAGGCACTGGCACGTGCATACAAATGTGTGTGTTTGGGCACAGACATTGCATTTGGAATGCTGTAAATGGGGCTTGGCATCAAACAAGACTCCGTTCAAGCAAACTAACACCAATGAAAGTTCTCACCATCATCTTTCTCCTTTCTTTTCCCCCTGTGTCCTGATTCCTCCCCTCAGCTCCCTCTAGTACTTGCAGGTAAGTATTGCAGTAGGAGCTCTTATTCTATTCTTTCTGCAGGAGATGTAATTGTAAGTAACTGAAATAGTCTAAAACCCCAAACACATGAAGGAATTCAGCTGGTACGAGAACACTCTTTTTTTGTCCTGATCACAGTTTTCCATCCCTACGTGGGTCATACATTCTGTCTCTATAACTTTATGTATTTTCAAGAGGAGCAATAATCTCATATTTTGAAGTACTGAAGTTTGAGAAGCAGCTAGCATGGCTTTGCAGCACATACTACATTATAAAGATATTACCATCTGCACAAACCCAATAGGCAAATTATCCTTTTTTAACCTTAGGAGAACTTCTACTAGCATAGTAGAGTCTGCTAAACTATAGTTAACAATAATACACATTGAAAAGTACAACAAAATAATACTGAGGCACGTTTGGTTTTTTTTTCCTTCACAATAAATGAAGTCAGTTAGAATTAAAGCTGCCATTAATTTACCTTGCTATGTCTGTGCAACAGCACAAAACCAGCTAACATCTCTTACTGATCTGTGTTTTGTAACAACCTAGCACAACAGGGTGAATTAAGATGAAGCAGAAGTCTCCATTCTAGATATCCTTGCTTTTGTGACTTTAATGTTGCTTTAACTTCATTTTGGTGTGTGATCTATTATGTTATAAAACTCCAAAATCCATCATAGCAAACACAGAGACACCTTGGCTAAGAGCACTGGTCATCGGTGGCCTTGCTTTTCAAAGTCAGTTCTGATTCCATTTATCATTCTGAGAGCTTATGAAATAAAGAATAATTACATAAGTGTTTTAAAGTCCAAGCGCTGGCTCCTCTGGGCATAAAATCCAGTGTTCTATTTTTAAGCAACAAATATCTTCTGTGGTAAAAACCCTGGAATATAACACATTCCACTTGGATATTATTTCCTAGAAGCCCAGAATTGTGAGTGCAAATTGCAACAAAGTGTCTATAATTAGGGAAGTTTTAGTAAAAAGCATTACTGAAATGTAAAATTTGAGGATTCAGCTCTCCCAATGATTTTACGTTAGTGAGGAACTCAACTGTTTTAGAATGATATAGAAATAATAAAAATCAAACATTAACGTGGTGATTTCATAGGCTGAAGACAATATTCACAGATAAATCAGAATGAATCAGCTCATTGGTAAATTTAGTTATTGTTAATTTGTCGCATTATGTACATAAAGATGTGACATCTATCTTTATTTTCCACAGGCAAAAATATGCACTAGCATATCTAGCTTAAGATATTTTTGTAGATAAAACAGTCTGGAGAGATAATAATTGGAGAGCAATATTAATTGAAAATACAGTGCTCCTTCCATTCTAATACATTTAAGCTCCCAAATGAACACAAGCCTATTTCGTGATGTTAACTGAAACAATCGAACCCTGATGGTAGCTGCAAATACTACAGGTCTGTCTTTAAACCAAATTAGAATCACAGACTACACGTCTACTCTTAGTACAGTAATAAACACCAGCAAGCAATCATTACATCCAATTAGGCTGAGTACTTTCCTTAACTGGGTCATTTACCAGTCTCTCTTGCTCTTAAAAGTAGATTAAATGTGTAAACTTACATTTAATTACCTGTAACAGAACTCTTATGGGCAACATGTTGGAGTGTCCTTAATTTTGTATTAAAATAAAATAAAAGGAAGAAGGGAGCCCTAAAATATATACAAAAAAGTCTAGCTATTTCCTCAAATAAGCTTTTGATCCGTGGGCTGGTAGCGGTAGTACAGATGCTTACAAGATGGAGACACATTCATGTTTCTTTCGTGAGCTTTAACTTGTAAAAAAAGGAACAACTGTGAAACAGAATTCTGTCCCATCTCCTCCCCACCTCCATCCTCTCTAATTTTCTTCAGATCGGGGGCCAAAAACAGATAAAAAGAAAGGAGAAAAAAAAAAAAAAAAGAGACAGGAAGAACTTAACAGGGCATAGAAACCTATAAATGTCTCTGGGCAGCTATAAGGTAAGAGGTAATGAGAAAAGTATTTGGAACCAGCCCATGTCAGTCAGGGTGATTCTGAGCTCTCACCTCTCTCCAGAAGGTAGAACCCAGAAGCCTATCGGCTCCAAGTCTCTGCACCTTTTCCAGCACATTAATACATCTTTAAAAACTATTAGTGTAACTACACTTTCTCCTGTTTTGTCTGCAGTAAAAAACGCTGTTGTCACTGCACTTCACACAAAGATACCGTCGACAACGTTAAATCAAATAGATGCCGCAATTCTCTCGCCGTGTCGGCCCA
>KZ506240.1:283698-299768 GCA_002844005.1 Limosa lapponica baueri
GAACATGTCTGCATATCTTACCTGAAGAATGGTTGCACTGGGTGACACCAACACCCCTTTAGCTCAGCATTCTGTTTCAGATAACAGGTAGAGGCAACGCCTGGTATTATTCCAACATCCAGAGCTTGGTAGGTAGGCTTTAAAATTTGGTAATATTGCAAGTTTCATTGTGACTTATCAATTTGGCTGTATTGCACATGCCGTTTAATTTATGGAATAGATAACAAGTAATAATAACAAGTAGAAATTCACAAAACTATTTCAGTATGTACTATGTGGTAGGTGTGCTACGAGGTTTTTAAGGGGAATGTTTCTCATTTTACCACATTTGCCAGCACGGCTAATGCCTTTCCTGAAATGTTCTCAAGTAACATATCCCACAAACTGAAGAAGATGTAAGTGGTTAGTGAGGCCTAACTAAGGTGGCTTTAATGCTTGAATCCGTAAAAAAATCCATTTTTACTACCATATTCTAACAAATGAGGTTATTACAAATGTGCCCTTAACAGAGGTGGTCTTGCAAACACTGAGGGGAAAAAAAAGAATGGAAAATTCTATGTTCACGCCTGAACATGCCAGATTTCATCATTCATAACTTGAAAAATGCTGAAGTGATTTTCTTTAAATTTGGATTGTTTTTCTTTCCTCTATTAAAACTATAAAACAAGCCAAGTTTAAAGTTTGTAGCTTCAGCTGTTTTTGAATTATGCAAATATTTCAATATAAAAGTATGTTTTTCCATTGCTGAACTGATTTTGCTCAGACTTTCCGAAGATTTCCCTTTGGGCCAAGACCAGTCATAAAATGTATCTGACTAAAAGTAATTTGTTTAAAAATGTTATGAGCAACTCTGTAAAAGGGATAGCTTTCACAGCATTTGATTCTGACAAATGTTATAGCACACATATAGATATGACATATAGGTTCTTGCCAGAGCTTGCGATTTTTGGTGCGTTTCTTAAAAGCTCCAGCTGTTGAAATCAGGAGATTGCATGTGTTCATTAACTCTCCTCCTTTTCCCAGCATATGTATTTTTTGTGGTTATGGAAAAAAGTATTGAAACATGAAATGAATGTATCCCATAAACTCAAGAGCCCTCAGTCAAATCCAGAATCTCTAGCCTGGTAAGAGGGATATGATGGAATAGGTCTGTGGTAGTGGGACTGGAGTCTTGATAGCCAAGTAATTCCCAGTACGGATGAGGAGCATCCACACGAGGAATCAACCCAGTACTGTTCCTCAAATAAACTTTTCTGGTAAGTAAGTCCACAGATCCTATTTTCAGTTACCAGTACCTTTCCCAAGCCATAACCCTCTGTACTGAAAGGATTTGTCACAGGTGTCTCTCACAGGCTACATTTTTTCAAGAGAGTTTTATCAAAACTCAGTCATGTTGGAGACCAATGCCAGAGAAAACGACAAGGCTTTTGTCAATGCTAATGCTTAGGGTCACTGAGAAGATCCAATGCCTTCAAGTTCTTCAGTAAATATATAAAAATTGACATCATAAAAAAAATGCACCTCGGGTTGCCCAGAGAGGTTGTAGATGCTTCATCCCTGGAGAATTCAAGGTCAGGTTGGATGGGGCTTTGTGCAACCTGGTTTAGTGGAAGATGTCCCTGCTCACTGCAGGGGGGTTGGACTAGATGACCTTTAAACGTCCCTTCAACCCAAACCATTCCATGATTCTATGACATGAAGAGGAAAACTTCAGACAACGATCATTTGCACTCGGTGGAGTCTTATTAGAAGCTGACAGTTAATTTAGTCAACATTTCATCTGCCACAGCTCCTGTGTGCCAATCCTACACACTCCTTTCCTTCCCCATAAAACACACTGATCACACTCAGCTCCAATTTGAGCTTGCCTCTTCCTTGCAATTATTCCTACTGACAGAGAACAGGAAGGAAGGGGAGAGAAAGGGGGCCTTGGGGCTGGAGTACTGTGACGGAGGAGATACGAACAGACAGTAGAAAGAGCCAACGCGCTCCATGATAAAGAGGATAGAATATTTTCCTCTGAAAGCACAAATAATTCAGACAGCCATAGAAAGTGGACTGACAAACGGGAAAGGCTTAGATTGGGATTGCGGATGGGGTTATTGCTTCTCACCATTTTCATGATCTGCTCCAGCTACAGGGACCTCTAAGTTGTTTGTCAACCCATGCCTGAGTGCCTACCGCTCGTGGTCCATTTGAGGGGAGCCGCCACTGGTTTTGGCGGGCATTCAAACGATGTTGTGTAAACTGCAGCAATTCGTAAGGCAACTATCCATCTTCGCAGTACGGCTGGGCCAGTATTTTAGAGGAACGGTCGTTTAGACATTTTCAGGGTCTCAGTCTAAGCTCCCTCCCTTGTCTTAAAGAGCTATATTCTCAGAACTTTTTGGTTAATCTTTCCTTCCTTTTGGTAACAAACTGCGCCTTTCTGCTCTACGCTCTGCTCCTCAAATACCTGTTGATACTTCCGTTCTCTGGAATGTCCAGGAATCAACAAGTGTTGGCACAGTCCTCTCCACATGTAACAATTAGCTATATCTGGCTAATTCCACATCTAATAAAATCTAATAAAAAAATTCCACATCTAATTTCCATAATGTACAGTACATGTAATTCTGTGCCCTTTCACAAATGAGCTGGAAAGCTGCAACAACCCCTTTTATCCATCCTATTTCCTTTCTTTCCAGCCAGAGCTGTATCGAAGTGTATCCCCTCATTATTTCCATCATCTGATCCCCCACTCAGCCTACACACAACTCACTGAGGAGGTTACTCCTCCCCTCGTAACACAGCTCCTCTCAGCCTGGCCCCATGTCCTGGACAATGTGCAGAGGCTTTGAGAGAGGAAACAGAGCTCTTCTCTGTTCAGGATGCTCTTACAGCCTCGGTCTTGCCCGTCTCATCCTGCCATGTGTGGGAAGAAGAGAGGGAAGGGAAAGAAGGTGGTGGTGACCATCCAGCTCCGTCTCTTCACAGAGCACAGCTCAGTCCAAGCCAGAGAGACTGAGTCAGAGTCCTGGCCAGAGAGAGAGACCTTTCCACAGGGAAAATGGGGAAGGGGAGGAGGAACAAAAGGTAGAAACCCCACCAAGGCCAAATTCACCTTAGAGTCTCTTACTCTCACACCTGTAAGCTCCAGCTCCACCCTGCGTTCTTTCAGACACCAACTAAGACTACTGGAATGCGTGATCTGACCAAACCCCTGGTGAAGGATGGCTAAAGGCAGTATTAGAAAGGGAAGAAAGAGTAAAGTCCTTTGCCTGGATGCTGACCCCCTCTGGTTGAGTCACTACTGACATTGTCCGTATTATTATTAACCTGGACAAAATATAAAGCAGAACATACCAACAATCGTATCCAAACCCACAGCTGACTTTACAGATACTATTTTGATCTAGGCACAAGCTCTTTGAGACACTATTGTGTCCCCAGAAAGGCAGGATAAACAACTACATACAGCCTGCTTTTTCAAAAGATGTACTCCTCTTCTGTGCATTAGAAAAAGGAAATTATTTTTATACTGGCAAGTACTCCTAAATGCAGTAATTCTTCCAAAGATCATTTAGAAACTTTTTACACTTTCCACTGCAGGTTTCAAAGCACAACTCGACCTAATTAGTCCTGAGATAAGTGTGTTAGCAGTACTCTATGTCATTCTGTGGTATCATCATATGCTAAATTAAGGGACACATTCTCCTTCTTTCATTATTATTTTAATGTGGGGAGGTGGGAAAAAGATGATCCACACCAAAGGAAGCAAAAAGGGGGAAAACAATAACAAATTGGTATCTCTTTCGAGAATTGCCCCACAGGCCAAACATTTTTATGTTCTTAATCATTATTAAATGACTTAACATGACACACAGAGCCTGGCGAATGATTGCATCCTGACATGAGAACGAATTACAAATGAAATGAAAGATCAAGCTGTATTAGAGGACTGCCTCTGGGAAATGAAAATCTTTAATTCTCTTTTATTATTGACATTTATTTGGCTGCCATGAATAACAACATAGCAAAGAGATTCAGCTATGCTTGTGCACTGAATAGCTTATCCCACGGCTCAAAACTGCCTTAACATTTATCATGTTTGCTTTTGTAGCTGACACCATTGCACACACTCTCTATCCATCTTGCATTTATCATGCATATAAAGTGCATTCTCTAATTTAAGTTCATTTCATAGCGAACAAACAGCTAAGATTAGCAAGTGTCAGTCCTCAAATAAGCTCCCAGTTGTAAAAATATCAAAGAAGGGATTAATGGATTTGTTAACAACTCCAGTTTGAAGAATAAAATAAGTACACAGTGAAAATTAAATAAGAGCACAGGAGGGTTACATGTAAGATTTAGGTTTACTACCGTTATTACTACCTCATGTATAAAAACATTTTTATACTGCTATTTTTCAGCCAACTGTACACTGTTCAAGTGGAGTGCCTCCATATGGGCCATTCACGTAATGCAGTAACTTTCTGGAAGCAACACTTCCATCGTTATTCAGTGAGACACACGTACCCAGCTCTCAATGACTGCTTTCTATTTCCTGTAAACCAGTTTGTAGCTAACAAAATAGGGGAAGAAGCAAACTATTGGAGAAATCATTCCAACTGCTGCTAAGAATGATCTATATAGCAGTGACATACCTACTTAGTGCCGAGCCCTGCAGCCACAGACTGAAGCCAATTCTGATTTTGAGGCAAATATCATATGAGTAAGCACCGGTCCCTCAGGTGCAAAGCTTCCTCAACTTCACTTGACTTCCAAAGGAGGAATTCAGCCCTGACTAATAACTTACCTTGTGAAGGAATGAACGACTAAAATGGCTTGCCACAGCACATGTTTTTAATAGCTTTATTTAGTCTAGAAGCATAGGTGGACGGAATTAAAGAGACTGTCAAAAGGTAGGCAGTCATGTTTATAATGCTTAAATCTGTGCTCGTACATCATCAATTTAGACAGCACAAACTACTTGTATCCCTGCTAGAACACCTTTTTCCCACGTACTCCTTTGAGAATAGAAGAGCAGACGGCTGAGAAAAGCTAAAGTGAGACTTTCTGCTCAAAGCAAAAAAGCCTGGAAAAGTAATTAGTACTGGATTTCACTTCCTCCTCTTCACAAATGTTTAAATATACTATACTGTTGCACAGCTGTTCTCAGCAGGCATAGTGTGTTCTTGTTTGCAGCAAAGATGGCTACACAGATAAAATCCCAAGTCATAAAAATCTGAGTAAAACCAACTGGATCAATATTTTAGATCTATGTTATAAAAAAAAGAACTTAAGATGTTCAGGACTAAATTCTCAGGCATTCCTGTGAAATATTAACTTCTCAAATTCAGAATCTTAAAACAATTGAAAGCATAACAGATGAGAACCATGGACTAACATCAAAAGGCAAACGCTCCGACTAACATTTAACAGTTATAACTTGCAAAACCACGACTTTTAATTGATTAACTAGAATATTTACTGTGAGCAACAATGGAGACTTGAAAAATATACCTGTAGCCATTACAGTGTCATCTTTCCCTTGGGTAAAGACTACGATTCGTTGCCTTTTAGTGTTCACCTTTGGCAGGGCTTGTGTCTTCCGGGCTATCTCTTTAATGTCTTCAGTCTATTAACAGAGAGAAGGAAAATTCTTGTTACCAGCATACTAGAGCGGTGAGAGATTAGAACTTTATTAGCAGATCAAAGATTTATTTTCTTACAGCTAGGTATAAAATAGTCTTTATTGTCAGCAGAGGAAGATTTTCAAAGGAGGAATATTTCATTCTCCTAAGGGTTTATGTAGTACTATGAGACCATTGTTTTTAATCTTGATAATGATAGTTCAGCTATTCCAATTGCTGCAAAACTGCAAAGCTAACAAAGGAATTACAGAGCATTTCCTAATGAGCAATTAGTGGGTTTCTTTGCTGCTGACTGGATTCTAACCTTACCTATCATAAAATTAAAAATAAAATTGGTAAGAGAATACTTTGGATAAACTCTGAGCCTGATTTTCATCCAATTTAGCCAGGTTTTATAGTACTATAATCCCTCTGATTTCAGCAAGATTAGAAATGCAGTTTCTCTAACTTTTTTCCCTACATCAACTGGTCCTGGGCAGTAAACTGAGCGTGCACCGCAGCACCTCAGAGGCTGTGAGGTGAACGCCTGCCTAATTGAGATGCTTGAGGAAAGCAAGGGGTGAAAGCCATACCCAGTGGGGCACAGAACATCCCCGACTTTCTGAAGTAGGACTAAGCGGCAAAAATTTCAGGGATCTTGGCTTTAAAGGGACTTTGCCTGCACACCATAGTGCATGCAGCTGGGAACAGAGACACTGGTGCACTGGACCAAATCTCTCATCCTTTTCAGGGCTTCGACGGCAACAAGTTTGAAATGTTTAATTTGATTTAATTTAGAAACTCTAACAGCACAACTTGCCATTAGAATATCGTACTTCCCATTCTCATAAGTGCACTATGATCTGAAACACAAGGATTTCAGTTTCTAATTTACTTAGTTTTCAATCTAATCTAAATATAGGTATTCCTGTTATTGTATATGCACCAAATCCTTTTATAATGCTGAGTGGGAAGCTTTTGTTCTCAGATTTATCTCAAGTCAGTAACTTCCACAAATTAACTTTGGTATATGTAAACCTATTTCTTGCCATCATTTAGATTTTTTTTCTTTTATTTTTTTTGACATTAGGAAAAGGAAGAAAGACTGTAATTATGCTCTGTGCTACTTACTATCTCCCACTTTATTCACAATGCCATACTTTTAATCCCAGTTTGCTCTTGTGTTACAAGCAACTGTAGTGAAACAGCTGATTTGGTGAGGGCCCAGTGTTGAACATATGAAAACATAACAATACGTTCTGCATTGTTTTGTGTCCTGTTTGTTATGAATCCCAACTCATTTTTTAACACAATTACATAAAGAATAGAATTCATTTATAAAGCTGTCCAGAGGGGTTTCCAGTCATTTACCAGAGTTGTTACAACTAATTTACATTATTAATAAACTGATTTTTATATTTCAAAATCAGCATATAGTGTTATTTTGAAACTCAGGTACAGTATGTGCCATTTTGACTGCAGCTGCTGATTTGAACATGAGATTGATTATTTCTCATCAGCAGGTCAGTTACCATGTCAAGACCTATAATCTGCATACCGTTCAGTCCTGGTTACTTGCTGATTTTTGATAATCTTGTTGATCTTCAAGCACTTCGCCTTTCTTACGGACAGAGAATGTGCCTGGGCTATATATTCACCAGTATCTATTTATTTGAAAATCACCTAGCTCTTTTGCAATACTTTTAGCATCCCTTTAATTTCTCCAACTAGGAAGCCAGTGAGCCCATTGATTTACACACATTTGCCAAACACAAATAACAAACATAAATTCCCCTTACTAATTGGTCTCTTTACCCCTTTTACAAATTCTCTCATACTTTTAATTTCCATGTACTACATTCTAATTTATGTTATTTCTTCCTTCCTCCTACTTTGACTGTTAATATAGCTTTTAGAAGGCAACGGTTTCCACCAGAGAAGAAAAGGAGGAACTCTGGACCCCTCTGTGTGGACTGAGGACCGTGAACAGGGACCATCTTACCCCTAGTTCTCAAAAGGTGAGGAGACCCTTAAAGATGCCAGAGAAAAAAACTGAAATTGCTGTTCTTCTGTTTTGAAATGTCTTTTTAAGAGACTTGTGAATAGCTGGTATCAGCTGGTGGCACAAGCCATTGAACAGGGGATGGATGGAGAATTACAGCCCTCCAGCTTGGTAATATGTAGGCTTCTGAAGGTTCACCTGAATTCCGAACTATTTCAGGCCTTGATAATTAAGAGATCCATGAACTAGAAAATGCAATAAAGCATCCTGGAGATCAAAGGAAACCCGGGAGAGGTGTTTAGTTTTTGTTAAGTAGGAAGTGGCTACTTGTGACTTTATTAAGCACATTTACAGTGAAGCAAAGCAGGCACAGAAATCAAAGAGCTTGAAGATATTTGTGTAACATATTTACATGCACTTTAAATTTTAAAAGGAAAACGAGGGAGTTATAACAGGAGAAAATGGCAGGATCAAGAGATGATTTTGTCACTTTAAGGAAGAATAAAGATGAATTTATATGAAGGAAAGAGGACCCTGAGGAAAAAGATTAGTGAAGAATGATGGTAAAGGATGAAATAAAGTAGATAGTGAAAGAAATCAAAAAGCACCTATGTTTTCAGGAAGAATTAAATACATAATAAGTGTGTAACAATAGAAGGAAGGTATTTAGGGGAAAGGCGGCAATTTTTTAAAAAGCTGACATTTCAAAACAGGATGGTTTGGAGACGTGTCTGATTGTGCAGAATTCAAACGTAACTGAATAGCATCTTTCATGAGAATTAACTTGGCAATTTTTAGTTCAAATCACTTTCTATACTAAAATTCTTCAAAGGAAAAGAATAAAATAGAGCTTATATAGCTCTATTGAGGAGGCTTTAACTTTTCCACAGTACATCTCTGCCTGACCGTTATGTTGTATTTTGATGGTACAAGTGTGACATTTTATAACGTGTGAATATTTACAGCTTACGACTGCAGAGGTACCGTGCCCCTCATTTCATTGTCAGCCAAACATCACGAGATGTTGTCATCTCCTATTTCTGTTCAGAATATACACAGTATTTTCAAATAGCTGTAATGAATAATATTTGTTTTGCAATGACTCATACTTGCACGCTTATCAAGACTTTCTCATACATCCTGTATCTACAGACACGGGTGATGGTCGGACTGTACTGGTCTGTGGTCCTAAAGCCTCTATAACGTGTACCAAATTCACAGGATATTCACACGTACCCAGTTATACACTACAATCTGATTTAACAAAGCTGACATACAAATCTCACAACAGCATGATTTGCCTATTGATGCTGCACCTGAAAACCCTTGCACGTGGCATTCGTTCCAGCAAGTAAGTGGGCCTGTGCAGCGGACCTCGTTAACTTGAAGACCTAAATTTGGTGCAGGGTACCAAAAGCCTCCACTTCCCCCACCAATACAGACTTAGGAGGAGACCTCTGCCTCCAACAGGAAAATTCTTCTGCATGGCAGCTGCTACTAACCCCTTAGATACATACTGCTCCGTTCACTTCATTTTACTTCTGAGTTGACAGACAGAATTGAACCCTAAGTTTCATGTTAAAGGAGGATGATGTTTTCCTAATTCCTACATAGAATAAACAGCAAGATATCACTTTGTAAAAACAAAGCCTCATAAAACTTTGTCCTGGTGAATTTTGTTATTTGAAACTTATTACAAACATCCAGTTAAAATGTACTGACAACCATTCTACCACTTCCAGGGGAACCAAGTCCAGGAGCTTCCCTGGGATAAAAATTGTGGCTATTATAATGCATTATTGAGATGACTGCAACCTACAATTAGGATGAAGCACTGTCTTCACAGACAGGGAATTTACGATTTATTTAATAGTTTTAAAATGTCATAGAACACGAAACTCACAAAAAAGAAAACACTGATGCACTCCAGGAAGAGAGTGCATCAGAAGTAATGTTCTGCTTTTGATTATTACAGATAAGTGTTGGTCAGGAGATAAAATGAAGGAAATAACGGTCTTCAAATATCATGATTGATTTTACAAAAATACTTTGGATTTCAGCAAAGCACAATGGAAAGCTAACTCTTGGTAAGGTAAAGCATAAAAACAAAAATTCCTTTGAATGTGGATTCTCTTACAAAAGGAATAAACAGGTTTGTGTCATGGAAGTGTTTTCTCCTGCCTATGGCAAGATTTTGTTTCTTCAGAAAAGGTGTATTTTTTCCTGAAGTTGACTTTATTGGACTTCTCTTTTGCAAAAATTGTTTCAGATACACTTAGCTCGGTCAATATTTGAAAGATGCGTTTAGTCCACATAAACTGTGGAAATTACTGGGAGGTAGAAAAGGAGACAATAAAAGAAAAACAACAGCAAAAAAAGAAGTTAGTCACAACTGGTTCTTCCTTCTAGAAGATTTCTGCTGATTTTTGTTAAAAAATAAAATTCCAAGCTGCAATTCAAATTCAGCTACCAGCATCTTTTCATAATTTCTATGATAAATATCCGCTTGATTTTTGCTCTGGTCACTCTTGTCCTTTACTTTTCCATGTTTCTCCAGTTCTCCGTTCTCAATATAAACTCCAGAATCAGTTCTACAAGCTTTTGAGAGTTGCTGGATTTTTTTTTTCCTTGTTTTTAATTGAAAAGCCTATTGAAGCTCTTTAAGTTTTTCCTAAGATACTTTCTCAGGAGTGTGATTTTTTTTTCTTGCCTCTGCAGCACAATGGGAAACCAAGACAGTGGACACTTATCAAGTTTTACACATCTCTGTCAGTATACTTGACATGTGAGCTGTTGCCAAGCAAGGGGGTAATAAGAGATAAGATCATAATCATTGTGCACTTTACTGATATGCTGTAATCAAATGTGGCAGATTTAGGATGTTCAGAAGGAACTGTGCTAGAATCTCTAAGCAAGCACTAATGGAAAGGTTAATACGATGGTAGTTAGCAGACACCAGCAAAAGCAGTTTGTCACTAGAACTGAATTTAAACCAGGCACATTCAAAGTCTTTAGCTCAAGGGGGCAATAAAAATATAGAATGGGTAGACTTAATACACTACTTCCTTTCTTTTTTATTGTCTAGCTACCAGAGGGTACCAATAATTTGTTATGCTTCATATTATATTTGGAGGCATCTGTGAAATTCATTCATTTGATAGAATAAACTCAAAGTGTATTTTTATGCTAACAATACAGATTATACAAATGAAAATTGACAGTGATAAAAAGTCGTGATTTCTGCAAAGCAGCCACATGAATTTGGGAAACATAAAATGAAATGGCACAGCCCACAGTTTTAATATCTAAAACACTGATGGCACTGATGTACCTGCCGGTGTATGGTTCTAAAGAAATCTAAATTGTAGAACAAAAGCTGTCAGTCTTTCCCTTTTTTTTTTTTTTTTATGCAACCATCCACACACAAAAGTGGCACGTTCTTAAAGCGATGCGGTTTGAATTGCGCGGCTTCTATTATTTATGCAAAATGGGTGTAGAGCAGTCAAACTCCTATCTATTCTTTTACACTGCAAACAAATCAATTAAGGTGGGTCTTATTGCAACGGGAAAAAAAAACCAAACATGTAAGAGGATTTATGTGTGTTCAGTTCTGCAATTTAGATTTCAGTAAGATCACTTACTATCTGCAAAACTAGCACAACCGTTGTCACAGTAATTATAGTATTTAAAACCTGCCTATTTGAATTCAGCATTAGAGACCAATAGCTGATAGCTTTCCAGATTAAGTTATCTGAATTTAGCCAATAGGAGATACTATTCAAATAAATACCTCGAGAAGATGAAATCAAAAGCTCTGAAAATCACTGTAAAATCAACAGTGTTTACTTCAAGAAAGTAGAGGATCATACATTTTAGAGCACAGATGGAAAACACCAACTCGAATATGTTTTGAAACACAAATTCCGCACTACCCCTTCTAAGCGAAGCTGTTTGTAGAAGCACGGTTTACATTAATCAGTACCTAACAATTTTATATACAACCTTTCTAAAATTCATTTGCATAATGATAATCCGCATATGGCAGGGTTTAAGTTATTTAAGCGGTGTTATATTTCACTATTTAGTCTTGCTTCACCACTGCTTTAGCAGCGAATCCTTCTGGAGTGTAATGCAGCTAATGAGGTAGCTTTTTAACTGAACAAACTGACAGGTCCCATATCTGCAGAGGCAGCTTGAAACCGTGCCCAACCTCTCGGCTTCCCAAGAGGCTTTTCAAAATTCAATAAATAACATCTGTAGGCGATGTTGGGTGCAGACCTAGCAGAGTGCGTCATAACACTGAGCTGGCAGAACAAAGAAACCATGACGACTGCCAAGTTTCCATGGCAACCGCTGCGAGGCTTGGAGAGTATAATAGCACATCAATCATTGTCCAAAAGAACTTCATTATCAGCAAGAAAAAAAACCTTTAGGATCTGTTTAGTGTGCAATTGTGGGTTAACTCACCTCAAAGCCTTGCTCTCTAGCAAAAGTGGCAGCTTCCTGAAATAATAAAAAAAGAACAGTTAATTATAAAGTGCTAGATAATGAAGAAATAACACATTTTGAAACTCATTCAGCCAGTTTTCTTTTTACACGATTATCTCAATATACCCACATACAGTTGTTCAATTCTGATAGTCGCAGCAAAAGCTTCCCCCTCCTTCCCTCAAGCCCAACAACAGTACAATGTCAACACACTTCACAAGCTCAAATAAAGGAGGTACAATATGTTTTTTTCCAGGCGAGGAAAGTTACTTCTGGAGATAGGACTTCGACTAGGAAACCACTACTTCAAATCCAGACAAACATCCTTCGGACATATTTTTAACGGAAATTGTATGGTATCGCCATTTCTGTATGGCACTTCATGGGATACAGGTTATCAAGGCATTTTAAAAAATCATTTGTCATCTACAGTGTATTAAAAAAAAATAGGATCACAAAATGTGTTCAAACCCTTGTGGTGGAATCAAATGAGCATTTTAAAATACTCTGATGTCTTAATCACTGCTTTAGGCAATTTAACTATGTTCTTTTCCTGAAAGAACAGAGGAAACATCAGGGTATCAGAATGTCCTCATTTCTTATTTATATTAATGGGAGCAATTAAAATGTGTTTTGAAATAAAAGCAAGGAGACAGAAGACAATAGCAACGTTTTTCCCTTACTCCCTTTCTACCTTAACATTGCAAATATTGCAGCAAACCCTCCAAGTCTTTTATGTTTTAACTTGCATTCTTCCAGATTATCTTTGCCAAGTGATATTAATAGAGGAGAAGTCTTGAGCCAAAATGGTGAGTTGATCCAACTAAACAAAAATAACTCCCGTACCAAACCATTTAAGTCCAGTGTCCCTAGGACAGCTTTCAGCCCTGCACAAAATAGCCACTCGTGGACCTAGATGATGCGCCAATTTGGGGGCCACGTAAGAATTTGAAGCGGGTACAATTGATTATAACAACAGCAAGTTGAGGTTAATAAAATGTGATAAGCTGAAAAGCACAACTCCTCGGGCTGCTTCACTGCAGAAACATAAGGCTGACCGGGTTAGCCTTAGCTGATGTTGACAGAAAAACTGAATCATGGTCCTGACAATTGGGTGCGGGCAAGGTTAGCCACTTTGACAATTTACTTACAATTGAATTCCTTCTTGTACATCACACAGGCAATGACATTTGCTAGCCTGGCTGTCAAGAAGGAGTGTAGGGTTCAGAGATATCATGCAGTGTTTTCCTAAACCAGCATGTGATTAACAAAGCCTATGCTCGTATGAAAAAGGGCGCCTGCGAGCTTCCCCTCTGAAGTGATGCACGTACAATGAACCGCAACACAATCAAGAAAGCCTCAAATGGGACCGGGACACAGGGAAAAAAACCCACCAAAAATAAGAGAAATAAGGGGGTGGTAAGGTGGCAGAGAATAAGAAAACAGATTAAAATTTACGTACTGTCGCCAAATTAGTTCTTTAACCTCAGGATTTTGGTCGTGCATTTGAAATCGGAAGTTACGCTGATCTGTCCTAAGGGGATTTCTTTAATGTCCCAATGCAGCAGGACATAAACATCTGTGTTAAACTATTGTTTGGCCAGGAAACTGGACACCAGTACATTCTTACATCTGTGAAATAAAAACTATTCCAGTTAAGTAGTGTTTCCTTATGTGGGAGACTTTGAGAGAATTCATCTTAATTTTCTGTACTGGGGCACCCATGCATAGCACATGTGGTTTGAAAGACCTGGCTCTTCCACAAGAAAGGATAAATGATTGCACATTTGTTAGAAGTATCTCATCTTCAGATTTTCCTGTTAGAGCGTCATCTTTTAGCCTGGTCTGCTGCCCGGCTACATGAATAATGGTAGCTAGCATACAATCATACATTTTCCTGCAGTTGACCTCTAATCTAAGGGTGTCTGAACGCGCCAAAGAACAACAGCAATCTTAATTTTCTTCTCTCCTATCAACCAAACCTCGGAATAACTCCTCAGCAGCTTCTTTCTTTCAGCAAGGGCTGTGCCTACGGCCCCCTAAGAATCAGCCTCTCTCAGAATTACAGCCCTTTAAGAATTAAGGCCCTTCCAGTAAAAAAAAAAAAAAAAAAAAAAAAAAAAAAAAAAGCTCAAAAAAACACACATTTGGGGACTACAGTTTGGTGTTTGCAAAATGGTGAGAAACGTGAGGCAGGCCCTGAATGCCAGGGACAGTTCAAAGTAAATTAACCAGATAAAAGCGATGAGAACCTTTTAGTATCTATTCACAATAACAGTGAGAACAGGAAACAAGCAGACCCCATCTGTGCAGCCCTAGGGCACCTCATACTGAGCTCCACGGCTCTAATAAAGTAGTCAGGTTAAAATCTAAGTGGCTGTAACATGTGGAGACTGCTAGGGTTACAGCGGCCAGCCAGGGCGTTCCCTGATGCAGGTGATAATCAGTATGATAATCACTATATTTACAGGCTTTCCATTTTATATCTGACATTGGAAATCACGAAGAAGGAGGGATTAAGGAAATAAACAACCTACACAGAAGCTTTACTGCTCCCCGGAGAATGCAGCATTTCCATTCATGCGTGACAGGCGACAACAGCAAAGCAAAACAGCCACAGAACAGAATTTTCTTAGGAGGCTTCATTTCACATCAGGAGTTCTTTCAGTTTTGATAAACTTTAGACATTATTCGCTCATTACTCCAACTCAGCATTTTCAGAGCTATTTTCCATTATTGTCTACAGCAAAACATCTCATTTCATAAAATCCTCTCCCCCACCTTTTTACTTTTTCATACTAAACATATTAAAAACTCACTCTCCTTTTTCTATATAATCTTTTTACCAACCGTGACAGCGAACTTATTGCTGTACCACCTAAAGCAGAAATGGGATTTGTTATCAATTATGAAACATTATTTGGCTCATGCAGTTTGGCGAAAAAAAAAAATAATCCTAACTAGTCACACTGAAAAAAACCTGTGTACCGCCTTTCTTAATGGGAGTAACACAATGTCACCGAAGTTAACACACACCCTCTCTCTGCACAATAGTGAGCAGTTTACACAGGAAAGCGAGATAAATTAAAGAGATAACAATAAAAAAAGACAACTTCCGTTAGTACTGGCCCTTGCTGTTATGTCAGAAGTCGCTTGCTAGCTGAAAACTGCTTCCATTCTTGCATGTATTTTATTGCTGTTGGAGTCCCAGCATATAGTAAATAGAGCCGTCTATAATCTACACTGGGGCTAATTGTAACAGGACTTGTTAAAATTCTAAGCCCTTTTATCACCAGCAACACAAACTATTTGTTTATAAGTAAACAGAAACATACCCTCCAAACACAGAATTCATTAGCATCTGCATTCCTAGGAGTATTCGTTAGCCCCCTGCGTTAGAAGAATTTTATGATTATAGAGTTAAGATGGCTCAACTTCAATAATTGTACGTTCGGTTTGCCATAACACACCGAAGGCACACTATATATTAAATATACTCGACACATCCAAATTTTTTTTTTGTTTGTACCAAGGTTTTATGATGACTCGATCAAATTATAGCAAAATGGTATCAGCATGCATGTTGGGTTGAATTTAATTAATGTGGGCCAACATAAAACTCATGGAGTTGCATTGAACAGCATTTAAAACCATGTATTGCTGAAATTAGCTGACAAAGACTGTTTCAAAAGCACCACCAACAGTATTATCTACAATATGCATTTTAACCTTTATCCAGAGAAAAGAAGCACTGTAAACTAAATTTGCATTTCATTGGTGAAATCAACATTATCTCATAAAGAAATGATAAAACAGCAGGACAGCAATGATACCCTTGCACACTGAATGCATTTCCCATAATTACACAAGAAAGCAAATGCCAGGGACACTGAAGCTAATCCCTCCCCTGCCATCCTTCTTGGTAGAGGAAACATCTTACAGAATAACCCAAACTCAAAAATTAT
>KZ506241.1:121583-155618 GCA_002844005.1 Limosa lapponica baueri
GAACACCAATCCAAACAAATTTCTGCCAAAGCACCACTGAAAGCCATAACTACATACAGATGTGCATACATGATCTAACTTGGCTGAAAGGGACTCCAGAATTCAATGGCTTTAAAATTAAGAAAAATTCATACTATCCCCTTCCCTGTCAACTTGCCTCTTTACACAGCGTCCCCAAACTTGATAGCCAACTTATTATAATCAAGACACTCTTTGCTTCTTCCAGAGGCAAAATCCTGCCTTTTCTGAAACTAGAAGAGAACAGTAATGACAAAGTGACTTATTGTCAAGATCTGACTTCCACTGCAAGCATAACTTGTGACTGATATATCCTATTATTATATTTCTCAAGAAGATCTGGAATATTGTTTAGCCAGTGACATGAAAAATGTGCCCTATAATTTCACAGTTCACAGCTATTCATTCTGAGTACTGACATGGTTGAAATCATAACGTTGCATAATATTGTTATGCAGGATAAAGTCTAATTAAACTCCCCTTAAATTTTACATTCATCCTTATTAATCAAGAATTTGGGATTCTTAAGATAATATCATGGGAAGTTAAAACTGGTTTCTATGGCTTATTTGATTACATGGAAACACAGATTCTCAATTCTATCAACTATAGCTTTAATATCAACATATTCAGTATGATTTATGCCAACAGAGTAGAGCAGATGGAAAATTTTAGGAATACGATCTTCTGACAAGTATTATCAGAAGTGATAAAGTCTGGCTTCAGGTAGCTGGGTTCCCTGCAAAACTATGAATCACTGGATTGAAAATTCCTGGGACCTCTGCTTTAGGTAGTCTTTAATAATTTAATTCAGACACTTCTGCTATTTCAGGGACTAAACAAGGAGAGAGGGATCAATCTTTTTTTTGGCAGGAAAAGGGACACTATTCTTCAGGAGATCTGCCTCATTCAGTCTATCTGAAATTTTGCTCTCTGCTCTCCCTCCTTTTCTACTAAAAGAGGGTAAAGAAAAAATAGGTGCTAGAGCAACCTGTTTATGTACATTAATCTTTCCCCCAAATCTTGGCAACTGCTAGGAAGAACCAAGCAGTAAGACAAGATGTTAGCATAGAAAAGACAAAGCAAGTATAGGAGTTCCCCCACCTCCTTGCAAGGCAAAAGCTGGCATACCAAAGTTTAGCACCAACTGATTAGATGGGATTGTCCTTAAGCACTAAAAATTAAGATACACAAAAGCAGACAAGGGGAGAAGAGGCCTAACATCTGTCCCAACACAGAGACAGACAATATCAGTAAGAAGAGGGGAAAAAGAAACAACAGGGGAGCCTTAGAGGTGTTCACCACTGGGAGAAACACCAGAAGCAGCTGAGAAATCAAGGACTTCCAGGGACTCTCCAAGGCGCTAAAAGGGAGGTGTTGTCAGGTTGGCTGTAAATTAAGATAATCAGGGAATGCCTATGAGTAGTAAAGGGACTGAATAGCAGACTTTGGGCAGCAGACTATCAACATTCAGTACTCTGAGGAGAAGAAGGTGCTGTAATAGTATAGCTCCAATACTGAAGCTGACAAACCTGAAAGTGGCTTTCCTGAATGGTCAGCGTTAAATGCTGTCCACTGCTTTTATAGGACATGGTTTCCAGGTTGGGCAGATGTTTTAATTATCTTGGCACTGGGATTTTACTCCCGTCATTTATTCTCTTCAGTCTCTTCTCAGTAGTTCCCACCAGAATTTATTTTTTTTTACCAGCTGCTTCCACCACATTTATTCAGACTCAGTGCTGGCCAGCTACAAATCATCTTCTGAACAGGAAAAAAGGGGCCTGATTCTACTCTGAAGCCATTATCCCCCTTCCAGAGTTACATCAGTGTGGTCATGGGTATAAGAGGAGAATAAAGAAGGTGCAGCACCACTCCAGCAGCAATTTTGCTTCTTTCCCATCTTGCTGTAGGCCTAAAGAGTTTGCTGTATGGGGAAAGTGGGGTTTGTTTACATTGTTCAGTAAACAAAAGGTGGAAGTCAGCTTGGTCAAACAACAACAACAAAAAAAGACAACACATTTTTTCATTCATTTTTCCCCTCAGATATTAATATTATGATAGTAACATATCTATCTCACAGTGATTACCTACGCAGATGGTACTAACGCATTTAAGAAACAGTTTCAGTAAGAAATCTGTTCTATAGAATACTGTTGTGCTAACAGTTGATGAGTGAGTACCTGCAATTATAGGTGGTAGTTGTGTAGCATGAGGGAATTGGCCAAGATCATTCTTTTGGAAGTGATTAAACCTCTCCTTTTCTGGTATTGCTCGCTGGATACCCCAAAACCTGCAGCTCTCTAGAGTTACTGTTTCTGTGTTTCAAAATTTTGCAGTAAAGACAGAAGAGGAAAAACTTTTTGCTTCGAGCAGATTCCCTCTCTACCTGGCTTTCCTTCTTAACTTAAAAATGAGAAAGGAAAAGAAAAACAATGTTCACTGTCCAATATACAGCAACTTCAGATCTAGAGATGTGCTACAAATTCCCAGTGTCTGGGTTCAGGCAGGCCATAAATAAAACTGCAGAGCCAACTTGAGATGCTCTTGGGTGTAACTTACAGTGAAAAGCTCTGGCGCTGCATGCTGAGAGCATGGCTCAGCCATTCATTTATAACAATAGAACTATTCTCCTGTCTGCAGAAGGAAAACAAATCTCCTGTTGTTAGAAATCAAAGACAAATCCTTCAGGCTCTAGGAGACATATTTAACAATGACTAAGTGTCTTACTTCATAAGCATTCACTCTTTAAGACTTTCTATCCCTCTCTCATTATATAGTACTTCTGTAAGTGGCTGTAGTGTATCCCAAAAAGCAAGTTTATTGACCTCCACCTGCAACAACAGTGCTTTAAAAAGGCTTGATGTGCAACAAAGTATGCAAAATTGATCCCTTAAGCATTTGTGAGCAATGTGATTTGAAGACTCATCCTTGTTCAGAAGCGGGTTCAGGATCTCTGAAAAAATTCTGGCAAGAGACACAGAAAAGACTGATTGAATAGTCTTTGCAATTCATAGCTTATATATTAACTGCATGTAAGGGGGGTGATTGGCAGCAAAGAGAGAAGTAAGAGAAGTAAACTTGTTTTTTTCCAGTGAGTCCCCCTTAGTTTTCTAAAGTATTTGAGATTTGGAAGAAATTCACTGAACTGTAAATCCCGCTTCAGTGTAGCTACGGCACTATTTTACAGAATCATAGGCAATATGTTTTTGACAAAGAGTATGTAGATCTTGGTTGCCACCAATGAGAGTTTGAAACACTCCCCCTGACTTCCACCAACTCCATAGGCACTGACCCCAAAGTTATGATGACATAATCTAAAGGAAAAAGTGGCTCTGCAGTAAAACTTTCCATTCCCAAAGTCAACAACCAGTCCTTTGTCCAGTGGCCCTGGATGAAATGGCAAATAAAGACAGACAATCACTTCTAATAGTGTCTGTTAGGTTCAGCCTAATAATCCCCATGGTCTGATGTTCAAGGATGAAGCCTCATTAATACATACACTTAGTTTGTAGTACCGAAAAATGCTCTTTCTGTTAAAGACAAACAGAGTCTATCCACCTTTCAGATGGACCAGTAGCTGTTATTTGGAAATGATGACACAGTAAGTACGAATTTGCTTCCATTTCCAGTCTAGCAGAGCTGTCAAACACACAGCCAGTGCAATGGCAGGGCTGTAGCAGTCGAACCTCCAGGCTGCAGTTAACAGGCAGCTGGGTCGCTGGATCCATCGCAGGCTATTCTAATCTGAAACGATGAACCTCAAACAAATGGAGATTTGTTGATTCCATATTTGTGTAATTCCACTAAATTAATGATACGGTGATATGAAGAAACCAGAATCAAACGAAAGGATGTCAATTAGCAAGTAAAAAATTGCCTTTCAAATTTCTCCAGTTGAGATTTCACCACTAAGATGATGTACCTATGCTTCCAGAAGCCACTTATACCACGTGGAGTCAGCTGGATTCAGGTGCAGATAAAAAAATTTACACACACAGAGCTACACACACACAAATACAGATCTCATTTACATATATTGCTTCAGATATTTTTGGCAGTCTTTCATATTCCCAAACTCACTGCAGTTTGGGTTCCGTTTCTAAGTTCTCCAGCTTCAAATAGTGCATTTTAATTCTACTTAATGAATTAGATATGCTTTAGAGCTATAATAAACTTTTCTTGTGAAGGTATTTCTGCAGCATTGAGTCACATTGCTTACTGAGAAAAAATACCTCAATAATATATTTATAAAATGCAAGAGCACAGTAGGTAATAAAAAATATATTGCCATGATAAACCATGAAACCAGGGAACAACGTTGCTTTAATTAAAAATTACAAATACACTGCAGTAAACAACTTATTTACACATAGTTAAAAGTCTAACTATTGAATATCCTGGACTTGTTGAATCCAAAAAAGGGAAAAATACTGAAACCAATCTCTTCACACAGACAAACACTGAGGACCATAACCGTGTTTAATTAAGATCTACTGTTAATAATGGATTTCAGAGAGTGAGCTGCTTCTTTTAATTTCCCAAGGTAGAAAATGTTATTAAATTTGGCCTTTAACTTCTCATTGACATGTACACTTGAAACTTCTGATTAAAATTTCAGAGGTTGGGAAGAAGCACCCAAAATTAAACTCTTAAATCTGGCACAAAAATAACAATGATCCCTGATTAAGAAATCAAATTTCAGAAACTTCATTACTGTTCTATTAATAAATTGTTGGATTATAATTAAAACAGGGCCGGCTGGATTTCTTTCATTTTTTAATTCTAAAAAAGTTGGAAACTGTAAAGGGAATTAAATACTTTAAAGAAAAATAGGTTAATGAATATAAGAAATGTGATCCAGCTTGAACAGGTTCCTTTTCTTTCTGGGAGTGATCAGCAGAACAAACTTGTTTTCCACCCAACGGTATGTGTTCAAGAAAAAAATGATTCTGTCTGCTCCTTCCTTTCTACAACATCCACAGTCCAAAACTCACTATGCTCCTTGCAGACTTTTCATAGGAAATCATTGATCTGGGTAGAGTTGTGAAAGTCAGTGTTAACCTTGTCTTAAACAGGGATAATTTTAAAGTAACATTAAATTTGATGCCTAGATTATTTAGCTGGTCTATGAGCATGTGGTTCTTGTTTCCAGGATGGTTTTTCTATCTATACCTTGATTTTCTTTGAAATGTTAACCTCAGTAGACCACAGAAGAGCTGACATGATGAGAGTTCATTGCTAATCATGTGCAGACAAATAGATAGAGCTCAAGGTACGAGCTTTTTGAGTCTTACAAATACTTGGAGTCATATTTTTTTCAGTGTAGTACATTTTTGCCAGTTTGTTTGAGCTTTTAAATGAAATTCTTTCTCAGTCTGCAAAAATACTTCAAGCTGAAGAAGAAGAATGAAAATTGCTTCAAAAGTACAGCTGTCTTTAGGATTTTTACAAAGTAAGCCACATTTTTCAAAGAGATAAGTAATTTGAATCTCATTCAGATATGCAATGTTCAAAGAATAAATTCAATCTAGATGTGGACAATGGCACAAATGGTTTCTATATACTTTTCATGGTTCTTGAAATGCATTTATGATGTTATATCTAGTAGAGTAACTAAACTTCCTGATTACAGATAATCATCAAGTTTTATATAGAAAAAAACTCTGAAAAAAAACCCTACAAGTTTTATATAGAAAACTAACTAAAAATATCCCTGCAGTTAGACATATCTCAGCTGTTACAGGTTTAAAGTAAAAAAAACCGTAACATTACAAATTCTCTGTTGTGCTTTTGTTTGCATCTGTCTCCACTTTTGAACAGAAATATACTTTGTTGGGGGTGATGTACATTGCTCACACAGCACACAATACAAATCTGGCATTCACTGCTTCTTGCAGACACAAAACATTGCTTGCTCGTGGTCATAAATATTTAGTGCAATATCTCATTTAAAAGTCTGTTTTGTGCTTGCTTGGCCTTTATTTCACCTGTATAATCATAGTAGGGACTCTGTTGATACAATTTATAGCAGCATAGTCTGAGAACCATGTAGTTTGGTGAGCACTCTCTATAAAATCCTGAACCTAGGCCCGAGCTCTAAACACACACTTGCCTGTAGCAACTTAAAGGAAACACTTCACCCAGACGCAAACTAATGTGTAGCTTTGGCCTTTACACATGCAATTTTACACAATCCTTAATTATAGCTGCTGTTCTCATGTACCACAGTCTTTCTTTTTCACTGCTAGTAGTGATGTGTTTCAATAATACCTGTCAGTGTTAAAAGCATTTTTTAAAAATGCTATTTTATGCTTTCCTGTTATTTTTAGCAAAAGGACATACAGGTAGTCATATTAGCCTTTCCTGAATCATTCCACCACTTTCAGATTTCCATTAAATTTGCATTATTTTTTTCTAACTTATACAGCCACTTCCTTTTACAGGGTTTCCATATATGATCATGCTTCATTCCCAACCGATATAGCTTATTTCTGCTCTTCTTTTCTGCACGTGCAGGGTAAGAAATGAAAAAATCTTGCTTTTGCCTAAAAACCTTTCAGGTTTTGGCCTTGCAGATATGGTAAAACTTCTGGGAAAATGCTATTTAGATTATGAGCTAGTTATAGTCAAGATTTGAGAGTTCCTTTGCATGTGGTGGACTGCAAAAAGTGTTTATGTTTACATAACTGGTTACACACAATACTTAAAAGCTAACTCAAGAGTTTTCAGTGGCTAATTTGTATGCCCCATAATTTCACTGTCAATGTAGTTAGGAGAAACTCAGCAAAATCAGTAGGTCAAGAGGAAAAAAATCAGAGAATAGTTTCTGAATTGTTGGTTTTGACCACCAAATCCTTGTATTTTCTTGACTTTTCTCTTTTAGCATCACAAAATGAACTGTTACGTTAATATGACTTTTTTTCTCTCCCATGTAATTACATAAAGTTATGGACCACTTCAATAATTATGTTTCTTAAACTCAATCCCAATCCCAAAGGGAATAAATATATTTTCCCTACACAAACCAGGTTCTGAGTAACGTTGCTGAGGGTCAAATTGCTGTATTTGACAAGCAATAGAAAGTCCATTAGTTTTCTATTGATAGACACAAATTTGTGTGACCACAGTGAAAGAAATAAGAAATCTTTGAGCAAAAACTAAAATTAAGAATCAAAATGCATTCTGTAAATACATACATTTGGAAAACAAAGGGAATGACATATCCTAAGAATCATCCTTCAGATAAATTGATATTTCAGTGGCAGAACTCACAGGCATTTTTGACAGAGATAAACTAAAATATTCGTACTCCATTAACTAGGTATTTTTGAGGTGGTACAGAGAATTGACAGTTTTAATTATCTGCCTTGCCCTTTTCCTCCATCCTCAGAGAAGGGCACACTCACCTGCTTAAATTCACCTTCTCATCATTTGAAACCAAGGCCGTCAGTGCAGTCCTCTGCAATGGCCCGGTTACCAACATTTGTTACTGACAGAGAGCATCTTCAAGATCAGTAGCTTTCTTTTTTTTGTAGAACAGTACATATGACAAAACTTCTTTAAGAAGTGCACAATCACTGCTAAATACCACCTTGTGATAGCAGAGTAATCTATGCCTATCGTATGGATTAACAGCGCAGGTAAACTTCAGGTAAAGCTTTGAAGTCATTCTCACAAAGATGTTTATGTCTTTTTATATACATTGGTAACTAGAGGAAATAAGACTCACAAGTAAAAACGAAAAATTAAACCCAGATGTAGATTTTAGTTTTAGGGCCCAACCTTCAACTCTCAAGTGCTGAGAAAAGTTGTCTGGAAAGTGAATTTCATATTAGAGAAGAAAGAGGTTGATCTTTCATTTCTCAACAAATCTGAAACCAAAATACCAGACCAAGTGGATCAAAATATAACACGATGGCCCCACGTCATACCTAGGTATGCTCCTTGCAACATGGCACATGTGTGGGATTATATTATCATAACACAGAAATAATAACTTCATCTATCTGGGCAAGGCCAAGTCTTAGCTTACTGTAGCTTCAGTGTTTCACTGGGAAATATTTTCTCAACCCTTGAATGTGGATGGACATTCATTGTTTCACTAAGGACATTATAAATGACCATAAAATGACTTAAAACATGCAAAACAGATAAATTATTTCTATAGACATTTTGAATTTTTACACATTTTCTCTGGCTCTCATGAAAGAAGAGGAATAAACAAGCAGGATAAAAGTCATTCTAAAACACTCTGCAAAGCTATGTCTGTTGCTCGTGACACTCGACTGTTCTATTGCCTGGAAAACTACTGCCTCCAGTCTAATACAGTTGGGTTTTTCATCAGACAGAATCCCTCCATTGCAGAAAAAAAAAAAAAAAAGCCACTTATTATGTAGAGCTCAAACAACCGTAACTTAATTCTGTAACTGGCAGGCAAATTCTCGGGCACAAAAGACATACTCACTTTCTGATGGATGAAAATTAGAGGGTACTGCACTCACCTGATAGTCTGATGTTGCAAAGTATCTGGATCAGTGGCATTTACCGTTAACACAACACTGCCAACAGGGATGTTTTCTTGTTTCGTCACTGTCATTGGGTTTGGGTGGAAAACTGGGCCTTCATTCACATCCTCCACAGTGATCTGAACTGTTGCTGTGGAACTGGGGCCGTAGGCTATGTCTGGAATCAGGGGGTCTTCGTTTTCTACTTTGATCAGCAGTGTGTGAAACGCTGAAATCTCATAGTCCAAAGGCTGTAAAACGTATCATAAAGTCAGAATGCAAGTGCAAACACTTTTTTTTTTCCTTCTAACCAATTGCAAACATTCAAAAGATAGAACTAGCCAGAAAGGGACATCAGCATCCATCGCATCTGATACTTGGTCAGCATTTAGCATTAGACACAATGGTAGATACAAAGTGCATCAAAGATAATGAACTTAATGAAAGACGGAGATGTCCCACTATCCAAAAGCATATACTTTTTTGCCATACCTCGTACATATAATTTAATTTACATATATACATGCTTATTCATGATGTAATATGCATTTTGCAAATGAACCAGTCATACTTAGTAGCTACTTATGATAAGTAATATAAAGGTCTTTTCTCAAGTCCTACCTTGAAATCAAAAGCACCACCATGGAAATAGATGCCATTTGTCTTAAGAATTTAAAATTCCTCTTCTGAAGTCAAACAGAAAATTCTGGTACAGGCAGCAGCTGGGGCTATTCTCTCTCTTCTTTTTTTTTTTTTTTTTTTTTTTTATTGTGTGAGGTATAGGATTATCTTCATACAAAAACAGGCAATAAATTTTTTCATAAGACTTTAGAAATGTGCGACCAAATTCAGCTCTCCAGTTCAGTCTGAAGCCATGTCCCTTACTTCCCTGGTATTTGTGTCTGTGTTCTCTAACTGAGGACAAAACATGGCCCTTGAATTCTAATTGTACCCTCAGTCACAAACAAAACTTGGTTGTAAAGTCTCACTATAAATTATGATGCTCAATGCAAAACCAGCTGTTATTTAAGCACAATGGCAATATATTTAGCAACAGGCAGGTCCTTATGACTAAAGAAGTGAGGCTACTGTGACAGAAGAAGGGTTTGCGCATATTGTTTGGACAAGAGCTGGAAGCCAACTATATATTATTGAGTAATTTATCCTTGCTGTGCCTTCTCTTATGCAGTAAATCCAGCGGGTGGACCTTGCAGTAATAATACAGTACAACAGCAAATTGTTCTTACTTTGACAACAGAGAGCATTCCCTCATTAGTCTGGGGATTGGTGTGGATTTCAAAACTCTGCCCTGGATTTCCATTAATAATGGTGTAGACAGCTCTCCATGCTCCGGTTGCTGGGTCATCTCGGTCACCAACGGTTAAGTTTACTATTACACCTGTGACTCCCTCCTTTACTGTGGCTTGAAACTAGAAAAAAAAACATAGCGGAAATTGTTACTATTTCCAATTAATGACCACACACACACACACACACATGAAATATCCAAGCCCACATTAATTATTTACCACAACAGGAGAAAGATGTAATCCTTGACTGAAACTGAATGTTATAGGCTCTAAATAATACATTCTCACTCATGAAATATAAGGTAGCACATTACAGCTGCTCTCCATTTAGTAGACAGCAGACAAGCAGCAATGTGATAGGAATCAAGCTTTGGAAGATTCTGATCGCAAGACGACAGTTCATCTCATATTACTGGAAAAGTGAATCCTGAAAATATATACAGTGTTGCACAGGCACATATGCTCTCAGAAAGGAAACTACACTCATCGTTAAGCAGAAGAGGAAGCTGACTAATATAGCCCATTCTTGCCCTCGAATTTACTATTATTTACAAATAATCCAGTTTTGCATTTCAGACTATTATTTTCATAAATTACTGCACCCATATTAATGTTTCACTACGCTGTTATTAATAGATAAAACATTTTTCACAAAAAGTGTTCCCGTACTGTTTTTTGGAGAGGTTTCTCTAAGACACTCAAAAATAGTTGCACCTCATGCTACCACTTTGCATAACTAAAAGTCAGTGTTACTTTCTTTTTACAGTGGAAGAATTTTTTATGACCTTGGGAAGTTTGCTGCAGTGCTGTACTATTCAGCTAGCCAAGCCCTGGGAGAAAATTCTAATTTACTATCCAGACAAACAGTGTATAACATCATTCTTATTTATGTAGGAAAAACATTAAGCAAACCTTTAGAAAAACTTGTAAGGGTCAGACTTAATAATACTCCTCACCTTTCAAGCACTTGAGGCTGACACGCTAAAAGCACTGTATATAAGAGTGATAAGATAATACCTGCTTTATAGGTGGATAAACCAGAATGATAACATATCTAATCCTGAGAACTGCTGAACATCAGCAGTACCATTATAATCATTAGGAAATCTTAGCATTTCTAGGGATTAAGCCTTCAAAAGTCCAAAATTACAAACTTTAATGACACAAATAGGCTTTGCCGTACGTGCACTGCTTAAAAGCTACATCTTCAGTGACATGATATCACTCAAGGGCAAAAATCACCCAAGCAGCTTCAAGACCTGAATAGACTAAATATCTTTTGCTCTGTCTTACAGACCACATGAAGTTAGAATACTACAGAAGATTTTGTGAGAATACTGAATCCAGAAAATGGCATTTTATTAATATATAGATTTCATAATCTGGACAAATAGTAGGTAAAACGGATTTCCTCATAGTAAAATACGAGAAGACAACTATGTCTTTTCCTGTGTTGTTACTTTTATTTCATTTCTTCCAATAGATTTGACTTATTTTTCCAAGCTCTTTCTCAATTTAGCTGTATAATTTAAGTGTATATATTCAGTTCAAACTTTCCAGCCTCAAACCTGATTTGATAAAAGGATGACATTAACGATTGGCTATTTCTATCTTCTTTGGTATATTTAACAAAGAATTTAAAGATTCTTTTGATTTTGATAGTTAATATGTAACAGGTTGTGATTGAGCTTTGTTTCAGACAGATCATTAAGCTCATTTGCAGTTTAATTAACTCTAAACGATAACATAACAATATTTTTGCTTGCTTTTAAACAAATCAAAAGAAAAACTTTATTAAGAATCTTGGAAATAACAGAGGAAAGATTACCAAGATTGTATTCCATCCTGCTCAGCAAAATGCTGTCACTGGATATCACACTTGGACACCTCTTCCTCTAACTGAAAATAAGCGATTAGCCTGAATGATATTTTTGTATTATTTCATATTGTCTCAGCTTGAGCATGTATAAAACAAAACATCAGAGGCCAGAACTTTTTCCCAGTGTTCAGTACCAAACAATTCCTATTTAGCTATGTAAAAAGGTGAGTAGACTTCAAGAAACTTAATCCTAAAGAACATATCCCTTAGATTTGACTGGCATCTGCTCCTAATTCATACTGATCCTTCTGAAAAATCCATTCTTTAGTCCACTAGTCTGATTCAATTAAGTGTTCAGTACTCCCTGGATCACCTTGGGAACAGTAAGATCTGTTAGAGTAAAATATTTAAAGATCATAGAAACATAGAATGGTTAGAGTGGGAAGGGACCTTAAAGATCATCGAGTTCCAACCCCCCTGCCATGGGCAGGGACACCTCCCACTAGACCACGTTGCTCAAAGCCCCATCCAGCCTGGTCTTGAACGCCTCCAGGGATGGAGCATCCACAACTTCTCTGGGCAACCTGTGCCAGTGTCTCACCACCTTTTGAGTAAAGAATTTCTTCCTAGCATCTAATCTAAATCTCCACTCTTTCAGTTTAAAACCATTACCCCTCGTCCTATCACTACAATCCCTGATAAAGAGACCCTCAACCCTGAAGGGAGGGGAAATCTGGCTATTTCATTCAGATACATAGTTGTGAAGCCAGTGAGATAAATTTATTGAGCTTACCCCACCATTGCCAGACTATGATGGAAAAGGTTGCCATGATGTGCCAGCTAGTTCAAAAAATATTAAATGTCAGTATAAGGATATCAAATTCAAGGATATCTCAGCTGGGGTTGGCTTTCTTCTGCATTCCTATTTCCTCCTTATTTAGGAAGAGCTCTCAGTAGGTTCAGTTGCAGTGAGTTAGTAGAGCAGAAAGGGCACATAGACTTGCTGGGGGCATAAAACTGCAGAGCTTCTGACACCTGCAGATCAAGGAAATCACAACTTCTAGAGGCAAATGCTGTGCCAAGCCAAATAATTCCAAGCATAGTGCTACACTCACCCCTAGCATTCTCTGCATTTTAGATATGACCATATAAACTCTGTGTTTATTTATTTGAAGCTGCCTGGAACATTAGCCTAAAATCTGTTCAAGATGGATGAAAAAGCAGAATGATCAAATCACAGAAGTTGTCATAAGGGTCTATTCTAACTTTATAATGTAAAAAGTGTAATAAATTACAGATTTGTAATTGCAAAAGACAAACATCTACAGTGAAATAGAGAGGCTCAGAAAAATATAGTGTATATTACCTAGAAGGTGAACTCTTATACCCATTCAGCCACTTTTATATAAAGAATAGACTCCCTAGTATTTAGAAAAATCTGTTGTATTTATACTGGCCCCCTTTCAAAAACACAAGAAGGGAATTTGAAAACTATGAAAGGACTAAAATAGAAATTAGATTTGCAAACAGAGAAAATAGAAACACAGGTTCACAATATATCAAAATGAAAGGTTTACATTCACAAAGCACAGTGCTTAACTGGGAGAGTCTGATCCAGTGCTCTAAAATAAAACCCCATAGTGGCTAACACAAATAATTGGATCACAAGTTAATTGATTTTACTCTTTTTAAATATCTGTACATCCCCTAAGCTCCACTATAAATTAAGAATAAAATAGATGAGTTCAGTACTTTATTTAAACTGCTATCATCTGGACCCATATAAAAAATAATAACTTAGAAGACAAATACCCTGGGTGAGAGTTGCGTTTGCCTGGAAGGAGCTATGTTCATTTACTACAACTGAGCATTTGAATATGTAAGGTTAACTTGCTCTGTGGAGTAATACGCCATATTGTCATTTATTGTGTTTGTCATGTATACAGCCTAGAAACTCTAGTCATTCTGTCATATTCAGAATTTTATAAACATAGGGGAAAAAAAATGACCTGTTTCCTCATTTTCTGCACCCAAAAGCTTCTGAAAAAATACAGAAAGACAGACAACAGATTGATAGCAACTTAGAAGGAAACAATGAGTCAGCAGTGGCCAGCGGACTACTTTTAATCATCAGGTTTTTGTAGACAAATGAGACTTTTAACAGGGAACTGAAAGACATCACAGAAATACAGTGATGGATGTAGATTAAGAGCTCCTACAAGAGTGTGAGGGTACCTTGTGAGGAATCCCAAACAGATTTGAAAATGTAATGAGTGAGCAATGTTGGCTGTCATGATGCACTGACGGGAAGTAGATATCGACCGCTAGACGTTATTTTGAGAGATCACTAGTTCCACTAGGCATGGAGGTCCCTGACAGTGAAAACAAGCAGTTTCTATTTCTTACAACAAAGGAGTCAGTAAAGGGATGGCAAGGAGACGAGTAACATTTAAAACAACCGTGTCAGAATACAGCCTATGTAACAGCACCCACGATACCTCTGAGCAGAAGAGGTAGCTCAGCTCAGCAGTCAAACTCTACTCCTTTCCTGGATCTTGGAAACCTGCTCCAAACTACATGCAAAGCTTGCGAAGATAAAATGAAAAATTACGGTTTCAGGCTGGCAGGAATTTTATCTTATTGAGTATAGGAAATTCAAGATGGCAGGTATCTACTGAGAATAATTAGGGCTGCATCAAAGGCCAGCTAAAGGGAGAAGTCAAGTGGAGAAACAAACAAATTGAACCGCAGCTTAATTGTAGTAGCTGTTTCCTGGTGGAGCCAGGATATAATATAACACTGAGCCAAATCCTCCTCCAGACTGAGCTCTGCAGCAAACTGGTGGGACACTATAGTGACAGCCCTCAATGAACAGCAAAATGGTTCAGTAGGGTCTCAGGAAAAAACAGTCTTGTCAGATTTCTGCCATGGGGCAGATACATGAAAAGACCACTTTGTAAAATGTTATCACCTGAGAATCCAAACGTTAACCCCATCTCAGCTTCAAACAAAATTGGAAACAGTACCTAACCTCTGTGAAAACTGGATTCTTATCTGACAGCCCAATTTAAAGCTTCTGTAGTAAGTGAGGTTTTATTTACTGGCTTCTCAGAGCACAGAGGAACAAATTAATTTAACTGCATCAGAATCACGTGAATGCCTACTGTCCAGCAACAGCACGAGCATGCAGTAATAACCTTAATACCTTTATGAAGCCACCAAATAACTGTCTCAGACTGGGGTACCCAAATTAAAGAGCTGCCACGAGCAGCAAACACAATGCAAAATAAACGTGTCTGGGATTGGTGATTGCTACCCTATGGCTCATTAAGATTCTGCATGCTGTGATCCCCAGTCAAGAACAAACAAATTAAAACTGCATGTCAGTTTGCATTTATCAGGGCAACATTCCAGTCGAAGGTATTCTGTGCTACTATGATGTGTTTGTTTCCCCATCTATATATATTAAAAGATGAGAAATAATGGGATATATTAATTCACATGTCTCTAATAGAAATTCCCTAGTGAAATTGTATTATTGTATTTGTCCTCCTCTACTGAAGCCCACTGCTTTTGCAAATGTATTTTGTCTATCTACTTTCTTGAAAATATGAAGATGAGCTTATACAACCTCTTGCAATCTGTTTGTTCTTTGCACACTGCCATTCAGTATGTGTGCACCTGAGTGGCCAATATTTATTTGTTAAGCAAGCGATGTATGTTCCATAGCTCTGTATCTGGAATATCTCTGAGGACAAACGGATTTTCAGGGTTGATCACAAAGGTTTGCCTTCTCACGCAATCAGGAATGAGAATCTCTTAAATGTCAGTAATGAACATTTCTTGTAGAATTCCCTGGGACACAAAGCCCCGCTTGACAGCTAACAATAAACCAAGTAGTCTGGCGCTTGGAGCTCACCAGACTTCACAAACTAGGCATGTGAAATACTGGGTTGAAATACTTAGCATAACATTTGTGCATCAAACAAAGTGATACCAATAATTCTTCAGTCATCTTTCATCTCAGCACAATGACCAAATGTGCTGGCTGCTATTTGGGGCCCCTGGTGGGCTGAAAAACAGAGGACCTGCTCACTGCAGCTTATACCAAACTCTCCACATGAGCAATTTAATTGCAAATTTTGTGGTCAGGGTAAATTGTAGCTTGGAATATTCTCCTTAATCTCTTCTACAGATTTTTAAGCTATTTTCCGTCTTAAAACTGTGCATAGCCTTAACTATATGGACACAAATAGCTGCTGTATTTCACTAGAGATAGCTGTATTAACGTAATGGATTAAGTTGATGTGAGCTGCACGTGAAGCAACATATGAAGCACTTTGGAAGCCATTAAGAAGAAAGACACTATGTAAATATAAAGCATAATCGCAGTATGACAAGGATTTGATGCTGTAAACTAGATGCAAAACACAAATTAAAGCTATGAGTCACCTAAACCATCTTTAGTAATTGTCATTGTCTTACTGCCATAATGCTGTCTTGGAGGCACCATATTATTTCTTAAACTTGAAGTGTTTCTTTCAACTTATTCTATATTTTTTCTAAGTACATAATATTCTTCCATCTCCCTAGTGAAATTACAGAAAGAATTCAATTGTAGCTTAGAAAAAATCTTTCCGAATATATCAAATTGACCATAATCCTCTTGGATGCATTCACACTTTTTACTTTTGAGTGAATTTCACAGTCTATGTATTGTAAATGCCTTGTGATTTTTCAAGGCACACATCAGTTACTTTACAAAATAAAAGTATTGCTTAATAATGAAAGACTGAACAAATATTTCAGTCCACTATATGCTGCAGCCTGCAACAACAGCAACGAATCCAAAAGATTAATTAGCTAAATGGAAGTCCAAAGATTAAATTCTCCTCTTGGTAACACGGCTAGAAGTTCTGCAGGCTCTATAAATTTGTGCCTTTTTATTGAAAAACACAAAGATACTTAATATCACTGATATTAATCATGAATGATCAAAAAAAGGCAAGGGGAGTTTCAACACGACTTTTATCTCGTTTTGCTGCTCATCAGTCTGCTTGGAAAAGCCCTGCCAAGGAGTACCCAGTAATGCAACAAAGAAAGAAACAAGAAAGTAGCAATCAGGCTGTTTCCCCACGCTCCAGGTCTAAGTCCCTCTGTGAGCAGTTCTCCATCAGGATGAAGCCAAGCTGCCTCTGGGATTCGGAGGGACAACCAAGAACTCCTAAGGTATTAGGATTCAGGACTGAGTAGGGCAGGGACAGAATGCAAAAATAACAGGCTAAGACGGATGGACGGATGGATGGATAACCTGCTGGGCACCTCAAGAGCTGCCTGTAAAATTGCCAGAGTGTCAGTGCAAAGAATCCTCCTATCCCTATGCAAGACATCATAAAACTTAGAAAACTTTGGAAGTTCTACAGTGTAAGATCCTTGTAAGATTCACAAATGAATTTAAAGAGCTTTCCTTTTTGCTTTTTTCCCACAACAGTGCTGAAACCCCATTCAGAGCTGATGTTGTATTCCTACCCTCTCATTTATGTGTTTCCTGAAGAGTAAAAAAACTGAAGACTAAAAAGCCATTCAGGGACTGTAAATAAGTGATGGTGAAGGATACTTGAAAATAGCTACTTTTTATTTTTAATCATTTTGAAGATTTTTGTTTACACTAGACTTTGACTCTTTCTCAGCCCAGCTTACGACCTCACTGAGTGAAGGCAAAAAGATAATTCTAACATGTATTAATCATACGTTGAATGGCTGCTTCAAAGCCTGTTAGCTCCAAGGTATACATCAAATGTAGTACAGTTGTCTGAAGATTCAGAAGGAAGACAAACATCTCTCTTGTCTTTTCCAGAATATACAAATAATTTAGAAAGGATTCATTCTTCCTTTCACTTTTCCACCTATAAATGCAAGGTGCATTCAATTGTTTCTAGAATAAATCAAGTACCCACAAATACAATGGATGCTTCTAGAATGATGGTCATATTGTAGAAAAACAAATACTCTTTCTCCAGATGGACAGAGGACAGTGGAAGGTCACTATAATATTTACTACACTTAAGGCGCTTTTGAGAAAAACTCAAAGAAATAATACTGTTATTTTCTCATCTATCAAAAATTCTTTCCCCCCAGGTAGAACAAACCTTATGTTTAAAACAACAGCATCATAGAAAATGATGATCTGACCAAGCCTGAAAGAACAAACTACACCTATTCACCTGTTACAGCATCAGCGTTGCCTAGGGACCAGGGAGAGATCTGCTTTTCACATTTATGAGACCACTTGCACTGCATTCAGGCAACCCAGCTACATATTATTTCTTCCTCAGTACGCTTCCCATCAAGAGCAGTGTTAAGCCTATCTTCTTTCTAAGATGCTGGATGTCTTCTTTAAATAGAATAGACTTAGCTGGATTTTTCTTTCTTTTTCATCCACTGCGTTTTAGGAGCAGAATGGTTTTATAGGCTTTTTCTCCCATCAATCCACAGTTCTCACATAGGCTAATGACAGTCACAAGGGAAGGGAAGGGAAGGGAAAGAGGCCTTGTTAGATGCTCCTCTTCCATTTTTAGCAGAGTCTTTTTCATACCCAAAGCAATTTTTCCGATGCTCAACATTAGCATCTGAACATATACGGTTGAGCTTACTGATACTGCCTTGCTAATAGATAGAAGTGTGGAAGTCACCTACTCATATTACAAGGAATTTATGCAAACTCTCTTATGCCATTAAGATTGCTTCACATTCCAGTTTCAGGTGGGATACATTTGCTCCATGGGTCAAAAATGTAAGCAACAAAGTCTGGGAACTGGTAGGAGGAGTAAGTCATGTTTTGGGGGTTTGTCTGGACAAGGAAGAGGTTCAGGAAAGATGTCCTCTTTAATTGTTGAAATCTCTATCTGTACCATTCAGAGTCCTTAACAGCAGGACAGATGAATTCACTCCTCTCTGAACATCAAAGCGGTAGATAAAGGGGGAATTTTATCACATTATTGTTTTGATAGGATTGACTTTAACATGCATATGCAGAGACCAGTCAATTTGCTAGAAACTCTGGGAGATTTAGAGGAATGAAGGAGAAACTACTCTAGTGGCTTTAGTCTCCTTCCAGGTATAAATAAATGCAATGTGGCCTCTGTACTGATGATGAGGGAGCTGGGCAGTGACAAGAGCTTCAGCAAATGAAAGCAGATGATTTTTAAATTATTGTCGTGTTTACATTTAGGAAGTAGAGAAGGGCATTTTGCGACTTCTCTTTAGGCAAGTAACTTCCAGGATTTATCTTCATACACGTATGAAAACTGTATTTTAATGCTATACAAAAGCAAACTAATGGAAGAAGTTAAAAAAAAAAAAAGAATGCTTCACTCTAAACAGGTCAAAGAACAAAAATTTCTTAGATAAAATTCTAGAGGGACCTTGTTCATCAGTATTACTACTACTACAGTTACAAATGAAGGTTCTGTGAAATCCTAATTTCATGATTTATTACATTTTTATTTTTTAACACAAATCTGTTACTCTCCTATCCAATTATTTGAGGACCTAGCAATGAATAAGATATTCCTGAATACTTTACCAAACATGCCCTTAGAACTGACATGATCTATGACTGTGCACATATTTGATGAAAAAAAAAACCAGCCAAAAAAGCATTGTCCAAGGAAATCACAGATTAACATGGGGCTTTTCAAATCCTTCACGCGCTTTTCAGGATGCTGTGAAAACGCTCTATTTTGTTACATCAATATTGCAAGACTGAACCATATTCTTACCAGGTTAAGAAGCAAACATGTATTTGCAGAGAGGTGGAAATTACAATGCAAATGAGACTTTCTCAATGGTAGAATCTTTGGTCTCTCTGATAAAAGCAGCATATGCATCCAATGACAAATCTTACTTTTGCTGCCCTGAGAGGACATTGCTTCCAAAGAAGTCAGTTATTCGCTGTGCCAGTTTACAGCTGGTCAGGACGCATGCTGCCAACGACAGATGTTTTGACAGTGGTTAAGCTTCTTCACATGGTCTTTGGTGAGCAGTGCCTTGCAGCACCATTCAAAGCATTCAAAGCAACTTGTATCTCTAGAATATTTTAGCAATGAATCTCATCAATTCCCCAAACTTCTGGCATTTTAGGTTGTGCCAACTGATGGGGATGAGATGCCCTAGATTTACAAGCCCCTCCAGCTGAGAGCTGTCTGAAGTTAGCTCAGTTTGAAAACTCTTTTTTGGAAGCAGATAAGAACTCTGCAAGGTTTCACACTGTTCCAGTGGAGGCAGGAGGTACAGATGGAAGTTTACAGGCAGTATTATCTGCAGTGATACAGAATTTGTCTGAATTTTAAAAATGAAATCTTTAGCCAGCATTTTGTTTTCTATGGAAAACTTGGTGGGAAAAGGAGAATTTGGGCTGAACGCTCCCTATTTCAATCTATCCAAACACAAGAAGTCTTCCAAGTCTGCCGACAGAGTGATGAATTCTACTCTATGTAGGTTCTTCCATGAGATATACATTATTTTTTGTATCAAATTATCTAGCCTACATCCTGTTTGCAAAACATTCATTGAATATTACTGCTATATCAAAAGGCTATGATACAAGAAGAATAATTTTAAGATGATAGACACGGTCAACTTTCATGATCAATGGCCTCTTGCCTTTTCTGTTTTCCTCCCATAGCAAAAAAGTCTTTATAATATCTTGAACATCCAGGTAAACACAGTGTTCTTATTACCCTGATAAGGAACAACAAGGTCCTGGAGTCTCCAATCCTATTAACACAGAAAAATTCTTTCCCCAAGGTCAAGAAGAAAGAATAATAGAAATAAATGCAACCTATTTGACTAATGACTATGGAGTGATCTGAGCCTCCCCATATAGGACTGTGATGGGAAGTTTCAAAAGGCAGCTTGAGAGTTCACTTGCAGCTAGGGAGGCCTGCTTTGAAAACACATGAGAGTTAAGCATATATTGCGACATACAGTGCTGAACAGTGATTGAAGCATGGACCAACAGATATATGGTTTGGCATTGCACAGATGTGGAAAAGGCCAGGAAAAAAGCAAAGGTATGCTAAATGGATTTATTGTTTTCTGCTTTAAGGATACCTATGGTCTCCAGCTCCCACTGCCCAGCTCCTTTTGCCAATGCTCATTTCATCTTTTCTTGAAAGAAAAATATTTGTGATAAAGGAAAATGAAACTTTCTTTTTGTAAGTGTACTTATTTCCTGTCTAGAATGTCACAGAAGGAACATTCAGGACCCTTTCATTTTCTCTCCTGTAATTTACGTTTTCCTAACCATATGTTAGCTGTACACACAGCCTTCTTGAACACAAACACTGTTGCAGCCCCAGCTGGGTATGCTGTGTTGTAAATAGGTAAGTATTCATTTGGTCTTTTTTATTAATAAGATGGATAAAGAACGAACTAAGGATTTTTCTATATCCTGATACTGAATTCTCTCTAAGCTATTTGGAGAACATGAATGACTACAAGTTTGATGGTAGTGTTCTTCAGTTTATGTGTCTGAGCACCAAGAATTAGGAGGGAGGTCAAGACAGACCAAGGCACTACACTTGTGCTTTGGACAGAAAGATGTGTGTGCACACCATGAAGTCTATATACAGTGAATCAAAAGCCTGTCAGACCTGCCTTGTATGGCCTGCAAAGATTACCTGAACACGAACAGCAAATGTGGCCTGTCCCAGTGGCACATCATGGTTATTGTGCCTGTGAAGACCATACCTTGATGGAAGGTGAGAAGCATCACGCCTAGCACAAATGTACTCCATTGTCAGTCTGGGTAGGAGCAGAAAGTCCAATGCACCTACGCTGCAAGAAATCACTAGAGCTAACTCTTGCTGGCATTTCCAGAATTCACTCAGTTCCTTCATCCTGGTCACAGCTAATGCTGTGGTATGCTTGGAAATCCTAGAGCAGCAGCCTAAGTCCTCCAATTCCAAACAGACCAAATTTCTGATGCAATAAAGACAATTCCCATGAAATACAGTTGACACCAATCAGATAAATAAGCATTTGGTATTATCTTTGGTTTAGATCAAAAAATCTCTTCCATGGGGTTGAATGCTCATTAAATCAGGACATGTATGAAGAAAATTAGTTTATTAAGCAACTGTGCTATATTCCTCTCTCTTAAGACTGATTCCCCTTCTTCTGTAGCAAATCTCTACATAATATGCTAATTCACCCGCATCAAAATTGCCACACTGAACTCTTCCTAAGGAGAGCAAGCAAGTGCACTAGCAATTAATTGGATCCTAACACATATTTCTAGATACAGATTTTTCAACCAAGCTTGCCAGTTTTAGGGGAAATCATTCTAAGGGACAATAAATATTACTTTATTTCTCTACACAGCAGTATGATACACTGTAAGCAGCCACCCTTCCTCGGCTCGGAAGGGAGAAAAGTGCTGGGCTTGCAGGTAGCTAGAAACATACACTATTTCTTGCTTCTGAGTAAGCTCATAATTAAAGTAGAAACACGAGGAACAATTTCAACGGATCCGTAAACTCCAACAGGAGAAAAAAAATCTATTTGAGGTTAGAACAAAATCTTTTTTAATCTGGCTAATGCTACTTTTGTGCTGATGCTGATCATTATATTTATTACTAAACTGTAGGACATTCCAAAGTGTTGACACCTGACTTCACTTACTAGAAAAGCAATCACTTTCAGATATTCAGCTTGGTGCTGGATATGTAGATACCCAATTTTTAGTGAATTAAACGATGTTGTATCAATTTGGTGGTCTTTAGGATTTATAATCAAACCCTGATGACATCTGATTAATGCCAGCATAGACTCCCTGAACCTTACAAGATTCCTGTTCCTTTGGAGCTCAGATCACGGCAGGCTGATTACCCCCCTGATTATCCTGAGTAACTGGGGTCAGAGGTTAGCTAGCACCACAGAACACATTTAATTCAATCAATTCAGTTAGTGAAGCAGTTGGGGAAAAAAATTATTCCAGTTGCTGTAACACTGCATTAGAAAAATTGCCCAGGATTTCTGTGCTCCAACTGATGAGCATTTTTGCTTAATTTCTAATTTAATATTCTGCTGGGGTTTGAAACTTCAATTACTTGTGATATTTTCACTCCAAGTCAGGGGCACTGAGCTTGGAGGGGGAAAGGAAAACCAGAGGAAGAAGAGCTGCCTGTATTAACCTGTATAATAACCTTTCTCACAGACACATTTCCGTAGCTCAGTTGTGGTTTTCCTGGTTACACACTCTGGGCGTGGCTCTGAAAAGTCCTCTTGGTTCTCTCCATTTATCCCTCTTGCCACTGCCAGATTTTAGCTGCTCTTTTTCTTTTGGTAGATTTTTAATATTGTTTAACTGAGTACCGCTTCATTTGTCTTATAAGCAAAGAGACTTTGATCAGTTGTGATACACCACAGTGCTATATTCAGACAGCCCAGCACCCGTGTGTGTGCTCAGATGGAGTTTGTGGGAGCCCACTGAAGGTACCAGCACTGTACCTCAGTCACCTGAAGCAGCAAGTACTATGTCTGGGCTGAAATACAAAAAAGGACCTCTTCCTACACCCTGAAAGCCTCAAGGCACTTCTCACATGAAAACAAATGCCCAGCAGCTCAGTTTGACTCCTGCTAGTTAGTTTTGCATCCTATGTAACAAACCCAAATCTGCTGATACACAGATATTCTTTATTGTGAGTCCCGAGGCTACTGCCACTGCCTCTGACTCTGCCTTCTGACCCAGAGATGGGGTGGTTATCACAGTTTCAGTGGACTAATGATGATGGAGAATTCTCATTACACTTCAAAATGAGTCAGTGCACATCACTCACTCCCACATCAATCAAGGCATGGGGCCACAGTTGCACCAACTTTACAACACAGATGGATCAGGAAAAAGTGAGAGTAACAGCAGGAAAAGGGGTAGAAGCTAAGAAGGATGTGTTCAACAATTTTATAACTGTCATATTACCATTACTGGAAATTTTTCTGAATAGAATGGTTTTTTTCCTGCAGTAATTCAATCTGGATTAATAATGATTCTTGGATTAGCATGGATTTGGATTAGTTTTCAGTTTTACTAACAATAAATTCTTGGCTTTATATGTAATGTGGGCTTCCCCTTTGCCCATCAACAAGATTTTGAGTGTAACAATACAACACCAGAAGCATTATTTGCAATGCTTCTTTACAAATTAAAGCAACTTTCCTGAGGTGGATTCTTTAATAAAGGAAACGAAGTCTTACACCTCCATTTTCCCTGCAAGCAGCATAAAGTTGCAATTTAATCTTCCTCTTGCCCATGGAGAGGATCCATTTTCTGTATGTTCCTTTGGGGTTCTTTGGAATGAAAAATGTTATATGGTTATAAAACATTCTCTTAATGAAACTCACTCTGAACTAACTCTGGAATTGATGAATCTCCTCCTAGGCCCCTGTGTACATTTGCCCACGGCACAAAGTCTGACACAGCTGTCAGGCTCCCTTACCTTAAGAGAAACACAAAATAGGAACTGCAGGGTAATTGCAGGCCAGAAGTTTGGTGTATTTGCAGAGAGATGTGAAGAAGATCACAGTGCGCTTAAATGGGACATAAAGCTCCCTATCCAGTGCTTATAGACTCTCATTTGTGTATGAAATATCCTCAGCCTGTTCTATAACAAAACCCAAAACAAATAAAAAGAAAACATCCAAATGATACAATCAAATTTTCCATAGTAAACACAAAACCACATGTACAGAAGAAAACAAACAGCAGCAAAATCTCATCATATCAAAATGCTCAAACACACACTTCTCCTGTGGTGAGGATGAAAGAAGAAGAAACCACATATAGCAGATGTTAGTTTTGTCACTTACTCTGCTGCTGGAAAGAATCGTGGACAATAAAGGCAATTTAATGTTGCGAAAACAGCAAAACTGTGTTGAGATGTGTAAGAAGTAGTACGGTGTGCAAGACAGAAGCAGAAATTCTTCCATCTGCTCGGCACTGGGGAGCCCCAGCTGGATTATAGCACCCGATTCCTGCCCACAGCATGGAAGGCAAAGAGCAATTGGAGAGGCAGAAGTCTAAAGCTCATCGTCTTGAACAAGTGTGCACCGCAAATGCACACAGGGCTGGTGTAGAGAAAAGGACTGTCTCTGTGCCACCTTCATAGTGCACAAGGCCAAGAAGTGATGGGCTTCAGTGCACGCAAGGGAAATTCTCATCAGAGATGAGGCAAATCTTGCTACTAGCGGGGTAGCTGAAGTACCATAGTAAATTGCTGGGAGATAACAGAGAATGGATCTTCAAAGCTCTTGAAGGAAAAATAAGCAAATTCTGGAAGTTATACAAATAGGAGGGAGGGACTTAGGGTATCTTGAGTACCCTTCCCCTGCAGATGTCATGATAAGCCCAAACGCAAGAATCTATACAGAATAGAAAAGGTGACTAAACACTTTTGCATGGTATTCTAAAATTTTTAAGGTCCACGATACTCATTAACTTCTATGAAGGTCACTGGATTGCAAAATCATTTTTTTTCCTGTGCTCAAAAACAAGTGATAGGAAGGAGTTCCCTGAGATTCCAGTCTCAGACTCCCCATCATACGCAGCTCTTCATTACGGTAGATTTGGTGCTGACAGCTAGAGATACAGGGTGTAAGTGCAAAATCACATTCACCCTTCCTACTGCAGATAAAAGATTATGCCTCTGGCATTTGCTTTTCTAGCTGGTCATATTCTCTTTTGGCAACAAAACATAAGGAAAGTGGAGAAGAAAATAATTATGATCTCAATTTGGGGAAGGATTAAAAGGGAACAAGAATGGCAGAACTAGATACCCAATTTTAATTGCTTTGAGACTGTCTGCAATGTGGCCACTATAAAAAAATACCTGCTCCAGTTACAACTCCTCCAATTTTACCAGTAAATTAACAACTCTTTCCTAGCAGTCCCACAGGGACAAACTGCTCCTGCCGCTGCAGAGAAGGTTTCTGAAGAAAATCCTGCTTTTTTACAAATCTCAATCATTACTTCATCGTTTTCCTGAATTGTCTGGCAAAGAGGTATTTAGAGGCCTGCATTTAAATTCCAGAGCAGCTATGAAATGAAGAAAGCAGATTGATTCACATTCTGTTCCACTACTCTGTACGCCAAAGTGATTTTTATCAGAGAAAAAAAAAACAACCTAAAAAACCACAATCTGAGCCTGAGAATTCCGTTGTCAACTTCAAACCACCAAAAATTTTTACAGTTTCCTTACAATATAAACCCTTACAAATAGGTTTTTACAGAAGAAATGATGCCAGAACCCTTAGGGCATATTATCCACTCATTCTTCATCAGGAATTAGTGCAAAGTATCACCCTTACATTGCCCACAAACCTTGCCAACAAGTAAGAATGGCGATAGGCTGAGAGCACTGGGATTTTTATACTAATTTTTTTTCCATGGCAACGTGTCTGTTTCATGAGCTTCTAAGCCTCCACAATTTTATTCCATCTAACCTCTGTATTGTCTTGTTTTGTTTGCTTGTATCTTCTGGGGAGCACCTGCCATGCTCCTAGGCTGCCTCAAGACAAATAAAAAACATCTTCTTGAGTGGTTGGGGCCAGCTGATGTGTGTTCCTTAGATGCAAATTTCACTGTAATTACACCCAACCTTCTCACCTCTCCCACTTACCAGTCATTATTTGTCCCTTCCTTGGTTTTTCCCAACTTGTGGCTAAGAAATTGCACAGCCTCCGCTAGCATCATAAATGCCAGCCTAAAAGATTAAATGCAGCTGTGTGCCACCTCATTCTGTCAGACAGAACGGATAGTGTCCTCAGAGTCCACCTGCCAATCTTCAACGTAGATAGCAAGGGAGTTTTCCAATCGGATCCTGGGTGTTCCAGTGCCTAGGTTTTGCTGAATAGCCTTGAAGAGATGGGATTTAAATTGTATTGAGGATATTAGTCTAAAGTGAATGAAGTGGAGAGTATACTTCTCGTTTATATCCCCAGAGTGATAAATGTGAGAGTGTAATTTTTTTTTTCTAAGGCAAAGAAAATGGGAAACCAACACGGATTTCAGACACATGAGAAATAGCTTATGAATTTAGATGATAGTTCAGCAGAAATAAATTGTACATCTGTTCATTCATTTTAATAAAGCAGGGAAATGACACACTGCTGGAGACCTTTGAGAATGCTGGTATTTTTAAATTATGATCCTATAATAGTAGCATTAACATTTGTAATGCTACCCATACTTTATGAATTTAAGAAAAATAAATTTATGGGATAAGTGAGATTCAACCTATAGTCTGGACTCTGGGCATTTAAAAGTGAATAAGGTGCTTTCTGAATACTTAAAAATTATTCCAGAAAGACATTACAATAGCTTTACTATGTAACACAGATAACCCTCTGTGTAAGTGTTGACAAACCACACTTATTATTTCTGAATAAATAATTCAGACATTGAACATGCAGCTGAATGAATTTATTTCTACTGGCTAGTACCTACTGTTTGCATTTATAGGCACCTACAGTTTAGTACTTCCCTTTGAAAGGATTCTTTTACAGAAACAAACTAGATGTGGTTCTCAGCTGTACTTGTGCATGGAAACACGTACTACTTTCTGCTGAATTCAGGAAGGAATATTACCTTTCTCTTGCATCTCCCATAACACCAAAATGAGAAATGGAAAAAGTTATGAGCTGAACACAGTTGCTTCATTGTTTCTATTTTACCATTATTTACAAAGATGGCATACATATTTTAAGAAATAAACAAGTGAGACTGCAGGGGATGTCAAATTTAAAAAGCTTATGTTTCGATTTTCCAAACTGATCACCATGGGAAAATAATAAATTAAGAGTTCAATAATAGCTGTCATGTTTCCTTTAAAAGCACAATTAGTAATATCACTAAAATTCCCTTTTAATCAATTGCATTAAAGCAATTGTTACTAGAGTAAAGAGAATCTAAAACTGATTAGCTGCTCACATACTGACTCATTGATCAACTGAGATAATCCTCATTCAAGAAAAGGAAAAACAGGCAACCCTGACATCCTTGAAAAGTGCCGAAGTTCAGCTGAAATCAGATGTCAGAATTTGAGACCTCTTTTTGTAATGCACCCTACACTGTTTCCCACTAACACACCAAATGAGTCAAGAGTGCATGCTTAAATATTTAATCTTCCTAAAACAAAGACTTCACAGAGGCTATGCTGGAACCCAATATTGCTAAATGAGGTACCTTGCTGCTAACATCTATATCTATATCTATATCTACCAGCCTGTGAGTGTGTTCTTGTGCTCTGTATTGCTCACTCCAGTTCCAGCAGGCAGTCCAAAAACAATCCCAACAGGCGGTCTAGGTAAACAAGACTTATTGTAATTTGGTTCTCTCGTGAATACAGAGGAACCGAAGAAAAGAAATACCTCTGGGACACAGAAGACCCCTAGGCGAACACTTACCATTGACAGAAACCGTACAGATTTATTGATTGGAACTGCATTTTAATCATATGGCTGGAGGAAAGAAAACAGTTTCTAGAGACTGCCAGTCAGCCCCAGCATGGGGCATGATAAAACTGTTTCTGCCGTTAATATCAGGCAGTGGCTATGTTACAGTAAAAGGACATTAAAGAGTTCAACATCTGCAGGCAAAGTTGAATTTATTTACTCATGGCTTCAATTATTATTTAAGATGGAAAACTTGAAAAGGTCAGAGCTGGTAACTTTGAAAGCATGCCCTTCATTTGTCTTCAGACATACACTTTTTTCTTGGCATAGTTCAACACTGAACCAATTAATCAGGTACAGTGTTCTCTGTTTTCAAATGCTAGTTCTGTTATTTTCAAGTAGACAACTAAAACCAAACCAAATTTCATTTTTGTTTTAATTCATATTAGAAAATGCAATTTGAGGAAAATAAAACATCTGGTCCTCAGCTTAGGTAAGCAAACATCTGTGGGCCTGTGTTTCTATGTATATAGATATGCATATGTATAAAATCCAGATTTACATTATAGTCTAATCCTGCATTCACATCTCCATGGAGCACTGTTTTGATGGTAGCCATAGCCTGGATACAGGCAGCTAAGAATATCAATACTGTAGATAAATCTTTTTCCTTGATATTATTTCAGCAAAAGACAACTGTTGGTTTAGATTTAAGCTTATTTAGCAGGATTGACTTTTCTTACGTACCTTCTGAAAGTTTCTCACATAACTCCTTAGATTTTTCAAACTTTTTTTGAACTAAAAGATTGCTTTCAACCCTTTAAACTTGTTGAGGACAGCAGCACTCTCCTTACCATCAGTCTTCTAAATGAAGAAAAATCATTGATCTAAGAACATCTGACAGTACTACATAACGTATGGGCACTGCTGGCCTCAGTGACTGAAGGCAGTCAAAACAAATGAGCTGAGGAGGAGGAAATAAAGCATAAAAGAAAAAATGAGATGATGTGTGAAAGCAGACAGTGATGGTACGCGATTTATAGAAGGCAGGCAAAGAGTGTACACGGACTTTTGCAAGTCATAAGCAAACAGTCAGTTTAAGTCATGAAAACAGAAAGATGGTTCTCAAGGGAAGCAGGCAGCAATGAGATGAAGAAGGGAGAATGGAAAAAGGAAGATCTTCCAGAAATAATGGTACAGGAACAAAATCATGGGGACAGAAAGAGAATCATGAGATGACAAAGAACAGAAAGATAGCTCTTTATGAAATACTAGAAGAAGAGTTTTCCATATAAAGCGAGGAAAGTGATGAAAATAAGAACAGAGAGAAAGGGGATGTCACACTTGGCAAAAAGGAGCCAATGGACATATCATTGAAATAAGTCTTGGTAGATCTGAGGCAGGAACTGGAAACAAGAGGCAGGCATTAAGGGATGACTGTTCTGGCTCGGAGTCAAATGACAGACTCGAGGAGTTTGGAGAGGAATGAAGAAATAAAGTTTATTAAAATTCAGAAAAGGCTCATTACAGGTTGCTGACTGAATAATAGGCTTGCAAGGGAGAAAGACCAAAAGAACAGTTTTCTGGTTGGTTGGTTTGGGGTCTTTTGTTTTTAAAAGAGAATGATGAAGCAGGCAGAAGGGATTCTGAAGGATGATGCAAAAAGACAATGACAAATTTCAGCACTGACCAAATTAAAGAAGACTAGACAAGTAGGTAGCCGGAAGAGATCTTCTAAAATATGCAGAGAAGTGAACAAAAACATCTTTAAAAAAGCTGCATCAAGCTGAATGTAAGAGGAGAATAGGAGTTAGAACAAAATTCAAAAGGACTGGTCATAGAGCAATAGTGTTGGAGGGAAACATAGGGTCAGGTAACCAACTGGGATTCAGGGATTTTTCATAATGGGGTCAAAGCCTAGAGTGGGGAAATGAGGATAATGTCTACTCTGTGTACTGTTGGGATTATACTTTTTCTTGTGGCATATGGACTGAGAACACAGGGGAAAACATTTGTAAAAACAAATAAATATTAAGTGACTGTTAGACAGCCGGCTAGAGAAAGGGCTACCCTTTAAGCAAATAAGCATCTGGGATTCTAAGGCAAACAAGTCCTGGAAATAAGCCAAAGTAGAAAGTACAAGGATATGAATAAATTACACTCCTGAACCATCTTCCTCAACAGAGACTATAACTGCAAAGAGTTCTGTATGAATCCCCTAATCTGTTTTTTTTTCTGAAATGTATCAACACTGTTTTCATTCCAGTAAGTTCAAGAGACGCTCAGCCTTATAGAATTTTATTGCTTTCCAAATGAGTCTCTTTCATAGGCACTTACTAACAATTTTACTTGAATAAATGTACAGCTCCTTTTAGCATGTTGATTTTTATTGGTTCACTATTTTAATGTTTCAGAGCAGAAGGAAAAAAGATATTTTGTCTAAATAATCCTGACATTTTGATTCGTACGCACAGATGGTTAGCAAATTTTGTAGTAGCCAAATCAGTTTTATCGTTGCTGACAAAAATCTTAAGATCTCACTTGTCAGTGAAGAAATTGATAAACTGATCACAAAACTCATTCCACTCTAGTGGAATGACCTAAGCAGTCATATAACTATTATTTTTGTATGAATATACTTCAGCTTTATAAATCCCTTCTGCTCATACAAACTGCAACTATGATACCAGCTCGCACATATTGTGTAATTGCTATTAAATAGGGTTTTGTCTGGTGGAAATTGAATATGTTAAGATCTATAGAGTGTTATCTTGTTTAATCCTACTTTTAAAATGGAACTCCTACAGATGCTAGAGGCATATTAACAGTGTGGGGTTTCTTAACTCATGGGATTAAAGTGGTATTTTCCTACACATCTAACAACTCCTCTATTTATTATTCCTCAAATCAGCTGTGCTGTGTCAGACAAGGAGATTTAGAGTTCCTGCTATTTCTGTTCAGATCCCACATTCTACATGTGAGGAACTATAACCCTTTTATGTACATAAAATAAAAGTCCCTTCAAGCCACAGAAATTTTTTGCTAGCTGCACTCAAAGGTAATACCTGGTCATTGATTCCCCACTACTTGCCCACCAATTTACATTCTGTCTGGGCTGAATGAGATAATGATGATTTAGGAGCCACTCTGCAATGAATACCGTGTATGGAAACCGCAGTGTTTCCACACAGAATTTAGGATTTCAGTCAACTGGATGTTATGTGGACAAATGAGGTCTCCCAATACAGAACCCAAAAGTTAATTTGAGAAAAAACACTGATGCATTCTTTCACATGTTGATCTGAAGATAATTGTGTGACATTTCTTTGAAGTCTGGGTGTCACCTACCGCCACTCAATGTTGAAGGTGGAACGCCTTGGACAGTTAATGAGGGACAATGTGCTATAAACCACTCGTGGTGAAGAGTAAAATTAAAGGAAATGTCCATGGAGTGCTTCAGCAGCACATTTGGAGGAAAAAAAATTAATTTCTCAGGCAAAAGACTCCAATTTTAAAATTTACATTAAAACTGAAATCTCTAGAAAGCAGTCCTAATTTGATTTGAAGGCAACTGCAAAATTCCAGCTGGAGAGAAAATGTTTAATTGGAAAATCACATAGCCATTCCTAGCCTTGACTGCTAATAATTATGTTTATACAGCTTCCCTGAATAAGCGTCCAAGATTAGGTCTGGAGACATGACATTATCTTTGTTTAGCTTGTGTTTCTCTCCAGAGTCTTTGTTTGAGCCTTCCTTCCTCTTTAATTTCTACTATCTGGTTACTTACCCAAACGTATTTGTGCTAGATGTAGTCAAAACTCTTACTGCTACTGTTTGCTTTGTAATTCAGACCTTAATATCTATGGTAAAGTTCACACTTCATAGACCACATTGAGGAAACACATTAACCTTCACTTCTTGTAGAAGAGAGCAATAAATTGTGGGTTTATGTCTTTTTTGTTGCTCGCAGTGTTTGGATATTTGCTGTTAGCGGAAGCAGATGGAAGAAGTCTTCAGAGGATAGTCAGCACTGGAATGGTTTTGTGGTGAGAATTTACCAGCTGTAGTGAGAATTGCTGTTATTACCACTGAGTTGCTGCTGACCTTCCAAGCATAACCAAAGGGTTACAAAAGGCAAGGACTCACCCACAAGTTTGCTTCAGGACTGCTCAGATCAGCTGATCATAACAAATCAAGGAAACTAAATAAAGAGCAGGAAAGGAGCACAGAAAATGAGAAAAGAGGGGGAAAAAAAAAAAAAGGACTGGCAAAAATACAAGTTTACTATGTGAGCTGACTTCAAGAACAAGAATACTGGGAAAAAATCAGATCTGGAGAAGCAGTGAAGTGCCTTTGTGTTCCTCCCCAATTTCACACTGTTTGAATGATCATTTCTATTCATGGAACCTTTCCTGTACTTATACAAGTGTTTCTCAGCTGCTTTCAGATTATAAAGCAGGCACTCTGTTGTTTTATGTACCACTGAAATGTGTTTATCTGGAGATTAAATAGACAACTTCATGTATTTCATGACCTTGGTGGAGAGAAACAAAGCAATGAACTCACCCCTCGCAAGCAAAGATAAATGTAGAAGTCTGCTGCCTACTGCTATGCAGTGCATCCAGCTCTAATTATGTGATAAGTGGATGGACTCAGTGTTAAACATATTTTGCAAAAGTTCTTGAACAAAGTGCTTACACTGGTTATGCAGATAGCTTGCTGAAAGCCACATGAATACAAATTATTATGCACACAGTATGAATCTGGATGACTACAGGAAACACTGGTCGTCCAAACTCTGTTTTTTGCTGAATGGTCCTCTATTTCAGTCAATGCACAGAATGAACGTATTTGTTTTGCTTTCTCTCTCTAAAATTATTCCATTCTTGCTTGTAATGCTGCAGCAGAGTATTTGTTTTTAAGGTCATTGGTAATTCAATCCTGAGTGGTGCTGAGCATTTCTCATCACATGAGAAACCTCAATCCAGCAAATTCTGATAAGAACTGACATATAAGATTGAAGAAGTAGAAAAAAATAACAAAAAGGTAATTTCATTATTCAGATAGCCAGATTGTTTAAATAAGTCTTCCAGATGTCCTTAGTTTGGTACCACCACAACACAACTTAGAAATATTAACAAACATTCTTCTTGATCACAGGCATTTTTCCAAGTTATTTGAAAGTGATTAAATTTAGAAGACAGACAGACATTTGGGATCCTAATTGCACTGAGTCTCAAAGCAATCTATGCTTCTACAGTCAGCTTATTAAACCCCAGTGGGAATTAGATGTCTTTACACCTATTTTTTAAGCCCAACAAGCTCTTTTTATCTTTGGCATTTAAAATTATTTAAAAAAAAAAAAATGTCTAAATGCCTATGTTATTTAGATACTTAGATTCCTAAACTGCTTAGGTGCTTTTGAAAATCTGTCCTGCAGCTCATGACGGCTAAGAAAACTCTGAATGCCTTGAACTTTAACACAACTGAAAGTAGTGACCATGAAGAAATGGTACAGCTAAGAGAACTTTACTAAAATTTCAAATATTGTGTTATTTTTGCAGTGAGAACAGAACGCTCACAGTCTTGACTTAGAAAAAGTTTATCACTATTTAGATACTCGTTTCCTTTCACATGGACTTAATACATAGCTTTTCATTTGACTAATAGATACTCTCTCAACTAAATTAATAGCTACTTTGCAAATAGACTCCAGTAGAAACACATATTCAACTATGTCTTTGCCTTGCCTTAAACATGAAAGAACACAAGTCAGTTATGGGACAACTTAATCTCTTCTGTTTTCAGCAAAACCACTAGGTTAATATTTGTGGGGAAAAACATGAGTGTCACGGGTTTAACATATGACTTATTTATTTTAAGAAATAGGCAACATATTCCGAGTTGCAAACTTGTTGTCTTCATGCATGTT
>KZ506241.1:157048-168479 GCA_002844005.1 Limosa lapponica baueri
TGTTTTTTAATGTGCAAACTGAATGGACAGATCTGGTCTGTGTTGGTAAGGTTTGTCTAGCATGGAATATAACAGTATCAGGTCTAAGAGAGAAAGTTTTGTAAAAGAAATATGGAACAAAGAGCCAGGAGGAGCCTTAAAAGTGCTTTTAGCTCAGTATTTGGTCCTCAATATGATATAGCCAATACCAAGAATCAAGACAGGGACTCTCAAAACTACAAGTGTGTTTCTCAACAGCCTGAGCTAAAAAATAAATCTCTCCAGATGGTGCTCTGAAAGTCTCATACCCTCTTTGCACCATGAGCAGACGGAAATACATATTGTACTCCAGGGGCTGTTTTACCCCAGTGGGTAGCACAACTGAATCAGAAGACAGTGCTGGAAGTCATCATAAATCATGGTGACAAGCAACCTATTCACTTACAGGTCTCTATAGGAATTGATGAATCATTTATTAAAGCACACATTAGTCATTTATTACTCTTTTATAAACCATTTATCAGTAGATATTCAAAATGTGAGCAAATCATATTTTTCACTTAAGGCTCAGCACCAGTATATCTCAAATTTCACTGTAGTGATGTTTTGTCAAATTACACAAATTTTCTTCTGTTCACAGGAGGCAAGCTTTTTTATATAACTGGTAAATTAATTTCTAAGATCATATATTCCTAAAATATAAACTAGGAAAAATATTTTCCCAAGTCTTACTCTTTTGAGATGACAGAATTCTTCCTATTTTGCATTACTTTGTCCCAGAAATGGATGAAGTTGAAAGTGAGGATGGAAGTGGCAAAAAGAGGAACTCTCTCAAGAATGAGACTGTTCCCTGGCCAAATGAAGTCTCTTTCTAATGAGCAAGTGACAGCACTTTGACAAGTCCCACTACTTTTCAATGTATGACTAGGGATATGCTGCTGTCCCAAATATGAGGTGAAGGACAGATGTGAGAATTAGGTGGACCATAGGAAAATCATCCCCTTAAGCCACAGCACTGCATTCTTCTCTTAAGCACTCGGTTGTGTCTACTAAGGAAAGACAAGATATCCAATATTAAGGAAAAATAAAGTATCACTAAAGAACAGCAATGGAAGCTTCTACTTTGGGAACAGATACTTAAAAAAAATCAGAAGTCAGAAGAGGGAGGCAAATATACTCAGTGGAATCCCATTTTTGAGCATTCAGTAATGGTGTAAGACCGGAAGTAGGATTTGCTGTACTATTTTTTTGGCAAAGGAAGAATAAACAGGAAGGGGTGAAATCCATATTGCTGTCATATTAAAACAATGTTTTTTCCTCCGTTGGGTCTTAGGGAAGATCTGGGCAGAACCATGCCTACAGGAACAGATACAATAAAGTATTTGCCAGCTTGTGGCTTCCAGCAGATGTTATGTTGCTAGTTTTTCATCACACTTCAACCACAGTGACGTTAACCGTAGACTAAAATCATTGTTTTGCAGTCATACAACACTACAGTGGTCTGTCCCCAATTGTTAAAGTGACACAAGAAAATAATTTTCATTTTTCTTAATGTGCTAGGTATAAAAGCAACAACCAGCACCATTAGCATTCACCCAGTCTAACTCATTCCCACACAATTTGAGTATCCTGCAGCACACAAACAAGGTATCAGAATTTCCAGAATGATCAATTCCTGCTCCTTGCTTTGCTTCATTTCTTACTTTCACATAAGTAATCCCTTGCTGCTGAACTAAAGTTAAGCCTAAGCCTTTAACTTGCTGGAAAGGAAATGCCAATTTGCTCTTTGTGATACAAACTACACATTGTATTCAGCTATAATTCACAAAATTTATTTACAAAACTCTTTCATATGCTAGAAATAGGGTTGTAAATTTTAAAAAATTCCTGAAAAAGAGGCCACTAACTTTACAAGTATCTCTATTTTCATTCTCTATAATTTAAATCTGGCACAATATCCCGGCCATTGTGACCTTTTAAAAGGTAGACCTTGTTACCTCACTTGGGATTTTTTGAGGAGCTCTTAAAACATTACTCTTTTAGGCATTAAAGATGAAATTACTTAAACCCCCAAAGGGAACAGGGTACTGTTCGCACGTCTGAATGGATTTTTGCCCTGCTCAGAGCCTATTATGAACAGTAAGGGTAAGTATATATGTGAAAAAGAACAAAGCAGGTATTTTGGAGGTGTGAAGAGTGGTGGGGCAGTAACAAAATAATTAACTGGGCTGAATCCAACAGAGCAGCGTCTCATACATTAACCCATCAAAGTACATGACACATACTTATAACCTCAAGGGCTTAAACTATTCCTCTGAAGTTAATGGAAGTGCTATGTTGGATCACAGCCAGGCTTGCTCAGCTTCTTCTGTGATTATGCTCTGACACACCATCAATGAATATTTCCTTAAGCACAAAGACCACAACTGCATCAGAATGGTACTGGTGTGGTAGGCAGGGGAAAAAAATAGCAGAAGAAACAATATATTCACGAGATAAATACTTCCTCTTTCAGCAAGATCTACATAAACCCAGTAGAGGCTACTGCAAAACTCCGTACAGCAACAAAGGATCATTTAGACCACTCTGAAAACACCAAGTAAAGACCGTTAATGAGCATTTTGAGTAGTTGTGTTAGGACCTGACTTTCAAGGAATCAACACAGTAAATAGGAATACACAGAAGTGTACCATTGCTTAGGGGTAGATCCATAAACTTATTTCTGGAGAAAAAAAGAGGAAGAGATTGCTGAAGTGTCAAAAGATAAAACTCATCTTCAATGGACGGAGACACGCTCATGCATGACTGACATTACCTTGCCCTGAAGACTCAAAGAAATATCTCTTAACACATATAAGACTTCTTGGAAATAGAAATATATAGAAATTTTCAAATTTGGAGAAACCTATGAAAAAATCATTAACCTTCTCCCTTGGCATTCATAGAATCATTTGGGTTGGAAGAGACCTTAAGGATCATCTTTTTCCAAGCCCCCTGCCATGGGCAGGTACTCCTTCCACTAGACCAGGCTGCTCAAAGCCCCATCCAGCCTGGCCTTGAACACCTCCAGGATGGGGCATCCACAGCCTCTCTGGGCAACCTGCGCCAGTGTCTCACTATCCACACAGTAAATAATTTCTTCCTAATATCTAATCTAAATCTCCCCACTTTCAGTTTAAAACCATTACCCCTCATCCTATCGCTCCACTCCCTGATAAAGAGTCCCTCTTCATCTTTCCTGTAGGCCCCCTTTAGGTACTGGAAAGCTGCTATAAAGTCTCCCTGGAGCCTTCTTTTCTCCAGGCTGAACAACTCCAACTCTCTCAGCCTATCTTCATAGGAGAGGTGCTCCAGCCCTCTGATCATCTTTGTGGCTCTCTTCTGGACCCATTCCAACAAGTCCATTTCTGTTCTGTGCTTGAGGACTCCAGAGCTGGATGCAGTACTCCAGGTGGGGTCTCACCAGAGAGGAGTAGAGGGGCAGAGTCACCTCCCTCAACCTGCAGGACACACTGCTTTTGATGCAGCGCAGGATACAGTTGGCTTTCTGGGCTGTGAGTGCCCATTGCCAGGTCATGTTTCATCAGCCAACACCCTCAAGTCCTTCTCCTCAGGGCTCCTCTCAATTCATTCTATGCCCAGCTTGTATTTGTGCTTGGGATTGCCCCGACCCAGGTGCAGGACCCTGCACTTGGCCTTATTGAACTTCATGAGGTTCACACGGGCCCAGCCTGTCCAGGTCCCTCTCCATGGCATCCCTTCCCTCCAGTGCATCAACTGCACCACAAAGCTTGGTGTTATTGGCAAACTTGCTGAGGGTGCACTCAATCCCACTGTCCATGTCGCTGATAAAGATGTTAAACTTAACACTGGTCCCAGTACCGACCCCTGAGGAACAACGCTCGTCACAGGTCTCCACCTGGACATTGAGCTATTGACCACCCCTCTTTGAGTGTGGCCATCCAGTCAATTCCTTATGCACCAAGTGGTCCATCTGTCAAATCCATTTCTCTCCAATTAGAAACAAGGATGTTGTGCAGGACTGTCAAATGCTTTGCACAGTAAATATTATTGAAATCATATATAGCTTTATTTATATATATAAATGCATTCTACATTCTATAAAACCTTATTTAGTGCACAGTCTGGGGTACTCAGTGTTGTACTTATACAGTGTCCAGACTTTTGAACAAAACCAGCTCTCATAAACTCATTGGCTTTTACAGTGTCAGATAAGGAATGTAGCTGGCCCCTGTGCTTACAAATGAAAAGAATGCATTGAAAATTTGGCTTAATTTAGCTGCATCAACAGCATATGACAAATAAAAGCAGAGCTATTTTAGGCAGAAATTATATTATCAGAAGAAAAAACAGGCCAGTAAGTAAGCATTTGTTTTACAAAAGGGAAAAAGGCATTGAGAGAAAATATCTGTAGAGAGAAGGAGGGTAGCAGCAATCTTGAATTCATCTTGCAGGGAAAAAACTTTCCTTGCAAATTCCACCTACAGGTTAAATTTAAAGCTTTAAGGACTAGAGCTTTCGTTACAGTACTCTCAACACTAGCTGTCTCACAGGTGAATTACTGAAGCTAGGATAAAACATGTTGCTTTCATCCATGTTTCTGACCATCAAAAGCCCTAAAATAGAACACAGGCAGGAGGAAATTATCTATTTTATTCCATATGAGCAAAAGTAGAACATTACCACTAGCAAACTCATTTTACAGGTTTTCATCCTGCTAGCTAACTTCTGAATGATATCTCTTGCCATAAATTTTTACCTTCTGGTTGCATTTTGTTTTGGAAAGGATGCATACAAATTTATTAATGTAGAAGAAGAAGAAAATAGCAGCTCCAGAAAAGTCTGTCTCATCAAGCTAAAAAGATGTCTTTAAGTATTTTCTTCCATTAAGAAACACTTTTATATTTAGAACAAGTACATGCACCATTTTGTAGAACACAGATGGCAAACTCTTACCTCCTTCTTGGTAAATTCTGGTGGATGGTCATTTTTGTCGTCAATAAGAATAGTGGCAGTTGCTGTGCCAGTTAGTCCCACATCAAGACCACCCATATCCTTAGCTTCTATAACTAGCTCATATTTCGGGGTTTCCATAGTCTGAAAAAATAACAGAAAAGGAAAATTTAAAACAAACAAACAAACAACCCACAACTGATTGCATACTACTTTTAATTCACATTAAAAGAATAAATTAAGAAAATCTAAAACTTAATTGGGCCTGATAAAACATAGTATAGAAACAGATCCGTTACCATAGTGTTTTACCAAAACAGCACATCCTTCTATGAACTTCAGCTGCTACAATGGAAACCTTATTTGGAATACAGTATGAAGGAATACAGGCGAATATTGGTAAACAGTACATAATCTATCCTGTTATTTAAGGAGATTAGGAAAGAGGAGAGAAATTAAAATATACCTGCTCTTTAAGAGTAAGATCTCACTTCAGTGCACCAATATTTAGCAGCTTGCTTCATCAGTATTATGATGGGTACATAATTAAATCCTAATGTCACAATCTACATATAAATTCACTTTATTTTATTAAATCACATTCATTCTGTGTATTAGCATTTAGAATGGTAATCTAAGTTTGCTTCACTGTAAGAAACAAGAAAGCAGTTTCTAAAATGGGCAACAACCACCAGTTATTGCACAAAGCAAATGTGTATAGTAACAGTAACGATTTACATCTATAATATCCAATTCCTTTGTCATGGTTACTTATCTGACTGCCTACCTATCATAGAACCAGACAGCATAGGACCATAGCAAAAGCCATCCTTAATTTCATGCAAACCCTTCCCGGAAAGACAGCCATAACTTGGAAAAAGAAATCTGTGGCCACTGTTCTGCAATGGGAATGTGACAGCATTTCTAATTCACTTCTCTCACATCAGGCATGAAAGCACATCTGTTTGCAAGCTGGACAATGATAGTAATACATCCTATCAAAGGGAGCTATCACCAGCATCAGAACCTGCTCCTCATAGAGAATTTTGACACAGATTTCACTGGAGACAAGACTGATGAATATTTTCCCCATTTGTATGGCTGCCTTATATGGAACCATCTGCCCAAAGACCATATGTGCTGCATCATCAATGGAGGACACAGATGGGAAAGTGCTGCAGTCACCTTTAAAAATATATGGTAAGAATATCACATGCGCTCAGGAATGTTTTTTCAAACATTCCTTGAAAAATAAGTCTGGATCTCAGGGGCAAAGTGACATAATGATGCCAGAAAGGGGCTGGGGCACCACTGCTAGAGGGCTTTTTAACCTCAGACCAGCTCTACCAGCCAATTGGTTTTATAAGAACCAAGGCTACATACCTTTGACATCACCCATTCTATGTCCTTCATCTAACACTTTTCCAGAGAATTAACATGCAGGGAGACAACTGGTGTGAGACTCTGTATAGCACAGAACAGTTATGAAAAGCTCATGTCCAGCTTTTCATCCATCAGTACCCCCAAGCCTTCTCTGCAGGGCTGCTCCCAATCCATTCATCCCCCAGCCTGTATCCCACCATTTAACATTTTAAAAGACTGATTTCTCATCTCTGTCTTAGCAAAGCAACCTCTCATGCCACACAATCTTCTCTGTGGCTAAGCATTTTGAAGGCATTCACGAAATAGCGCATTTTGCGTTATACATTTTCCTGGGTACATCACAACACCTTTCTTGGAGCACATGTAAGGAGGAGATCCCAACTCCTTAGTACTTAGATCTTGAAGCATTTTAAGTCCATGAGAGAAGAAACTGCATCAGTTGCTCACCAGATCAGCTATTATGAACCAATATATTTGCATGTAAAACCAATAAGTCAAGCTGGAAGATATATTTAGTTCTAAAAATATATGGAATGCTAAAAAAATCAGATGCCACTGCTACTTAGGGGATCCTAAGAAATGTATTTCCTTAAGTCTTCCAACATTATTGCATGAAATTCATCTCAGAAGGCAGCAAACCCAGAACAGGAGTTTGATTTATAACATCATATAAACATACGCAAAGAAATATTACTGACATGTCTCCAACATAAATTCAGATTATAGAGTGGAATAAAAATTACAGTTTTCATATACTTATTTTCTAAAATGTTTTGAATGTATTTAAATCTGAATGGAGCTTCTCTCCCCTCTCCTGGATGCAACTTTTTCATTATTTTGATTAGGAAGTTGTTATTATTGTATGGAAAACTTGCAAAGCCATTTATCACTTCATGTTTATAAGCCTCTGCTCAGAAAGAAGACCATTTTTACTCACAAATTGGCCTTTTTTCCTTTGAAAACTGTCCCATTTTCTATTGAAAGGAAGCCCATTTATGCTAGAAATTGTGTCTACTGCAGCAGAAATTTCTGTGACAGGAGTCCAATGTTTAAGCTTACAACAGAATGTGAAAAACATTGAATGTTGAGTAGTGTTTCATATCATTATGAACACTTCACACTTTCTGGCTATGCAGCACTTTCCACATCGAGTTCTGTCACCAAATATTTGCTTTGTTAAAGGAAGCAACTCCTAACAGATCCAAACCCAGGAGCAGAGGCATGTTCCCATCAGACGGTCTCTTTACACTAGGAGATTTCATGTAAAGGACTTTTTAGCATTTACCATACTTATAGCCCAATTAATTCAGGCACTAGAAGCAAGTATTTGGGTCTGTGTGTCTTATCATACTACTGGTAAATACTGGGACACAGGAGTGGGGACCTGTGGACAGAGCACGGGTCCCTGTGCTCTTACTAACCCCGTTCCTCAGCTGATGATGCTGTGGAGGGTCAGGGTGGAATCTGTGCTGGGGGCATCCCCCTGGGTAGGGGCTGCACTGCAAGATGTTAGGGAAACTCCTCGTCTTTTCCCTCTTCACAGTGCTCTGGTCTTTTACCCCAGCACGGTCTGTCCCTGCACTGGCTCCCACCTTATGAGAAATGAGTGCTCCTGGAGGGGGGCAATGGAGGAGAAAAGCAGCCTTTCTCCCCCATCTCCATCCCTGCTACACTGTGGAGGTAAGGGATAAATGCAGCACCCACTGTTGGTAGCATTTTGGGACCCCACAGTCGCTCAGACTGCCGTCCCACCATGACATTGCCTGTCCCCAGACCCAGGCCCTCTGCTTCTCAAAGCCAACCTTCTCTGCAACCTAGACCCTAAAGCACACTCTTGCAAAAACAATCCAATTAATACCATTTGGAGAGTGAGATGTTAGCAATATAAATATGTAACAACTCTCAACAAAGTAGATCTACAGCTAAGAAGGATAATAGATTATTTTAATAAATGAGCATGAAGCGCTGTTTGTGTGGCTTATTATTTATCAACTGTGACTTTGTAGAGTGTAACACTGTTGAGAGGGTTTGTATAATTACAGCAGGAGAACCATTCCTTTCCCCATAAATTTTCACTCCAGTCATTTAACCACGGCAGGGGTGACACTGGCAAATTGTTTGGTTTGCCAGGGAGGTGAGCTGTGTCTTGAGTGTTTTTCTTTGAAGGTCCACCCACCGCCATTCCCACCAGTGTTAACATTCCTATCAGATTTCACTCCCCTGCTGCCTTGACATAACTGGCTCAGCACTGGTAAACAAGAGGCCAGAAAGGCACTTTTTCAGATTTCAGATTCCTGACAAAGCCAGCAGGAACTAATCACAAGAGAAGGAAATAAAGAGTTCGGTGCAGATACACAGGTGGAACAAACCAAGTGATTACTTTTAGGTAGTGCTGAATGAAACCAGATAATGATGGTTTTCTCCCGAGTCTAAATCTTTTAATATTTCCTACAGATACAATAAAAAACTATCAGTGACTTAAGAGAAGCAAGCCATGGCTAGTATTTCACACCACCTGCAGTAACAGTCCAAGTCTTTGTATGGGCTACCACTTGCAGGCTGTAAGGCATTCATGTGCCATTGAAATTCAGCTGGAATTGACAGCATCTTCAGTACAGTTGAACTCAAAATGTCAGATGGAAACAACTGGAACTACTTGCATGATGACAAGAAAAGTTTAGGATCCCTAGGTGACCACTGGCATTTTCAAACATGTGCAAGTCCTGAATTTCCAGTTATGTACATGGTCTCTCAGATCCATGTAAAAACAGATCTCCTCTCCACAACTTCAGATATCCAAAGCTTTTAGAAGTGTGACCAACGTATCTCCTTTTGTTTATTTACTGGTAAGGAAGTGCAATCACTCCAGAAGCTGATGTTTTCACTGAGGCCTGGCTTTTTTCCATCTATCCTTAGACATTCAAATTAATCCATTATACAGAATCCATTTCTGTATTTGTCTGCACTGATGATCTCAGGAGCTCAGTGCTCCCTGGTGCACATACCTTGGAACGTGACTAAAGCTGGCTGAAGATCTTGACTTGATAAAGATCACAAAAAGTAGCCACAACTGAGGAAGAGAAATCACATTCTGGCACTGTATTTAAGAAGCTTATCTTAGCAGTGAATGCTTAATTGTTTATCTAGATTCGATGGCTCTGATAACTCTATCTTTGGTTTGAGGAGGTAGGAAAAAAAATCTAGTTTTGCTTAACATCTGGATTTCAAAAATTTCAGTCAGAATTTTTATTTGAATATAAAGAAAAGCAGAATAAGTAATGCAGATTCACCAGAAAGAGCATGAGAACACTCTTGTAACAAAGACGTCTTTTTGCCATTGACACCTGAAACAGTTATGACTAAATCTAATCTCTGAATTTGGCATATAGGTCATATATGTATGAAAAGCACTTCATTCTGGCTGAAAATTGAAATCCTGGTCACTGGTAGAGTCAGTCAGATATAATGTACATTAGGAACCTATTTACTAAAGTAATGCTTTCTAGTTTTCCAGTATAGCTATCTAGCTATTTTCAGGAGATAATATATTTTCTGGAAGGACACACTATTTGGTATTTGTAAATCCATTTGCAACACTGAAGCTAAACTAAGAAGAATTTGGACCAAAGCTTAATCTTCTTTGCAACATGTGAAGATGGACTGGGTTCAGAATTTTAGGCTACTTTAGTCTTTTATTTAATCTGCAATTCAAAAATGTTTAAACAGAAGTTCAACATACTTTCTTGTAGATCTTCACCACATTGTTTTTACTATCAGCGTTTAAACTATATGTAGGGGGGTTGAAAGAGACTAATTTTGGCAAACATCATTTTTCCCTTTTGTAATAATTCACATCAGCAGCTTGCTATTCAACTCAGTATATTTTGCAGTTTCTCTTTTAGTGAATTTTAGGGTCTTGCTAAGGATTTCAGGCTGTGAAGCCCTGCCTCCCACCAGCACCCAGCTAAAAGCTGCAGATAGACACCAAAGTCTGGAAAACAACAGGACTCCAAAAACCATCTCTTCAGTGTTTCCTCCTGGATGGGTGTCCCCTATGAAGTGTCTCTAGCTAGGTCTTCATCCATTGCTCTCCAGTCATTTTAAGACACCTATGAATTGCACGTCCAGAAAAGGGCACACTTAGTATCCCAACACCGAAGCCTTCATTTGGTGCCTCATCTAAAAAAAACTGGGTAGAGTAAAAATTCCTGAATTCACATTCAGCACTCAGTTGCTAAGATCAAAACAAACATTGTTTGGGAAGCAAACACCTTACAGAATGTACAGAACTCTTGTAAGGATTTAAAGTATCCTTTCAGGCTATCTTTATACTTTTTACCAATAGAAAGGCTTTTTACTGTTTTGTGGATATTCGCATTTTCTATAACAATGCCTCAACACTTCTACTTATAATTCCTTATAAACTATGTATTCATGCATAATACTATTATCAGTAGTGTGCTACCATATCATAGTTGTTACTAATGCCTTTATAATATAATGCTACCCAAAGAGAAAAATTCTTAGTATTTCAGTAATTTCAGTTCATGCTAAATAAATGCTTGTGTTCATTTAAGATGATAATTGCATACAGTATGTCCTGAATATGTCCTATTAAGACATAATCAATGTTCTTGTTGAGTAACAATATCAACATTGAATCTAACATTGTTCCAGAGTATGCTGTCAGGATTTTGACAAACATAGAATAAAAAAATGAAGCAATGTGACTATTAAAAGCTCTAACAGACATAATGCTTTTATAATTATAATATCAGCGTTTATTTTAAATGCCAATTGCTGCTGCATAAAAAGGGCAATACACACAGAGGCTCTGCATTCAGAGCTTGAATTACAGTTTGATGAATACAAAACCCCGAACAATTTTGTAACATAAATCCTCTTTAGCTCATCAATTTCCAATTTTTTATATTATAAAGGAAACTCTACCTTTTAATCACTGTAATAATGTACTTCTCTTATGAAGAAAATCAATATCTATTTACTACCCACAGAAGACATATAGTTCATAGGTATATCTGGAAGCAAAAAGAAGACTAAATTTTCTCCTTCAGCAGTTGCTGTTAAAAAAAAA
>KZ506241.1:235666-256983 GCA_002844005.1 Limosa lapponica baueri
ATATTTAATAATACACATTAAGATTTTGTAGAGAGACAGTCATTTCTCTATATTGAACACCAGGGATATTTTCCTTGAAGTGATCATTGTCTGAGCCTGTTTCACTTGAAACTTCTAGATGCATTCAGATCCTTTGTTAAAAAATCCCAGAATGAAAAATCTCCCCTAATGTTCCATATAGTTTTTGCATTTAACAGATAAACAACTTGTGCATTACATTACTGCCTTTATATCATGCCATTTTCTCAGTTTCATGTACCATGAAATATTGTAGTCTGCTAACCAGTATTTTATCTCCTGGAATCCAATACAACAGCAAAAAATAAAATGGTAATTTATAAACTTCCTTCAGTGAAAGTGGAGGCTCCTAGAAACAGGTCCTATGCAAACTGCGCTGTAGGCTGATTTCCTTCCACTTAGTTCTAAGAACTGTTAACTGTTAAGCGTCCTTCAGACTTTCATTTCAGGAAGAAAACTGCTTTTGTTCATGAAAAAACAACAATTGCAAAATATTTATTTTGATGTCAAGTGATAATGCCAGAGCACTCCTATCATTTACACTCTCATTTTGGATACAAAGATAAGATAAAGCAGTTGCTATCTGAATAACTAAGCTGCCTATATCTGACTGGAATAGGTTCACCCTGGTGCCTGAAAACACAGTCTGAGCCAAAATTCTCTTCCCCCCCCTCCACTTGGCTGGGAATCTGCTGGTGGTGCTGGGGCAGAAAATAACACAGTTTTGCTAGAAGCAGCATTCCCACCTTGGTTCTGTACTATATAAAGTGAAAAGTGCTGCCATTCTCTGCTTCAACTTTGTCCATAATCAGTTCTTTCTTTTACAAAATTAGCTGGTAGTAGTGGCTGCAGAAATTTGCCATTCACAATTGAAGTTTTGATTCCAATTTAGCACTCTTAGCAGTAGTTCTTACTATCATTCAGCTGCATCCCACTTGCAAAAAGACCTTGTTACGCTAATTTCAGAGGGGTTTTATAACATTTACATGTAGAAAAGAAATTGATAAGTGTTCTGTTTGCGTATCAGTTACGGAATCTACTGTGTACACTACTTCAGCTCCACGTATAGACACTTCCTGCTGCTTCAAAACAATAACATTCCTGTGTACAGGAAAAAAGTTATACCATGAATAGTTCAATGTAATTAAATGTACTCTTACAGTTAGTTTCAAAAATCTTCTTTTTAAACTAATGCTTTGCTCACCAATATGCTAAGGTCTGGGCACTGGATAAAAATGCCTCTGAACTGTTCCATGTAGGAAATTGTGAAGGCATCACTTCGTCAGGATTTGAATGGAAACGCTACAAAGTAACACCAGTGTACAGTAGATGGACAGCAATTAGCAAAAAGCAGTTAAGAAATTTTTTCCTTCTCTAGTTGTGTGCGTGTTTCTAAAGCAGTGAGATCTATTTACATATCTACAAATTAGATTATAAATTAAGCATGCTACAGATGTTTATAAACCATAATTAAAATCAACCCATTGACCCTCAATTAAACATTTATGAAAGATTTATTCAAAACTGGTTAACCATTTATAAGGCACTGATATAGAAACAGAGTATAAATGATGACTTTCAATTTTCCAGGCAAACTTTATAAAGTGCTTCTGTTTTATCTTCTGTCCTAGTTACTGCATGTGGAGACACTGCGATATCGCATATGTGGTAATTCCTTGCAAGTTTTGACTTCTTGATATGGGAATGACACTATGAATAATAGTACAGGAGCATTACAGGCTCATAAAAGCAAATGAATGCTTTCAGAACTGACAGTACATACATTCTTAAAACTGGAATCTATTTAAATGTACTGCTCTGAAGCAAAGAGATATATTTTAATATACGTACAATTATAACTGCTTGTGTGGTGTTCTTTGACATGATTTTGAATAGTACTATTTAAATATGTAACGTAGCTAATTTTATATATTTTATAAACACACACATATATTTGGTATAACATATACACAATAGATATATGAAAAAGTAATAAATAAAAAGATTTTAGTGAAGTTACTTTTAGTTTATATCTGTGCAATGAGTTGCAAACCTGGGTTCTTTTCATTGACATTTTCATCTGCTGCATTATCCACATTGATTTGCCTTGATTCAACTAATATCAAAAGAACCCCTCGTGAAATAAGCTTAGCATCATCTCTTCACTGCTGTAACCAATGTCATTCCCACATGCCCTGCTTCCTGTGCACCTCTAAGATGCTCAACAGCTAATTGATCCCGTAAAATCCTACAGTCCCTACAGAAGAATGTACCTATCCCAGAGGTCATTCTTCCTACAAAGTGCCATATGCTTCCTTTATATGGTTTTCGTATCTCGGGCACTTATTTATTTAGTACTCTATCATCAATAAGAGAAAATATAATTGTCCAGTGATGGAAAATGCAGTTACAGAATTTGAAGGTAACAGCACAAGCTCTCCTTTCATGCTCTTTCAATGCATCCCAAAAGTGCTCAGGATAGGCTGGAATAATGATATCACCCATGGCATACACAATCCTCAGCTACGCTGCAGATTGATTCCAAATTACTACGTTTAAAAATTCCTTCTGATGCACACTTACTGGATCTCTTGCCTGATCGGCCAACTATGGTAATTAAAATTACATATGTTTTTTAAAAGTAATCAGTGGAGATACAACATTCATGTTGTTCATATTGTTTCGCTGCATGTATCAAAAGTAATTAGAATTAATGAAAAATGTTATGTGTTGAGAAATACACCACAATTATTACACAGGAGGAACAAAACATCATTTCTGCTCCTGCTCTGAAAATGCTTTCATTAAAATCTCTGGAAATGGAAATGTGATATTGCAATAAATATATCTGTTATTCAACAGAGATATTTTTGCAACTCTACTGTATGAAACTGGTTGTATTGATTCTTTACAAGGTTTATTCAATTAGAATATTTGAAAAATATACAAATCTGTAAGGCAAACAGCCATAAATAACTATAAAATGTAAGATACTGACTTTCATGTTCAGAGGCACCTTAGAAAGTGTAAGTCAAATTTCCATTTAATGTTTCAATTCCTAAACATAGTAACAGAGAAGTAATTACAGAATACTAACCAGCACTAGAATTTAAAGAGATATAACCCTCTGATTTCCACAATTTGTTTCATGTAGGCAAACATACACAACCTAAACAAAAGAAGATTTGAAGATCCCTCTCCCTCTGTAAGAAAACAGCTTCGTTTGCATAATCTCCTACAAGTCTAATTTCCCTTTATGATATTTTGGAATGTTTTCCTGATCAGTGAATTCCCTACAGCAATATAAAAAGTTCTACAGTCAGTAATGAAACACTTTTTTAAACCACAAAATGAGGACTTGCAGTACAAATATCCCTGGCATTCTGCCGTAAGATAAAACTATTTAATTCCTCCCCTTAAACAGAATCCATATAATCAGTAACGGATTTATGCTTTTGTAATAGAGCAAGTGAGAGATTTCACGAGAGGGGGATACTTGTGCTTACGACCAACCACCTTAAAATGTTGTTTAGACTGGCTGAAACTGTGAAAGCAACTCGTTTGGAATCTCCATGCTTCCTGTCTTTAATGGGGCAGACAAAAGGACTTTGAACAGAAATGAAAGAAAAGACGAAGGCAGCCGATTAGTTTCATCCTGAGCAGCAGCGTATGTGAAACACGACCCTGGCAACTACCTCACTGACTAGTGCTGCTAACAAAAACTAGTACTTGTCTGGCTTTAGTGGCAGACTCTTGCACGGTGTTGTGATGTTCAGGCTTGGGTGATTCATAAGGGAGCACGGCATCACATCTGCTGCTAGAAGAGAACTTAAGATTTGCCCATTATCCTTCCTTCATCCATATTAGTTATTATTTACTCACTGACAATGGAGGGAATCATACAGAAAAGGGCTATTTGAAGGCCCCTAGAGTTATGGTAGAAGTGAGTGACCTCTGAGTCCATCGAGAATCCTTGTGATGGCAATATCACAGGAAAAGATGCTGACACAGAGGTGTCATTCAGATTCAGTACTCTAACAGCTTAAAACATTGCCCTTAAAGAAAGACTGTGCGTAAAGCACGTAGAGTTAGTGCTAAGCGAGCAGCATGAAAAGCTCTCATACTTGTGCCCGAGCCCTCCTGTGTTAGAGTCAGAGAGTACTACAGAAATATGCTCAAGACAGATGAAACAAAATGGAAATATGTGCAGGGAAACTTAAAAAGACAATCTAGGAAATTTATTACTGTTGATTTTGAAAGCCAAAATTATTTATCCTTGCATAATTTTCAGAGGCTGTTTCATCACATAGAAAAGGAGTGAATGTAAAGCTGTTGATGGTGATCAATTCAAGGGGCGTGCGGAGTTGTACTGCTTTATGAATCACTGCAATTTAAGGTACTGTGCAACTGGTTAGTGGTCTCTTGTTGTACTGCTGGAGAGTTACATAAAATGAAAAATGTTTCTTTTGCTATGCACAACCTATGCAGAGAGGGTTGGCCAGAGGTTTTAAAAGGAAATACAGATCTCTTGAAATATATCAGCCCAAGACCAACATAAAATAAAACTGTCATCATCTTTCCTGCCCTTGGATATACTGAAGGGGTGTTGCTTTGGCAGGTTTCAACCTTCTTCAAATACTAAGTAACCACAGAATTTTAAGGTCCTAAATTTAAATCCACATCAGCAACCAAGCAAGCTGGTTCACAAGTATCGTCCACATAAATATTTCCAGGATAGTGACATTTCTCCTGCTATATATAAGCCTTTCTCCGAATGGAGGATGACTTAGGAGAGGTGCTGACACAGGATCAAGTTCTTTGAAAGATGGACTATATTTTATTATACATACATTCATATTAATGCAGAAGAATTGTTAAATAAATATTACTGCTACTTACAGCAGTAATATTAACATGATGAGCAGATAATTATTTATTTACTTTCCATATTTCCAATTTGTTCTGTTTATTTCACAACTACACAAGCTTGAAAAGACTTCTTAAAATGAAACATAGAAACAAGAGCATCAGAAAAACAATTAGATCATCAAGTTCAAGTCTATGTCATTATGCTGTTACTTTCTTTTTCTCTCCAGGTTATGTACGCGGGAATGTTAACGTTTCCTTTTAAAGGCACTTCCAATATACTTTTTTTGCTAACATTACATCCAGATTTTCCTTTCCTTCCTTCTACCCCTCTACAGCATGCAGCAGTGACCAACAGATAGTGCATTTTTAAATAGTCTGAGACTCACTAGAAATGCAGCAGTCCCACAACACACTATAGATTGTGCATTATTCCCAGCTTCTGCTTGAAACCATAAGCAATGTTTCTTTTTCTCTGTACTGTTCTTTTTCAGATCAATGATTTTCAGCTCCATTTTAATTACAAAACTGTAAAACAATCTATTCTCCTTATGTATACATAATACAAACTGCTCCAAGAAACGTGTATAAGAAATGAGGCTCATTCTGAACCTATCAACTGAAAAGGCTGATTCAGCTTCTCTTCCAAATACAGAAGAAATGGACTTGATTCTCAGCTATATTAAACTAATATTAAAGGTCTTCCAGGAATGAGGGAGGAGATGAAGATGCAATCTGTCTCTGCATTTCCCCAGTCAAAGGAAAAAGAAAAGCTTATCAAAAGCAACCTCCCTGCAGCCAGGTGCCCCATCGGTTGCTCTCGTGGCACCCCACAACCTCTGCGTTGCCTAATTATACCATTAAAACATTCCTTGCACTGATAGTCATGGTGATAGCTATTCCAGAGAGGAGTCTTTGGCTATTAAATTCACCGAACAACTCTCAACCCAAGACCAGGTAAGTCCTCTACCTTAAGAGGTTCTCTCTAGCATGTATAGGAACTGAAATTCCCATTGAATTCCAAAGCAAACAAACCAACTTTCTTTGAAAAAAATAGTATTGTTTTTAACTGACTAAATAATATAACACAAAGAAAACAAAAAAGCTTTCAGGCACATATCTCTTACTTCAAGGGTACCTTCGAAATGGGCTTGGTGCCCCAAAGGTAGTCTTCTATTTCCAATTCTGTTGCAAAAATAAAAAAAAATATTATTTCCCCTTACAAGTGTATGCTACTCATACCCTTAGACCATCACAAACACAGACTACTACTGTACAAAAGAGGTTTATACTAAAGTGTTTAGCCAAACATGTCCTGTCCTTCAACGGTAAGCCAGGCACAATATATGATCAGTGGTCATTTAGTCCTATGGTGGAATCTCAGTAGTAAAATAGTTTTGAATGTTTCTGGTTCACACTAAATAATCGCATGCTTGTGCCACAGGGAAGATGGGACTGGCAGCCCAAATCCAGACAGAATAGTGTTTGACTGCATGAATTTTCCCACCCAGCCTGTGATCCAAGCAGTTCTCTCTCAGCACGAGTCCTCCAGTCCTGCACTGGCATGAAGGGAGCGGCTAATGCTCTGTCAACCAGAGCTAGACTCATTTAGTGGGGAAATTCAACTGCCTCTGCATCAAACTCACACAGAGTATAGGGCAGAAGTAAATATTTTACTAATGTCACCCTTTTTTGTTTGTAAACTTAAACAAGAAGACTAGTACTGTGTGTTTCAGAGAGGAAATCTGCATAATGCCATATGTCATGAATTTCTGAAGATGAAAATTGACAAATGTTTTTGTTACATTTCCTATTTTGTCCTTGGAAAACCTGCCTGTACAATAAAACATATATAGTTTTTCTGAGGCTGATTAACTAGCTTGTTTCCAGTAAAATTACTTTCCCTTGAGAGGAACATTAAGATTTCTTTAATGCAATCTTCATCCATTACCATTGATTATGGCTTCATTAAATATGAAAATGAGGATTTACTCTTTGCAACAGATATCGCTTTCTGCATAAGTGAGTAAACATTTTCCCCTGAATGCTTTGCTCAGAGAGAAGTGTGAACAAATATTTTATTTATGTACTATTTTGATGGAAGAAATTGCCTATGGTAAAAAACTAAGCACAGCTCACTGGCAAAACACTGTTCTCTGGCAAGGATGGAGCAACAATATGAAAGTGAGTGAACCACTCAAGACCAAGGCAACCCTCATGGCACCAAGAGCCTAAATGCAATAAATATTCATAAGCAAGAAAAGCTGATGAATTACACAAGTCCTTACTTGTGAATGAATCAATATATTTATGAAAAGGCTGGTTGAAGACAAAAAGATATTTCAGTCAGCATAAAGCTAACTGTCCAGGCAACTTGGTAGTAAGAATGGATCTCTGACAGGCGCAATGGCTTCAACACATAAAAAATTAGCCATAACTTATGGGAAAACAGCAGAGAGATTACATATTAATGTGCTAATAGCACTTGAGCAGCACTAAAGATTTTTAATTTTTTAATTATCTTTCTTGCTAAATAATATTTTTGAAACGTCTACTTTAATTGTGTTTGGAAAAAAAAGATAAGGATTTTAAGAGTCTTTTAATACTGAGAAAACATCAGAGGTTTCTCTAATTAATACACTGTTCTATAATCAATATTTAGTACATGAAGCTTTGAAATGTTAAATTCCAGGTATAAAGGCAACTGTTCTGCCTTGCTATCTGGGTTGCCCAGCATCAGGTGTGCAGGTGTTGTACTGACTTCTTTAAACCAGTTCACTCCCATGGTGGAATGAGATATTTTGAAGATCACATTCAAATTCTATCTCTACAACTTTTGCACACACTGTAAGTAGACAAATCCACCAAATACTTGCTGTAAAGTGTATTCCCAGTTTCCACATTTATCAAGGAGATTTTTTTAAAGGGTTGATCTATAACCTCAGGGATCAATTTGGGCAAAAGCACATCAGATCAATAAAGTAAGGAAGAAAAAGCAAAGAGAGAGAGGGGAAATACAGAGAAATAGGAAGCTATTACTTTTAAGAGGCACTGCATACATTCCCTTGCAAACAAGAGCTATTCTCGTGAGTAGACAATCTCACTCTTGGCTTCCAACTAAACCAGTAAAAAGCGCATTTTTAATACTCATGCAGCTTGTTATCTTTGCATCGAAGTGCCAGACATTGGTTTCTCTCTTAGGGCCAAACACATTTCCATTGGTACACGTTCAGCTGCTCTCAGCAGCTTATTACAGGGAAATATACTAAAATAGATTAAAAAATGTGCCTACATCTTACAAGAATTATCCTTTACATGATACAACACTGATACAACACCAAAATTTGAGCAAAGACATCCAGTCACTGTGCAGCACAGACTTTAGCTCTCCCCAGCAGGGAGGCCATCTCCTCCATGCTTTGATCCAACCCTAACCAAAACCCATGGAAATATTTCCACTGCGATCAATGAGCTGTAGCTGGGTTCATAGAAGCAGTGATACCAGAGTATTGCATCCCCTCTGTCATGCATTTGTAATTAATATTCACAAATTCCTGGCAAGGGAGGTATACACACCTATGATACATGTCCTTGATGCAGGTAGTCCAGCAATCACTTAAAGGTGACTCATTGGGAGGCAGATCATAAATAAAAGTTTTCTTTCAATTTAATTGTCATGTACTTTGTCCTGGGTTTTCTCTGGGATTTCCTAGCACAGCCAAAGGGCATTTCATTTAGGTCCCATGTAAAAAGCTAATATTTTGCCCTCAGTATCTTATGGGATAAAGAAATGATACAAACTTGAAAGCATACAGCAAGAACTTAATTTCTAAAAAATAACTGCTATAATTTCAATGCCATATAATAAACTGTGCTTGAAAGAAAGTGAAATCATTCTATCAAAAAGAATACAGACTGTCAATCAACAGGATTTCTTTGAAAACGGACTGCAATAAGCATAGGAAAAAAGTGTTCCATCAAGAGGACGGTCTGTGATTAAAAATGTTACAATGGTATCTTTTAAATTCCTCTAAATTCAGAAAAGTGGAACCCCAGAGAACACTGAATACACGCATCAGTAGGCAAAATGTAGTCACATATTCTCAAAGCCTTGGACTAGCCCAGCTCCACTGTTTTCAAAGGAATTACAATAAGAGTGAAGAAAGAGCGTAAGAATCAAGCTCCAGAGCACTACGTGTAAAGATTTAAGAAGTGATAATCGGAAGCCCTCCATCTATAATTCCGCATGGGAAACATTCTTCTTTGTTAGCCATTTGACATCTAGAGGACACCGATGGCCCCTATTCTTTTTCCTTGAGTATTCCATTAGAAAGGTGAAAAACAGACACAAAAAAATAAAGAGTAATTTTTTTCTTGTAGTAAGCTTCTTTTCTCTTAGAGAAGTCTGTGGTTTCTGTATAACTTTTGATCAGTACAAAATAAGAGTCAAGTATTCAGGTGAATTATCAAAAGCTTACAACAGCATCAATATTAAAGTCAGAGCAGGGCAATCCTGCATTTATCACACTGGGAGCAGAACCCTAAAAAAAGACATGTAACTCTAAAATATGTTAGCTAAAGCACACAATTAAAAAAAAAAATCATCACAAAAGTGAAATGCCAAATAAGTTATCAATTTACTAACTATCCAAAATTTTGCTTTTGATCTGTCACAGAAATCAGACCCATACAGAATGAGTGATGGATTTACTGAGTTCATCTGTGTAAGATGTCTTTATATTTCTCATGAGGATTCACAAAAGCTAGCTTTGAATAAAATGTAAACTTGGCAAAACATCTAACACATTCTTAATTTATAATAGCTTTAGTGGAGCATTGAAAAGCAGCTGCTTAAGAATTTATTTGTTTATGATGCTTTTTAATACTTTTTGTTTATTATCATCAGGGATATCTTTTTACAACTTGCTCATATCTACCATGAATCAACAATAATTAGCATTAAGAGCTCTACCATATTTATCACACCAATATGTTGACTGCCTAAGGGAAGAAGCTAAAGAAAATAAGGGTTTCAACCTTAAAAACAGATTACACAAGATTTAAATATATTTGGCTGTGTATTTTTTCTCCACAAAGGTACACTTCTATGAAGGTCTCTTCACAGTGAATATGATCAGAGAAGCTCTTATCTGACAGATAAAGACAAAACAAAAGTAAAAAGGATAGTCTTGAGCTAAATACAAAATTGAAATGGGAACAAGGGGATCTTTGCAACTCTGTTAAACATCCAGTGTGACCTCAAAAAAACCCTGTATAATCTTTGTCAGTATTGTCATGGTTCCCCATTTGTAAAATATAAGCAACACATAGGAGGACAATACAGTTGGTGGGCTGCAAACCAATGCATAGACCCAATTAAGTACTTGGCAATGGTCAACTCAAACGGTAAGTGCAGATCTGCACTTTCAACAATATGCCAAAAAATAGTTGCATAGTATCCAGTACAAATGGTTGAATGTGTTATTTCAAACACTTGTTTGAATGAAATAGTAAGAAATCTGAAGGAGGAAATAACAATATGTTGACTTGCAAGTTGGCCAATCTGAAATAATTTCAAAGAGCTGGATTCTCACACCGTGCTGAAGCCTCCCCCTAGAGAGGCACATTGCACTGAGTCTCCCAATTTTGATGCTTTTGAAAACATGCCCAGCTCTAAAGGTGGTCAGTGGTAGTATTTCTTTACAGTAAGACTTTAGAGGAAGAATTTTCACTGACATTGAATGAGGTTCCCAGGATGGTGTGTTAATATGAATGAGACTTTTGTTACAAAACCTGTTAAAGATGAAAACAGTCAGGAATGTTTTCCTTTAAAGTCACATTTTATATTGAGGTTCTTCTGATTTTTCTAAGGCGGTATACTTCAGTCACCACATGAATTCTACAAGTTTTTCCTTAAAACTTTTAAAATATCACTTAGAAATTCTATCATTATGTTTATATTTATTGTATTCAAAAAATAAAACCTGTATATACTATGAAGATATGGAGGTAGATGAAGATGACCTAACATGAGGGAGACACTGTCAGAATTAGTGTATTCTGTATTAATTATTCTGTATTAATTCTGTATTAATTACTGTGTTAACTGTCAGAAATTAAGACCCAAGTGAGAAATACAACTACAGTAGATGCAAATGATCTTTTTAATAAACACAGTGAAAGTAGCCTATACATGAGATAAGACTCTAAGACTTTACCAAAAGAACCCAAACCAAAATGATATGAATGTACATGTATTTTAATAAAGATCATAGTCTGAGAGTATCTCTTATCTCCACTTCTTCAGCTAAAACAGGATAAATAACAGCAATGAACAAGTACACATTAAGGGCATCATAACTTATCATCAAGCTGAAAAAAAGCACAAAGGTTTCAAGATTTACTGATCAGCTAGAGACATAGTAGGATTTGAGCTTCATTTTCTCATTTGCACTTCATTTTTTTTAAGAATACTTTTTCATAACAAAGAAAACACAACGGTATGTCCAGTTATATAATCCTGCTAGATGCTGCATTCTTAATGAAATATTGAGATGCTACAGGACTCATCAAAGGACTATACCTTAGATGTCAGTAACTAGTGGTTTGAAATAGCACTAAGTACATAAAAAGGAGCACTTATTCATGCAGTCACTGTTAAAGTGTTCATGGCACAACACCTTTTCAAAATTAGAAGTCTCCAAATGTGGGAAAAAACCTCTTTTGGCAAGTTTAGTTTGACTGAAAGAGCAATCAAATAACGTGGTGGAAGTTAGAGGCCATGCTCACCAAAGATTCCAAAATCAAAGGTAAAATTGAAATGTTTAAGGGTTATCAGCCACTCTTTCATAAGTGATTTTAGCCAGTTTCCTATAGAATACCTACCTCTAATCAGAAAATTCATGAACGATTATGACATCAATCAAGTGTAATAAATCACATGACAAAAGTCTCAAGATCTCTCTTCAAAACATTCTTGTGCTTTGTGTCTCTCACCTGATCAAAGAATAGCTAAGTGAACACAACAATGATAGAAAGTCCTTTCTCAGCTTTAATTAGGGTCCACTACTGGAAAACTGTCACTCAATGTTGATCTGTTATCTTTAAACCTCCATGATGAATGCTTTGCTTCTGGTGCTCTGCTTCTGGGCACAAATCCCCTGAGATTATCCCCAACTATCAGAAAAGGAACCCACAGAAAGAAAAATAATTTTGTATTAAAGCAGCTTCAGAAGCCAATGGGGAAAAATGAGAGAGAGTTATTGGAATGACTAATAGCACAGCAGGTGTTATATTAAAAAAGGTGTAGTATAAAATGAGATAATAAAAAACACGTTAGTAAAAATTCATCCCCAGTGAATCATAATTTTAAAATATTTGCAGAAACAAATGGAATTACAATATAAAATCCCAATTATTTAGAATTGAGGTGAGTATCTTCCTGCCTTACATATTTACCAAAGAACTACAGAGATGCTGAAAAAGCTTTTTAAAATATAAAGTAATGAGAAAAATAATTTTCTCATAATAAAATCCTTGACAAACAAGTTATAACTGCATAACAAAAAATTCATCTATTAAAACCTAACTGCAAAAACTTCATGCAAATGCACTGAAAGCTAACCTTGTAAGAGGTGTACAAAATCTTGTTGCTGCTAGGAGAATCCAGTTAGAAAATTGTACAGAAAAGCTAGTAATCGGAAAGTGTTGACTTCATGGTTTGTTCTTAACAGTTTGCATACTCTCACATACTGGCTACATTTGAACATACAGTTTCATGTTTCTTTTATTTTTACAGGAGTAAACATTTTGTGGCAGCTTTTTCACTATTTCATACAACTACAAGTTTATCTGGGTTATTGCTGAACTTTGAATTGATTGCAGAACTCACATCGCCAGGCACAACCTACATTTAGGAATGAAACTTTCTGAATTCTTTTGATTTATTGGTTGTTGCAGAAGATCACAATATCAAGGAGCAATGTTTTATTTATCCTAGTATACTAAGAAATGGAGAAAAAGCCTTTTTCTTCCTGGTATGCAGTAGGTCTACTTTCGTCTCAAAGGCTGCAATAATTGTTGTGAAACCTATCCTAGAGTTCAAGGTTGCTCATTAGGCTGAGAATAGTGAGGGGTAGCTCAAATCAGTAGCGGTTCTCATGGCCTTTTTGCAGTCTTTCCCTCTACTACAACAGGCTCTCCTGTGCCCTCTTTGAAAGAGTTACCAGTTGGTCAACACATAGTCAAGATTTCCAATTTGCCGGCATCATCCATGGCCTCTTGCCATCAGCAATTAGCACTTTATTCTCAAAATGACAGTTCCCTATTACTGTCTGTATAATCCATGTGATTGTCAGCTGGCTAAATGTGATGGAGAATTTATTCCTGAATGCACTGCATGCATGTAATCATTTATGTTATTGGCATATCAACTGGCTATATGTCATTAAAAAAGAAATTTACTAAATGGCAGGTGTGAATGGCTGTAATTTATTCATTCTTTCTGCAACTCGGTTGTCAAAATATCAACCTAAAATTATATTCTTAAAAACATATATATATGTATCTCCAATAAAAGAGAATTACTTTTTTTCCTATGGACTAGAGGCAGCAACACATTTAGCCTTAAACAGTTTATCCAGTCTTAGTTTGTTGTTGAACTGACACTAAGAAAGCCCTAGGAAAGCATGAAGTGCAACATCAGTGTCAAGACAACGATTTTATCCACTGAACTCCATATATCAGTGCTAATTCTGTATTGCACTGGATAACAGCTGCTGAAATCAGAGAGGGACCTAAAGAATATAGCATCAGTCCCCAAACACACATCCACGAAGTTCTGCTGCTGGAGTACTATAGAAGTAGAGCTCTTAACTCATTTGACAAATACTGTAAAAATGATTAAAGATCACAGGAAAACGTCATGAAGGAATGTTTCTTGGCAAAGCAACTCGACATAATCCTAACAGTCATCTTGAAATACCAGAGGAAGATTTGGATATGAACCCTTTGTTTGAGATCCATGTCTCTAGTTTTGCACAGTGGCTACATCCCACCTTAGTAATGACCAAACTAATAAAATTGTATCCATGGAAAAGTTGAATGTACAATCTAGCGTAATAACCCACACTCCTGTTAAAGTCAACAAGAGCCAGAATCCATTTTGTAATGTGGTTCATCTGCTGCTCTAAAACTTCTTTGAGGATGAAATGAGTGGTCCTCAAGAGCAGACAGTAACTAATTTTTTATTCAGCTGGAATTCAGGGGCACTAGTGTTGTAATAATTCTGTTCTGAGTCAGGTTTCCACTATCAACAATGCCAGGCAAGCCTGACCTTCACACCACGGGCCCTCACTTAATTTGATCCCCATGCCCAGACCAACCATCCTGATTTCCTCTAATTGCTCACTAGATCACCTCTATTTCTCCCTCACTTAACAATGAAGTCAATCTTGTCAGGTGAAAGGCAACCCCAGCAAAAAGCTGAACTCCTTTCCTTCCACAGAGTAAAATGGATGCACTTCAGTATCTTGAAGGATCTGAGCCTTCCAGGGAAAATAAGAAAATTGCAGGAAAATAAATTGTTGGGATTTAAGACTATAAAGCCTCCTCAGTGGCAAAAGCAATGAAAAGATGTCACTCAACAGCAGGACAAGGCTTTAGACTTTTCTCGTAATTTAGATATCGGTGAACTTTGTCTGCTTACAAATCCTGAAAGAAACAGACACTAAATTCCATTGGCAATCTGGCTTGAGGTTTAGTTTCAATTCAGGAAAAACCCAAACCAAAACAAATAGAAAAAAAACCCCAAAACCTGACACACACACACAGAGCTCAGTGCCCCCCACCACAAACCCTGAAATTTTGAGCAAAATGTAAACCCAGAAATCAAGACTTCTCCTTAATGAGATCTGCATACACAGCACAAAAGGAGTGATTTACTAAGGAGCCCGTGTCTTAAAGAAGGTGTGGGCCCATAGCTAGATCTTCTAAATGGAATAAAAAGATCTTTTCCTGCCCCTGCAGTGTCTTTCAGTTGTCTTTCTTATTGTTTTAATGTATCACAATTACTTAGAAAGGTAGCAGAGGCTGTGCCAAAACTAAAATAACAAAATAACAGTAAGTCATGAAAGTGATATGCCAAAAGCCGCATAAACCTCCAGTACATTTAGAAAGAAAGCACAACATGAGACAGGTTGCAAAACCTTTACAAAAACCAAGCACTGAGTCTCTGCAGCACTGAGTCTCTGCAAGAATACTGAAGAAATGAAACTACATTTGGTGTCTATTCAAAATAACAAAGGTGAGATCGAAATTGTTTGCCAAATGGCATTCTGTGTGGAAAAAAAAGCATCAGTAGCTCACAATCTTAATACAAAGGAGACAACAAGAGTGTTACATAAACAGTCATTCTGCACTTAAAATCTATCTTTGCATACATTATATATTATACAAAACTACACATGCATCTTCAACTCCAAAAAGACTTGATCTTTCCCTGTTCAACCACTGTGACTGCTGAAAGTTTTTCACTCCCATTCTTAATAACTGGAGAAGGGCACTGTCACTAACTGATGTCTGCAACTACTTCTTGTAACCCGAGTTAAGTGTGGATTTGTCCTTGGAAGTTCTACTTCAGAAGGTGAGTTGTACCTCTCCTGGAAGCACACTGCATGAAGGGGTTTTGCACTAAGCTCACATAGTAAAATAGTTCCTATTCTATGTGAGTAGTTCAGACCCCTCCCTGACAATCTTACCCAAACAAGATACAGGCCTAAGATTCCCTAAAATCAGTAAGAGATGCATCCCAGAAAACAGTACAGACATTTGTATACTGGCCATATTTTATTACTAGATTCAATTCATATTGCTTTACTTGTTTGTTAGGACATTATTAATATCGAGTTCTGAATATTATAATTAAAAATCGTTTAGAGAGTGACAGCTCTCCCTGAAGAAGAAATCTGAAAGCAATTCATAACCAGAAAGCCAGAGCCCATAAGCATGCATAATGAAGCCTAGCAAGTTTCAGCACCATAGTTGCTAGAAACATTTCTGCAGTTTTAACCAGTTTGCACACAGCAAGCTCTTGTGAGCTTGATTAAAATATATGAAGTGAAAATTTGCCATCTCTTTGAGATGCCTTTCTAATGATCATACTGTGCAACAATTCCTCAAAGAAAACATAAGTTGTTTAGTCAAGATTGCTGCTTCAAGAGACATTAATATTTTCCAAAAAGCTTACCAACATACCACAGATACCTCATGATCAACAGGCTAATGAAATCTGGGGCAAAACATAGCTTACACCACACAAAGGACTACTGAAATCCACAGGTACAGAATTTAATCTGTTGACTTGAAATGAGAGCTGAAACATCACTGTTATAGTGAATGTGGTTTTTCTCTTGCTAAACTTACACAGAATCCAAACAGAGAAAGATTTATTACAATAATTTTTATTTTTTGACCACACTAATTTAAGGAACATTAAATGTATGACTTGGGAAGAATGCTGTAACAGTAAAACTGAAGTAGTTTAGCTGTAATTCCAGCATCTCAAATTGTACATCCTAAGCAGACCGTGGAAAATTATAATTGTATTATTAAAAATAAAACATGCTCCAAAATATTTGAGCACTATAGATATAATGCATCTTTCAAAATAAACATACCTCCTGAGACAAGATCCTTAAATCTGAAAAGCTGTAAAAAGCTCTGACATCATTTGCAATTAAAGGTGTTTCTCATGAGTCTAGATGATTTTGTAATTTATCTTTATTTTCCTACTGTAGTTCCAAGTCCAACCTACAATTTCATGCCAAAATATTAAGTAATTAAGAAACAATTACACCCCATTGCTTCTGAATTTCCCCATCCTTCAGATAACTGCTAATTTAGCACCAAAATGGCACATTAGAATGCTGGACCTAATGGCTGTGGTTGTATCTTGATTTACAAAGTCTTGGAAGGCAAGTACAGTATGATGCTGTGACAGAGCTGCACGACAATTCACTGTTTTTACATGCCACTAACACTGAACAAAGAAGATTTCTATAGGATTGGAAATAAGGGCAAAATATTTTAGGGGCTATGTTTCCTTCAAACAACATTTATGCACTTTTCCTGTCATAAATGGTAACTCATACTGTAACTTGGCAATCAGGGTATTACAGCTGTAGTTTGCAGAACAAATACAGACTGTCTCTGTGCTGGAGGAATGTAAGTGGAAGGCATGCCATGGTTGGTCTGCTGGTGGTGTGAGAGAAAAGAGGGCTTCTAATACCTGTTGTTCTGAGCTGAACTGAGTGAAGATTTGTCCAATCAGGCAATGGACTATAATTCTATCTCTTGTTTCTATCAAAAATGACAAAACAATGGATCTTGCCTTCTGTTGGAGACAACGTGGACTCAAAGCATGGACTTGGAGCACTCTACTAGCTCTAATGTGATCCTCTGGTTTCCAGGCGCTTGTGAACATTGTAGCCATAGAGTGATATTGCTTTGGAAAAAAAACTTGTTGCAATCACAAATTTTCTATAAATTCTGTGCTGTAGCATTTGGCAATTGCCTAATTGTTCGAATTACTTGCCAATTAATGTGCTTGCAGGGAACTACCAGCCGATATTTTCTGTCATTTAAGAGTTTCTCCTCTTAGTCCTTTTGCTTTTTTTTTTTTCCTGCCGCACACTCTTCAATATGTAGCTGTCTTTGTTATACTTTTAACTTGGTATGTATCTTTTTAACTTTTATTTAATTGCTTTTTTACTCTCAGTTACCACCATGCCCTTTTTCATGTAATTACAGACAGCAAGAAATGACAGCAAGGCTGTGAATTTTCAAGGGTTATTGCAATTTTTTTTCTCTAGTAAATCTATTCCTTATGATAAAAGAAGCAGTATACCTCTGCTCTGCAACAGAGAACTCATTATCTTTTTAGGCTTCCATTAACTACATGAGATGGATTTTTTCTCTTTTTATTTTTTTTTTTTAAAGCATGGTCATTTGCAAGTGAAGTAGGGGATCTGTTGTATACCTTTAGCAAGAGATTTCCTTTGTCATTTATGTAGTTGGAACATAACCATAAAAAGATAAGAAATTAAGGAAACCCACAAAAATTGAGCCTATTGAGTTTGTTGACTAAGATGAAAACGTTGCAGGAATACTGGGAAAAGACTAGCATTTTCTTTTGAACACACTTTCGGGGGGGGTGTGGAGGGAAACAAAACCAAAACAAACTAGGAAGGGTGGGTTAATTCCCATGAGCATGGAAGTCATGTACCATCATAGCAGGGATCTTCCAAACTCCAATGACAGTGTCTAGTGCTGTGTCAGCAGTCCAGAAGGTAAAGCATTTGTTCTACTTTATGAGACATCTTAACAACTCAAAAGTCTGTATGAGATTAATAAATGCATTTGGCATCCAAGATCCTCTGCAGAAAATAAAAATAGAGAATGTACTAGATTTAAGTGTATATGTTAAAAAAAAGGAGGGGGTGGGGTGGTTAATGAGACACAGGAATTAAGAAAAGGATATGCTTGTATAAGGGAATCCCATAACCATAAATGTATAGATATCCCTGTTTTTGCTTTCATTTCTCTCTTAGAGTTTAAGTGAGGCATTAAAAAACATATAAAGTTTTAACACTAGAGCTTTTCAGTATATTTAAAATACCGGAATGATGTCACCTTCAATAGTTCTTGAATATCATTAGTAGGTGTCTCCCAGCCTCTCTAGAGGTCTATTTCACAAGATGCTTTAATTATTCCTAAACTATTCTTAACAGAAATTAGCACATCAAAGCAATGAGAAACCAATGAGAGAAAATTCCCTTTGTAGACATCCTCAAGTTCATGTATTGAGCCTGTGTGATTATAAAAGGTACTATTTCTGTAAAAGCGTTGTAAAAAGAGGACACAGAGAGAGTGATAAAGTAATTTTTTTCCTAGCTCCTAAAAATTCAATTAAATGAAAGATTTCTTCAAAACTCTTAATGTTTTACAGATTGGCTGCTCCAATGTAGTTTTTCAAAGTACATACTTATTCAAAACCAACATCAAACTGGCTTGTTAGCTTAATCCAGTTTCAGTTCAAGTCAACGGTTAAGCTACAAAAAAAAAGAAAGAAAAATTTCTCACTTAGGAAGTCCTAATTCAGTCCTAAGTCTGAATTTGTTTTTCTCAGTACCTGGCTTTCTTATATACATTAACAAGCCAAATCAATACCCACTGATATTTAGTGACATCAGGTTTGAATTCAATCTGTAACAAGAGCTTTGTCCATATCACAGTGAAAGAACTTGGGCCCCTGCTATTTTGATTTTAAAGAGAATTCCAGGAGGAGTTAACATCGTAAAACCAAAAAATGAGAAATAGTCAATTATAATCAACCATTTGATAATTCTGCTCCATAACACAGAGCTCTAATAACTCCTCTTATCCAATACCATAGCTAGAAGTCTTGTTAAGAGAGATCTCTAGGAAAAGGAGTTCCAGATCATTGGGCATTTTATGTCACTTTAATGTTTAGGGAGGCAGCTGAAGAAATATATTAGATTATGCTTATGTTCCAGTATTCATAACAGATAGAGTTTATGGGCTAAATGAAGGATGAGGTTTATTTTTTAATAGATACCTGCAATGTTATTTGCACTGTATAAAGTATAATTAAATTTGAATATTCATTCTATTATGCATTTTAACTTTAGGTTGAATCAACTACATAGATACATTTCCTGACTTGTGTTGCCAAGCTAACGGTCTGCAGGGAAGATTAACAAGGGAGACAGGCTGTGAAACACATTCATTTTGGGACTTGTGGATTTTAAGATTAGATTGGCCATTTCTTTTTATGCAAAATGTAAACATATTTGCAATTATTTCTGAGAAAACTAAGTACTCGTAAGGTGATTAATATGGTATGCTACTGCATGGAGTTATACAGTTGCATTTTCCTTTTACTTGATACTCAAATCAGTGTATGGTAAACATTGTCACTTGTGTCACCTGAACGAACTGAGATTAGCAGGGCTGGTGAATGATTGTGTCCTTACTCACACTCTTTAAAAAAACCCAACCAACCAAACAACTGATTAAACATGTTTTTTTAACTCACAAGAAGGAACGTGAGGTTTGATGGCTGATGGATACTTAGCAATCATTGCTTTTGAGTCTGACGTACATGTCAATGAGAGAAATTTGTGTGTTTAGGTTTACTTTTAGTCTACGGCTCTTGATTGTGACTGGTAGATAAAAAATTACAGCAGTATCAACATAAAAATATTATCATCATATAATGGAATTGAAGGAACAAATTGTAACCTCACACAGAAAAACAGAAATGTCCTTTAATTTTCCTTTCATTACATTTCCCATTATTCAGTGCTGGATTAGTGTTGAAGACTATCAAGACTACCTCCAAAACTAGTAGAGCTGGAAATTTATAAGAAAGAAAACCTGTTTCTTTTTAAGTCTTATGGACCTGACCCCATAGTCCTTCTAGCTGGAGAATCCAGATAAGACTGCCCTTCTGGAGAACTCTTTCATCTTATCTTCCTGAAAATGAAATTCCCTAGCCAACTGTCACCAGAGGACTCTGCTGTAGCAGTGCTGCATAGAGATAGAGTTCACATATTTCTTCCGTCCCCTATAACTTCTCTGTTTTTTTCATTTACTAGCTTATCCAACGACAGCTAACTGCCTCTATTCCAGACCTAGACTTTTATAGCATCTGAAAGAGAAGAGCCTTTGGAAAGCAGGACACGATTTGCAACCATGTAAACAGAAAAGAAAATGAAGTAATGAGTCACAGAATGGAGACAGCTAATGCAGAACAACCAACCTTCATTGCGGCATTTCCCAGCTTTTCTTTTGAACTGTGATAATAAAACCTTCAATACCTAATTCAGAAAGACTTTGTGAGATTAATTAGTATATATAAAAGAATCTGAACAGATTCTAACCTTTCTAATTTCATGGTGTATAAAACACAAGTAATACAGATGATTATCTCACAGGAAGAAAATCAAGACCTGTTCTCAAAAAATGTCAGTAATATTTCCACTAGAGACATACATATTGAAGGTTACAAAGCCAAGATCAGAAAAATAAGAGCTACATGCTCATCTGTAAACTGAATCTCTATACTATGTTATATATTTTGCTTATTTTCCTAGTATTTGCCATTTCTTTTAATTTTCTTTCACCTCCATTTGCCCTGCATAACAGGTGGGTATAATGTCAAAAACTCTATCAAAAAATGGACTAAACTCACCAATTTAGTTGTCCTGCATTTGACATATTGCAATACTTATATAAAGGTATTTTTATAGAAAGAAAAACTTCATTTTGACTTTTAGCTTTTCATTGCAGAATTGGGTGGGGTTTTTATGGTATGAACATTCACACCTTTTACCATAGTTTCATATTTAAAT
>KZ506242.1:16514-77593 GCA_002844005.1 Limosa lapponica baueri
GTAAGAAAAGAAAGAGGTGTTGAAAGACCAAAGCTAGTTCTTTCTGCCTGGAGTGTCCTGAGGTTGGTATAGCACTTCAGTTGAGAACAAGAAAACAAATGTTACTAAACAAAATGAGAGGCTGTGACAAAGTCTGTGATTTTCCATTCAATATATATTTTACTGAGGTTCCATTTTTTTCCACCCTTTTCTTATAAATTCTCAATTCCCATTTACTGCAAGTAAATTAGAGAGTTGATTTCTCTTTTACAGTCCATGACAGTATAAAAACTGTTTCAGTTTTACAGCTCCGTGTCCCTGAGAAGACTTGGAGCTGAGCATTTATATTGCTTAACAGCCTGGTTTGGATAGCATGACACAACATGGTATCTCTAGGATCACATTGAATTTTCCCTAAGGAAATATAATGAAAGTTCAGCTGATGTACTCATAGTTGTCTTACTATAAAATGGTTATTTTTTAATGAGATGATTAACCTTGTAGTTTAAACCTGAACTGAATGGTTTAAATTTATTTACAATTTTGTTCTCTGTTTGCATATAACATTTGTATATTACATGTAATAATACCTGTTTGTATACAAAATCTTTTAAAACAAAAAATATTCCATTCTTTAACAGTGTTGCACTTAAGAGGTATTTTACAATGAACACTTTCAAAAATCTCCATTTCTCCTTCTTTAAAAAGCTGTTCTGTTAAGAGCAAGTGTAAGGAAGTCTTGACTCCTGATTAAATATTTATGTGTGTCTGGCCAGCAGGTCGTGTTCTAGAATAGCTCTTATAACTTGGTTATTAAATTGCAATTCAGCGATCAAACATTTTTGCACTATACCCATTGGTATTTGTGGCAGCAAATCACAAATTCTTAATAAATGAGACCCTATAGTGAGGCTTATGACACTGTCAAGAGGATTGAGGGGAGGGGGGCGCTCAGAGGATAAAGCCTTGGCCTTTGACATATTTATGTTTTAAGTCCAAACCGAAACACTAAATGAAGCAAACATTCTAGTCTCTGCGCAGATCCTTCATAGTGATAATTGCACCATCAAGGCATATAAATCTTTGCATGAGAGTTAGAAATGTGAAAGATTCCCTACTGACACTAGCGCAATTTTTTATATCTCTTTTTAGCAATATATTTTTAGTTTAGAATTGAAGAAGCACATCAACATTTTTTCCCCAGTGAATTCATGTTGTGATAAGTTTGAAATAATCACAGTGTCTATTCTTTTCCTTAGAGATAATCATATGGCATCAGTTCCAAGTTAAAAGCATTTATCTTTAAATGCATAAAAGGTTCAGAAACAATACATTTAATGCGCACATTAGCTCTTGAAGCTGCAGCATCAGTGAGTGGGAGCTTGCTTTCCAATGACTTAATTCCCTTCTGAGTGAATGCGAGTTGCAGAAACTGGGCTCTCCAGAGTGATTTCGTCTGCACCTTGCGAGGATCAGCCCCCTAAAGAAGCATTTTCATAGCCCTGAGCTGAGGACGGCTCTGCTAAAAAAATTCCTGCACATTCCTGGCATTCACTCTTTCGGTGCCATGGCAGACTGATTAGCAGAACACTGCTTTAAAGTGAGCCATCAATCAGTGCGACCGTTGCTCAGTCTGACTCGCAGTTTATTAGTGAGCTAAGGAAGTATGTGGTGTAATGACAGATGTACTATTCTGTATATTTTTTTTTTTTTTTGGGTGAAGATCAGTTAATACATTTGACGGGCAAGGCCTTTTGGAAACCATTGAACCAAGAGTTCTCAGAAGACCTATTGTTGAACTTTAGAGGCATGCATATATATGCAGAAATGGCATCTTCTCCCTTTTAAAAACATTTGATCCACAAGGCTATTGCATAGGTATGTTGAGAGTCAAATTTAACTAATGAAAAAATTAGTTTTTGGAATTCCTTGCCTGTGACCCAGAGCCCAGACTGGGAGATTCTGTCCTTGCTCATGTATCAGCAATGGTATCATCCCAGTTTTAACCATGCAGCCAGACAGCACAGTGTGACTGAAAGCTGAATAAGAGAGAAAAAACAGCTTGACCTTTATAATAATAATATGGTTTGTTTGGGCAGGTAAGCTAAGAAGATATGGAAATGTTCATGTAGCCAGAAGCATGGCACTATAGGAAGCTTTTTTTTTTTTAGACTAATAAATAATTTTAAAATTTTAAACGGTATAATTGCATATGCTATAATTTGTTTTTATTTGTATTCAGACGTTGGCAAAATGGTGGATCTTTAGTAAAATAGATCCTTATATTTTTAAAGTTGTTATGGAACTTCTCTAACACGTTTATCACAGAAATAAAAAAGTAAACACTTATTTCAGTGAAACGTTGTTGAAAGAAATAAAACAAATCCTTCTCAGAATAAAAGTGCCATTCCTTGAATTCCTGTAGTGATTAGTATTGTTTAAATAGCTGATCAAGCACAGGAGCAGACTGGATTGAAATGCACAACGCATAACCAGGAATGTATGCTGCGTATTTTAGAACAGTAAGTTGCAGGGAGTTCCTAATAGCACAACACTGCACTTCTTGAAACAGGCTTTGGCAATAGGCAGGGCTAAGAGCTGAATGCTCCATCAAGTACTCTAGATGTACGTGTTACTTGCATCTTTATTCTTTCAATAAATGACTTTCTGAGAGAGCCCTACCAAGAAATCTTCCATATTAATCATGAGAAATAGCCTAAATTTTTTTCCTCTCCTCCAATACCTGAATTTGTTTTAAAACAGTTATTCAGCGACTGTGAGATGATGTTTAAATTATACCTTAGGTAATGAAAACTTATTTTCTTATCTTTACTTCTTAAATTCATGTGTATGGTAAAAATCCAATAGTATTCCCAGAAACTTTGGGATGATTTATTTTTCTGTTTTCCTCTGTTTTCTTTTTCCCCATTGGTTACTTCCTCAGTGTTTCATGTAGAATGACACGATAATTCTGGGAGTGGAAGTGACCTCAGAAGGTCTTTGGTTCAACCTCTTGCTCAAATCAGGGTCAACTATGAGGTAAAACCAGGTTGCTCAGGACTTTATCTATCTGGGTCTTGAAAACTCCCAAGGATTGAGATGATACCAACTCTGTGGACAACCTTCTCCTCTGCTGGACTGTCCTCATGGGGAAAAAGCTTTTACTGATATCCTGCTAGAACCTCTCGTTTCAGCTTGTTGTGATCCTCCTGCCAGACACCATTGTAAAGGTCCTGGCTAGGTTTTCTCAATAAGCTCCACAAAGGTATTGAAAGGGTGCTGTTACGTCCCCATTAAGCTTTCTGAGAAAAAAGAGTACAGGATAATGTGATCTTCACAGTCTATTGATTTGTTGCCCAGTCCATGATTAAAATAACACAGCTAGGTAAAATTCATGGAAAGAAACAAAGCCCTTAGCTATCTTATTAATGATTTATTGCATTGCTCCCATAATGGAAGACAATATTCTGAACACATCTCACATTTACACTTTGGCTAAGAACATGTAAGAGGGACTGTAACAGTTATTTAGAAGTATTGAATAGCATAAAAATGAAAGATGAAAAAGAACTGTTTAGGGTAGTCCAATGGGACATAAATGAAAGTGATGTGATACACTATGCAAAGAAAAAATTTAGGCTGACAATTAGCTCATTTTCTTGAATAATTTAAATCTAGTCTAGATACATCAGTCAAGAGCATCCTGTAGGCCTGCAGTAAAATGAACATGACTGAATAAAGGGGTTTTGCATCTCTTTCTTCTTATTTTATCACCATCTTGAGATGTATAGCAACAATCATATCCAGTGAAGTAATCAAAATATGCATGTTAAAAATATAATTCCCAGCCAAAAAATCAGCCAAATGTCCAACATATCTTTTGTATCATGGAGACTTTCTGAAGTAGTGAAAAATTGATCTGGAAGCTTCTGAAGTCTTGTGTAGATTACTTGCTCATACAGACAGTCTTGATGGCAACCTTTTTTTTATTTGCCCCTGGCAAAAAAGTCTTATCACTTAGGTAAGTTGCTATAGTGTTTCATCAAATGTATTCTCTCAGCAGAGTGGATAAAAGATATCTTAAAAGACAAGAAGCGAAAGAAATATTCTTTTTACAGAAAAAGCTTTTTTTTGTTTAAAGATACCTCAAATGAAAAAAAACATTGAAGTGCAACAATATATTACCCACAAACTTCCTGTTTGCAGGGTGGTTTTTTTTTTCTTTCGTTTCCTGGGTTCATTGCCAAATGTAGGTGAACATGTGTATTTTATTTACTGTTGTATATTTGTGTGCACTGGGGCCTGACTGAATCTTATTAAGGTGATGATAACAATTCTGTTGACCAGAATAGATTTTAGACCAAGCCCTATACAATCTATGAAGCAAAGATTGATGTTGCAGGGTTTTTTTACTAAATAGGCATTAAAATATATAGTTGCTAAAATATTTTTTCCTCTGTGGTGTACCTGAGAAGAATAATGATTTATTTACTGGTGTTTTACTGATGATGGAAAATGACCTAGCTGATTATGTGTTGTTGGAACTTCTTGTTGATCTTTAAAAGAACAGAGAGAAAGCAAACAGTGCCAGCTCTTACAGGATTCCTGAAATTTTTACAAGGTATAAGTCTGTGGTGTTGGGAGAAAACATATCTGTTATAAGCACAAGATAACTTGTTTTTTCATTAATTAAAAGAAAACCCCTATCTTCTTTCATATGAAAAATATGAGAAATATATTTTATAAACTAATATACATACTAGTAGTGATGACTCACAAAGTCTTCACTCCTTGCAATATATGCAATTAGCTCCTTATTGGAACAGCTTGATTTTCTAGACTGATCAATGTAATCTATAGGTATAGGTCCGTCTAGGTCCTTCTATGTCAGAAAAGCCATCCTGGTAGGGAGCTGCAGCTTCTGGTTTCTTTTGCTTAATTCCAGGGCTGGCAAAAATTCAAAGGCAAATTCTCAAGGAAAGACTGATAAAAAGGGTGAAAAATGACTGAAGTTGGACATGTCTGTTGTCTTAAAGATGAATATGGCACATGGGAATAAATACAGTGGAACTTTTATGAACAAAATGGAGAAGGAGGAAGAACAAGATGAGTAAAAGATTTTGGGGCGAGAAGAGCCAAGTGAGAATAAGAATTTTTATGAGACAAGACAAAATATGATAAGACTGGGGTAAAGAACACAAGAGATTGGAAAAGAAGCGGTGGAAAGATAGACATGAAAAGGCTCTTCCACCACGTTCTTCGTGTTCTTACTTCCTCATTAAAATACTCTGAGACTCATTGCTGTTATTAAACCTTATCATTGGTAAATAAGTATTTTTTCATGTTTGTAAACTAATGCCCACGTCTCTCAGCAGATGGTGGCTACATCCTTCATCATCTTCTAAGGTCATCGCTGAAGAAGGCAGAAAGAGAAGTCTGAGAAACACATTTTATAGGAAATTTAATGTTTGGGAGGGCTAATGCAGAGGAAAGGAAGATAGCGTTTGTGTAAGTCTGTTTGCAAAACAGAAGTCACTTTAGGATTCATTAGGGATCCCACGAAGATGCAACATTTTATTACTCCAGCAAAGATTCTTTCTCTTACCAGATTTCACTAACTTTCTGGCCAAAAATTGTTCTATAGCTCCTGAAATGTCTAATCTCAAAATAAATAAAATTAAAAAAAAAAAAAGGAAAAAAAAAAAGCCTGAAGCTCTCTCATATACTTAAAATTCTTTCAATGTTTTTTGGATGTGATTTGCTGCACTCCAAACAGCAATAGATATTAATAACAAAAAGAGACTTTCAGAGATTCTTTTAATTAAGCCCTTTATTTAGCAGATATATCTAATGCTGTGTTTGTTGTTTGTTTGTTGGACTTGCTTTTTGTGCATTAGGGATGATTTATGAACAAAATAAGTTAAAGCTCACTGAATTTCAGAGCACATGTGTGTTTATGCAAACCACAGATCTTGGAAATTAAACTTTTCTTGGAAATGATTTCATTTCTCATATATAAAGGGATAATAGCATAGATTTAGTAAAGCCATATTTCTGCAATGTTTTGTCCAGTTCTGGTGTCCAGACTTCAAAAGGCCGTTGCAGAATTGGAAATGTTTCAGAAAATACTTGAAAGAAATATGTGTCTTCTCTAAAGCTGCCTAACATTAGAAACCAGAGAAACTCATAAAAGTACCCTTTCCTCCAAAGCAGTTGATGGGAAATATTGGTATGAAGACTTTTCTGGGCTAATTTAGTTCCGTTCCCATCTACAGAGTTATTCTGTTATGGTTTTAATTGAACAGCTACGTGCTATTTTGCTATTTTTTCCCCTGAAAATTGTCTGACTCATTACACAGGCTAATTAGTGCTTACTTCATGCACACAGAAATATTTTGCTTTTTCCACATTGTGGCTTTACAGTGTGATTATTGCATACTTTTCAAATCCTATACTAAAAGTTGAATTAATGGACACTAATGGCAGGCATTTGTGTTTAACTCATCACAGTAGTGTATGAGTACTTGACAAAGTTACTTTAATTTCGCAACCCTGTAAAACCAGAAGTGAATGGTACTATACCCTTTTAAATGCATGAATGAAGCTCCAAAGATACATCGTGGTTAAAGTTGTCCAGTGTCCTGATGTTTTTAGCATGTTGGTGTTTACATATAACATTGTATGTTCAAACTACTGCTCTTATTGTCTTTGGTTGTGTTGGGAAATATTGACCATTTCTGCATTTGGGCCCTACAGCTTCAGAAAATAGGACTATAGAATTAGTAAGAACTTTTGAAACAATTCCGTCCTTAGAAATATTCAAATCCTGACTGGACATGGGCCTGAGCAACTTGCTGTAGATGACCTGGCTTGTGAAGGAACGTTGGACTAAAGGATCTGCAGAGGTCTCTGCCAACCCCAACTATTCTGTGATCCTACGATTCATCTTAGCCATGAGTTTCTCCCTTCAGTTCCTTAGACCCTCCCCTAATCCCGTGATACAGCATGATCCAGCAAACTCCTAGACTGTGAAGCAAGGAGCCAGACATTTTATGCAGTGAAAAATCATTCATTTTCTTACATTCTTTTTCAGGAAAGTCTGAACATTCCCCAGGATTTTGATCCTGAGTCAAATGCATGCTATGCAAAATGGGTAACTTTTGGCAAAGGCAGAAATAAGTACAGCCAGGCTCTTATGAGTGAAAAAGATCAAATTGCCTTAAAGGTAGAAGACATCCTGGCACACTTTATGTAGCAAGAATGTTTGACAGCATCAACATGAGGACAAGATTTCTGTCCATAGAGACCCTTTAATGGAGAAAAAGCATAATGAGAGCCAGCAGACAGAAAGTGTAAGAAAAAGAACCCACCCAAGATAGACATAAGGTGCATATTTTAGTAACTTTAAAACTAAACTTAAATGTAACTTTAAAAAGATTTCTTTGCGTTTACTTGCATTTTCAAATCAAGTTTTGATGTTTTAAATACATACGCTCTAATTCACCAGAAATTGTGCTTGATATAGGGTTCGTGGAGTGAAAGTTATGGTCTGTGCTATGCAGAGGTCAAATTAAATTATTATCATGATTTTGCTTGGCCTTAAATTCTGTATTTATGAAGATATCTCTCTAGAGAATTTCCAAGTCATGACTTAAACCTGCAATTAATACCACTTTAAGGAAAACCGTTACACTGGGTTTGATTTCCTTAAGACTCATGAGAGATAAGAGGTTAAACAATGACAGCAGCGCGATTCTTAAGAATAAGTCTCAGCCATAGCCCCAGGTTCTTGGACAACCTCCAAATACCACTCATATTAGATAAGACGACCCTGACCACTGCTTAGGTGGTTTCAACTTTCTGAAGTTTATACTAACTAGAAGTTTAGTCCTGTTACAGATAATTCAGGGTGGTGACTTAAATATCAGTAAGATAGGATAATATTTCTCACCGGTGTAATTTTTTCCCATCCTGAGTATCTGTAATTCCTTTAAAAAAAAAAAACAACCACAAACAAACCAAAAAAACCCCAAGAAATTAATAGGGCAATTTCAATTTTAGGTGGAAAAGGCTGGGACTTTCTGTTGTACCAGCACAGATGCTGTTTGTCAGGGTAATAGTTCCTACTTATAAATAGTGATTTATTTTTCTTCTTTGACTTTCTCTTTGCTGTGATATTATGGTCCACTACCCAGTGATTTAGTAAACTAATTCTGAGTTTGTTCTTGCTCTACCTTCTCTGTACAACTGAAGAATATTTATTTCGAATATAATTGTCTTCACTCCTGGTTTCTCATTAGGAGGGAACAAAGATAAGCTTAGGAAGGCTAATCAATCAAAGCAACACTTTTCATCCTAATGAGAAGCATAGTCCAATCCTCATCATGAGAGAGGCAGAGACTGGACTGGGATGTACAAGTAATCTTCTGCAGCCCAGCTGCATCCCAGTCCCAACAAGCATGCTGTATGCATTTAACAAGAACAAGTCTTTCCGTATTAGCTAAATTTAGTGTTACCTGAAAGCTCCATAGGTTGTCTCAGTGGCAAGGGCATCCTGATCAATCACCATGACAGATGGATGTGTCATGCACAAGCCATTGCTTTAGGATGAAATCCTTTATATCCATTAGTCCTCTCAGGTGAGTTACAGTTATCTGATAACTTTTAAGCACTGATACTTTTATTAAAAGATTAAATAAGTATGTTAGAAATAAGAGACTTGATACTATGATTAAGAGATTGAAGGATGGAATGAAAGTCCTACCCAGCAGTTCCATAGACCATCTGCACTTAGTTTCAATTAAACAGAAATTAACTTACATTGATATTCAGGCTATTATTATTTTTACTCAGACCCAAACTTATTTGTACTATTAGCAGGTTAATGTAAATTCAAATCGGTTTCAGTTTTTTTCTCTTGGTTCATGGATGTGCTGATTAGTCTTGTTTCAAGTCCTGTCTAGTGTCTGAAGGTCTGAATCTTGGTTCTAGTGATATATGATAAATTGTGATTTTTACACACATTTAATAAAAAAGTACTAAATACAAGCAGAAGAAAACATGCTCCCAAGTGAACAGTATTTCTGCAGGTATTAGGAGTATCCAACTGTAAGAGGAGTATTAGCAGTATCTGACTGTAAGTGTTAACCATTCCTAAATTTGAAGGAAGAACCTCCAGGTCTTTATTTTATTAAATCAGCTTATTTTTTATATGTATGTATTTATTATTTTATACATATACATACACTACAGTCCCATATAAGTTATTAACTCTTAAGTAAAACCCACTTGTATTAAACATATTTTGGGGACTGCATTTGCAGACATTGATTCAGATTAATCCATACGCCTCACAAATATATAAGAAATGATTTTTTACTTCCCCAGGTTTCATGTCACCTTTGTCATCCTCCCCATCTCTCAGATCTCTCTTCTCTGTGATTCCTTACTGGTTATTCCATCGGTTGCTATATTACAATTTTACTTTCAGTAAGTTCCTTGAAGAAAAAAACAAATATGTTTTAGAAAGAGTGCATCCTGGAACTGCAGGCTCCAGAATCTGTAGTGGTATGTGCAGAATAAATTAAAGGAGAAAAATATTTTTAATACTGAAGAGAAAAACTGCTAAAAATTCATTTTTTTTGGTCACATATTTCTGTAATAGACTAATCCCTTTCAAGCTCATAGAAATTGCAAGCATTTACAGCACTCCTTCAAGTCTGAGATCCTCCTTCATGTCTCAGACCACTTAATATTGTCTCGCCTGCTGTCTTGCACAGTTCTGCAGGACGCCCACACTCACATTTATGACCCAGCCTTAGACACTCTGTCATCTAGTATTAGCCACATTTTCTCCCAACTATATTGTGTCTTTCTAGACCTTGTAACAATTGTTTGTTTTCCTTCTGAAGCAGTTCCTGTGGAGGAATCAGTTTTGTCTTTCCTTTCATTGTAATAACTTCCAAACACAACTCATCTTTCTCCTATATGTATCCACAGTTTTTCTGATCCATAATATACTAGGGGGATCGCAGCCTTTGTGGTCTACTAGATAAACAAATAATAAAGAACTATAAACACAGCTAGCTGTGCAGGAAATAAGATTCTACTGGGCAGCATAGGAAAGTTGGACCCCATGGGTCTAAAAAGACCAAGGCTGGCCATAATGGCCAGTCTGGCTGCCTGCCTGGTTTCCTGATAATTTCAGTGAAATTGCTGCATTCCCACAGAATATTGATTCTCAACATTTGGCTCTGCAGAAGGGAAAAGCATTTTTTTTTTAAAAAACATCACCCAACTTTAAGCAGCGGTATGTGGATAACAGACTTTTGTGACATATTTGTATCTAAATATTTTTTATTGGTGAATAATTTTAATTTCAAGCTAGAGTAATTAGAGATTAGAGCATGGGAAATTTAAAGCTAAATAAAAAGTATAAAAAGCTAGAATAGTATTCCCTGAATCTAAGCATTAGTTAAAATACTAGTAAAATTGGACAATGGTATTAATTTAGTATAAAAGCTGATCACTGAGTGCATCAGAGATCTTTTAGAGGGCTTTTAATTTTCTACTGCTACTCATCACTGGAATTTCCTCATTATATGTTCTATGTTGTTAGGCTGAAATTTCCAATTTTATCCTCCACTGCTAGTTTCTGAGTTATTTTCTTTCACTCTGTTTCCCCTCATTATTTTGTACGGTCTTTAATTCATTTTTATACTTGAGATTATACAGCTGCAGGGTATTCCTCTCTTCTACGCCTTTGGTTGCATTTAATGCAACATTCATCTGCGTTGTCCGTATATTACTCTGTCTTCATTGCTTGGTAGCCTGTTTACCCCTGAGAATATATTAACTAATCTGACAACTATTTCCTTCTGACATTAAGCATCCTGATGTTTTTTTGCCATTTCAATCTCAATTTATTTCTAATTATAAACCTTAATTAGATCATGGTTCCTACTGCTTAGGTACTTTTTCATTTGCTGCATCTCTAATTGCTTTCTGTTGTACTTAAAGAGAGTGAATTTTTTTCTCTTTGGCTTCTCTAGAAAATAATACCTCACAAAGTGCAGAATACTATCAAAAAAGAGGCAAATAATTCCTAGTTGTGTTGGTTAGGTATTTTAGCCCCAAAATGTGTGATATTAAAAAACATGTATCTCAAGAATAACTCCATCACAGCGCTTCATCCAAATGCTTTGCCAGCTCTGATGAGGACTAGGGCGTTTGGAGATTCTTCCTGCCATGTGAATCATAGATATGGATTTTGCTTGTTAAATCAGAAATGGAGAAAAGTAACTTAAACATCTTTTTATGTCATTGGCTCCATATTGGGTAGATGATGCTAATCATTTCTTCTACACGGCCAGTATCCAAAGCTATGCAAACATTGTGGTGAGAGACCATGTTTGCCATGGGAGTGTGTATTGGGTGTGGGTTATGCCCAATCGTTGGCCTCGTCAGCCAACCTTGTGGCACCTCTGGGAAAATGTGTTTAAGAAAAGACAAACCACTGCATGGTAGTGAGGAGTGTGGAACAAAGTGTGAGAAAGAACCCAGTGAGCACCAAGGTCAGAGAAGAAGTGGGGAGAGGAGCAGAGGTTGCCCTGTAGCCCGTGGAAAGACCACGACGGAGCAGATAGCTGCAGCCCACGGAGGACCCCACGCCAGAGCAGGAGGACATTTCATGAAGGGCTGCAGCCCATGGGAGGGACCCCACTCTGGAGTAGGGGAAAAGTATGAGGAGGAAGGAACAGAGTAGAGGAACCATTACAGACTAACCACAGCCCCAACCATTCCCCATCCTCCTTGCGCTGCTTGGGGCAGGAGGGAGGTAGAGGAGTCAGGAGCAAAGGTGTGTATTTGAGTCTGGGAAAAATGGATGGGTGGGGGGAAGGTATTTTAGGTTTCTTCTTTATTTCCCTCTATCCAAATCTACTTCAATTGGCAATAAATTAAATAAATTTTCCCCAAGTCAAGTCTGTTTTGCCTGTGATGGTAACTGGTAAGTGAACTCCCTGTCTTCATCCTGACCCATGAGCCTTTTCCATCTTGTGTTTTCTTCCTGTCCTGTTGAGGAGTGGGGCTGAGGGAGCAGTAAGATGGGTGCCTGGCAGCCAGCCAAGGTCAACCCATCAGAGGATGTCAGTCGTCACCTAAGGATTGAAGATCAGTATATTTATGTTAAAATATATACTGAAATATAGTAACCAAAACCATAATTTAATATGTTTCTGTTCCATCTGTGTAATTATCCTCATTGTAATCCTTTGGATACGTAGTGACAGGACCAATCTTTAGATAATACCCGTTGTTAGTAAGAATCATAACTCTACTGGACTTAGTTTTACTTAAAACCATTTTGCATAGTAACACTTATAAAGAGAAATAATGAAGTTAATACAGCACCACCACATTTAGGAGAACAGTGTTCTTACACAGTTGTGCAGGCATAAAAGTTGAGACAGAGTTTACAGATGTACATCTAAAAGAAAGTTTCTGAAAATACAAAGATGAGAGTAAGGGCTGTGGCATCAGAGAAAAGCATCTTTATGTGAACAAACTGAAAATTTTCCAATATGTGTAAGTAACACAGCTAAACACTTTCATGCTTTAAGACGTAAATGCTTACCACTGTCTTCTAGTTTAATATACATTTTCATTGGGGAAGCAGTAGTGGAAAGGAATGAACACCCTGTTTTGCTAATCTGGTAGAATATTTTGAAGATGTTCTGAAGATTTCAGGTGTTCTTTTCTGCAACATCTCTGTTTTCTTCAGTTGGCTATTGAAAACCGTATTCCTGAGTGTAAAAGCTAGAAGGCATTTTATGGTCTCTTCACCTGAATATGCCATGTTAGCTGTGTTCTGTCTCGTTTGTTATCTTGAAGAGCCTTTGATTATTTTCTAATTAGGTAGATCCAGGTTCACAGAGACCAAGTCACATTAAATGCTTGATGCTAAAACTGTAAAGTTTATTTAGAGGTTAAAAAAAAGAGAAACAAACTAAAGCAAAAAAGATGCACCTTAGAATTTCTCACCTGGTTAACCATCTTTCATAACCTTAAATACTACAATTTTGTGTTTCATTGACTTGACAAAAGCTCCCTGCGCTTTTTCTCCTCTGAGTCATCACTTTTACCTTTGTTGTTCCAATATCAACATCGTGATTGCTATAAATGATACCATTGTCCTGCACAACAGTCTAGTGGCTGCTGGTGTTTATTTTACCTTTTTCTTTTTTTTTTTTCCCCTATTTCTTTCCTTCTGAATTGTAAGTTTCCAGCAGGCAGGGAAGGGAAAAACTTCCAATTTTAGCCTGTATCAGAAAAAAGACACAAAATTATGGTGTCTGTTGAGGAAAACCATATGACTTGAAAAATGATCACGGCTAATTAGAAGAATTTTGTGGTAAATCTATGTTTGCACTACAACTGTTAGTAGTGTTTCGTTTCGATGCATCATGTTTCAGCATTTGCTGATAGTATGGTGTTGTGTTTATAGACATAGACAGCATTCTTTTCTGCTGTTATTATGCTTATGAATATTCTACAACTATGGTATTCCCAACACATTAAAATAAGTACATTTTTTAGAGTCCTGATCCTTAGGGTAGCAGTTAAAAATCTGTTGTAAATTCTGAAGTTGTAAAGGACTTATTCTTGTAGCCAGTTTGTGGAAATTAATTAGAAAGATATTTCAAATGGTTAACAGGGCCTCATTTAAATCTTTTAAGTAATTATTTTTTGCCATGTGTTTTTCGAATAAAACATACCAAAATTCTACTTACTGAGGTTGCAGAAAAGCTAACTTCAGGATGCAACTATCAATATGGAAAATGCACCATTTTAACAGTAAGGAAATACATAAAAGACCTAGTTCTCTACTGATATAAATTGATTTCACATTATGGGAGTTGGCATAACTGTTGTTTCATATAATGCAATGCTCCAACACAAAAAGTTTCCATAGTCCCCCTACCAGAGATTTATTCAAAACTAGAGTGGAATGTTTGGTTGTACATGAATCATAGTTTCACAAACTTTGGCCTCTTCCACCCACTTATAAATTCCCATTTTTAATACTAACAACAGTGGCTTGGTAACTCGGCCAGAGAACCACCCACTGTGATCCACCTCTGCAAGTTTCTTCTGGGCTGAGCGAGCTGTGTCCAGACCCTGCTGTCTTTGTCTGCCACTGCAGAGGTGTCTGCTGCCTGGGGCTGCTGTGCGCTCAGACCATCTTTCCTTAGTAAAATCTGTCCAAATGTCTCTCCAAAAGAGATCTTGGTCTCTCTTGTCCAGAACTATGGAAGAAAAATTAAAAGTTAATTTGGAAGATCAGCCTTTTTCAAGTGGCCCTTTTACCTAGTTGTTCCCAAAGACTAGGGGTCTGAGGACTGAATCCACATGCACAGTTCTTGCACAGTAGAGTCCTGTCCATGACAAAGTGACTTGTGGAAAGATTGTTCCTAAGGTTTGCATTTCTTTGGTCTTGTTGCATGTGCTGCTTTAGGCCCTTGGTGATTTGGTCCTTAGTCACTTATTTTTTATAATGTTACTATGCAAAGGAAGTTAGTGTGACAGGTCAAAGAGAAACACGATATAAGGTAACAGATTATTTGATTGATAAGCGCTACAAAAATTTTCTTAATGGCTTACATTATAGATGTTGCCAAATGAATAAATGACAATTTGCAGCTATAAATAAGGAAAAAAGGAGTATCAAAATTAAATAAGTTGACATTTCAAAAATTCTGTGTTTTTCCTGGAGTTGGCTTTGTTTAATGTTTTCAAGCTTTGGTCAGTATTTTTATTTTGATGCCACATTTCCTTCAGGGATTTAAAATTAATTTTTGAATAACAAATATTTTACAATTTTATTGTAGAGGATTTTATTTGAAGATTGACCTTTATGATTGATGTGCATTGATTGATAGCTTGCAGCATTTGTGATTAAAACAATCTTTACATAAAGACTGTAGGAACAAGAAAAGAAGATTAGTCCTTTGAATAACTACATCAAAATGATTTTAAAAGGCTTAGAAGTACTACCCGGCTAAAAGCCATCTTAGTACTACCTTTCCCCCCTTCCTGGTGTTGCTTCAGGTTACACAATAATTAAAATCTTGTTAATACGTTGATGAGCCTATTAAAAAGCTATTTAGTGTTGAATTGCCTATGATGCCATTTCTGTATTCTTACGGAGCAAAAGTGTATTTTCAAAAACCTGCAGCTGTTTTAAGTCTGCCTTTAAAATTCTCCCTCTTGAGTGTGTGTATATTCAAAAGCTGACTGCTGTACATAAGAATTATCCCGATGCTTTCATGTCTTAATATTTTAGTGGTTTAACACTATCAATTGACATGATATGATAGATTGTTAGACTCTATTAAGTACTTAATAGATACTTCCAAATTGCTTCAGCACTGTAATGACTCCTCCCACCTAAACCCTCAAAGGGAATTAAATGACTGTAATGATATTGAAGTAATAGCTATGATATGAGTTACTGTACAGTTAAAAAAAAAAAAAGAAAAAGGAAAAAAAAAACCCCAAACCCAAAAGTTTTGGAACTAAAATTGATACAGACTATATATGCATACCTATAGGTAAATTTGATTAGAAAAATTGTTTCTTCCATAAGCATGTGTATGCTTGTACATATATATATACATAGATTCATGCTTATGCACATAAATCTATGTGGCCCAGTGGGATTCATCCCACGGTGCTGGAAGAGCTGGTTATTGTGGTACCTCTCTGTTATTTTTCAATGGTCTTGGAAGTCTGGAGAGGTGTCAGCTGACTGGAAGCTGGCAAATGTTGTCTTGATGTTCAAGAAGGGTAAGAGGGAAGACCCTAGTAATCACAGGCTTGTCAGTCTCACTTCAGTGCCTGATGAAATTAAGGAGAAGATTATTCTGGGAGTTGTTGAGAAACACTTGAGAGACAATGCAGTCACTGGTCATAGCCAACATGGGTTTCCGAAGGAAAAGTCCTGCTTGACCAAGGGAAGCCAGTACATGTGGTGGTTTTGGATTTTAGCAAAGTTTTGATAGTGTTTCTCACAGTTTCCTTACAGATAAACTGTCCAGCACACAGCTAGTCCACAATACCTTGGGTGAGCAGTTGGCTGATGGGTTGTGCTCAAAAAGTTATAGTAAGTGGGGTTATATCAGGCTGGTGGCCAGTCACCAGTGGGATTCTTCAGGGCAGTGGAGGGGAAGGTGCTTATCTCCTCTCTCTGGTGACCAGTGATGGCACACAAGGAAATGGAATGAAGCTGCATCAAGGGAAGTTCACATTAGACATTATGAAAAGGTTCTTCACTGAGAGGATGGTCCATCACTGGAACACGCTCCCCGCTGAAGTGGTCATGGCACCAAGCCATGATTCAAGGAACACCTGAATAATCCTCCTAGTCATATTGTTTAGTTTTAGGTAGTCCTGTGAGGAGCAGGGAATTGGACTTGATGATCCTTATGGGTCCGTTCCAACTTGAGATATTCCATGATTCTATATGATATGTACTTTAAAAAAAACAGTACTGAGGCTTCCCTCTTCCTTCCCCTTTGTGAAAGATACTGCTGTATTAGATACCTCTAACATTATTGAACTTCCAGGTGGATTAATAGTACATGTACTAGAAGGGCATGGTAGCTCTGCATACTATTACACTCCATATAACTGGAACTTAAGGCAGCAGTGGGGTTGTGACTCCAGACTAACTCAGTCATAGTAAGTTTAAAAGGAAATTCATTATGTTCTCAAGGACTAGACAGCATTTAAAAAAAAAAACAACTTATATTTTTATTCTTATACAAGTTAAATCAGATTCCTAAAGAGAAAAGTTTGGTGGAATAATCTTATTTAAGTTGCTGGGAAATTTCACGACTGCTCAACTTGCATAGTTTGTACAGTTTACATGGATGTATTTCACTTCTGTTAGTAAAATCTTTTTTTTTTTTTTGTGGAAGTGCGCTATTCTTCATAAAAATAAGTCATAGTAGGAAATAAGTCCCTGGATTTTCTTTATTCTTTGTGTTTTGTTGTCTTGTGCTTACAAGAATGCTGAAAGGAAAGGTTTGAGCTGTTATGACATCAGCTGAATTGTGACATCCTTTTGTTCAAGTGGGTAGGACCATTTCTTCCCCGGTATATCAGGGTCAAAGTATGACCAAAGAAGATGCTTTTGAATCCTTTAGATTGTATACAGATGGGAAAATGAGAGTCTGATTCTTTGCTCCCTTATACCAGTGTTATACCTCTGTAAGTCCCCTGACTTCAATAGTTATAAAGTCAATGGAGCCAGGGAAGAGTAATAGACTCTCAATTTCACAGAATCATAGAATCGTCTAGGTTGGAAGAGACCCTTGGGATCATCGAGTCCAACCATCTACCCCACTCTACAAAGTTCTCCCCTATACCAAATCCCCCAACACCACATTTAAACGGCTCTTAAACACATCCAGGGATGGTGACTCAACCACCTCCCTGGGTAGCCTATTCCAATGACCGACCACTCTTTCTGTGAAAAATTCTTTCCTAATGTTCAGTCTAAACCTACCCTGTTGGAGCTTGAAGCCATTCCCTCTCGTTCTTTCATTAATTACCTGTGATTTGTCACATTGTAAGAAAAGAACCAGCCAGCATCATGACCATATTAGAATTTTGCACATATAAGTAATAGCCTTTTTATAACCCTTCTTTCTAAAGTATGATTTGTCATATTTTTCTGTGTTTGTACCTTTGCCACTTCTTCAAAAACCGTTACTTATACAATAGCATTCTCCACAGACCTGTGCCTAAATAACTAAATCCAGGCACTGATGGTACCTTTAAAAAGCATGTCTGAATGAGAACAAAGCACCTTTCCTTTGGTTGAATCATTATTTCTAATTTCTATAGTGGTCTCATTCAGGAGTCTCCAGCAGGGATTAGGAAACTGTGCAAACAAATAACACAATGATAGCCCCTTTACTAAAAGCTCAGATCGGAACTGAATATTGTTACCATCATGCAGATGAATGCTGAATGTCTCTTATATCCTTTGTGCTTGCAATCTCTAGTCAGTGTGGTTATTGCATCTTCAGAAACACATGAACATGTTAGTCACTGATTGAGATGACAGCTCTGTAGACAGATGGGGAAGGAACTGTTCAAGACTTTTGTTTTTGTTTCTTTCTAATATTTTACTGAGGAGCAAAAGACCATGTGTAAGCACAAACTCAATAGGAGCACAGTACAGAGGGAGATGTAGTAGATTTTGTCAATAGTTGTTCTATCAGAAAATGTCAAAGGAAAAAAGTGAGAAATCCTCCTTTTCTAATTCCTTGTGAAAACTTCTAAGCATAATAACAGATACAGGAGATATTCTAGTTCCTGTAAAACCAGGAACTTTCCTATGGAAGCCCCCAGTGCCATGAGCCAGATTTTTTTTTCCCGTGAATTCATGTAATGAATAAATACCACTTCACTCAGCAGATTAATTAGAAGAAATTGGCAGCTGATACAGAACAGAATATAGAGAAATATGATTACTTTCTATTTCATATTATTTTTTTTTTCTTTCTTCCTGTCTAATTTCACTTATGGCCATAGTGATTTTCCTGTTTCTTTTGGTAACAGGATCTCAAATGACACTTTCATGTTAGATGGCATAGAGTTATTGAATTCCCTGAGTACAGTGAGTTTAACAAGGAAGAAATTGTACTTGTATTCCACTCTTCATCTGCCTACCTGAAACTCAGCATTTTGTTCATGTCAGTCTTACAAAAGTGACAAATATATTAAAATGCAGACCGGGTTTGCAGCTTTCAGCAAATATTAAAATAAAAAGAAATAAAAAAGTTATTGAATTTTAAGTATACACATATATAAGTATATAACACATATTTATATTTAAATGGCTATAAAATATTTGCAGAGAAAATGATGCCTTTGAGAGGCACTTCTGGGAAACCATAGGAATGACGAGAAACAAATATATCCAAATTAACTTTCAGAATCCATATAAGAAATATTATGACAAAAATGTATTGAAGACACAGTTGCCACATTGTTTATCAGAAGCAAATTAAAGTGTATTGTTTTAGTCATCAGAGAGGTTTATAGAAGCTGCTCCTGCTGATAGGACTACGGTTATCATTTTCTAATACAGAAGACCTTGATCTATTCTTTGCAGTCTGATAAGCTTATTTCACAGAGTGAAACTTAATAGTATTCTTTCCATGTGAATACATCTATTGGCAAAACGACCTCCATATCCTCAAACTTGACTGGGCAACATGATTTCTTTCTACCTTTTCTCCTTGTAAACAGGAGCACGGACATAAAATGTGAACAATATTTCTGTATTACTGATTTCATCTGTGCTTTGGTTCTCAAATCCAATTGGCATGACAGTTAAAATTAGCAGGACAAGGTCAAACTGTCAAGGATGAGGCTGGCTGTAAGCAGAGGGGCTTCTGTGGCTTTGTTTGCTTGTCATTTCGGCTGCTATGTCAGCTTAAATACCATCAGTAAAAAAACCACAGAGCATAGCTTAAGGAGTAATGGTGTGGGGGGCACTTCTGAGCAACGATCAAACAAGAATAAAATCCAGAGAGGCCAGACTCTCAGGACACTATGGCATGAGTGTCTTTCACAAAATGTCAGTGCAGGCTGATTAAACAAATGCTGCTGCCAAAGCAAAGCTGATCAACCTGCATTTTATAGGAAAAGTCCACATGCACTTGCGCTATCATTCTGAAATACTATGCATAAGTGAAAAATTTTACAGTGTCCTGATAAAATGGAATGGTGCACAAAGCTTGAACACTTGATGTACCTAGTATACTAGTGTTTCACATTTTTGCTTGATTTGCATTCTGTTGACATGATTTAAAAGCCTTTCAAAATGGCTCTTTGCCCAGACACAGCTTGAAAGCCCAAGCTCTCCTACAAAAGCAGGTGAAATTAGTTTTGCCACACATATAGTTCCATTAATAAATCTTTGCTCTGTGTAGTTCAGTCAATTTTTCCATTAATAATTGCCTGTACCTAAAAGTTAGATGATACTAATTTACTGAAGAGTTTTTCTCCAATTCTAACTCACATTTTTGTCTTGCTCTAATCTATATTAATACATATACATTCATGAAAATAATCTTTTTCCAGAAATGAATTATTCTCTTCCTGTAAAGAGAAGAAATACAGTACAGTACAAAATCATTGTAAAGGAAACTGAAGAGTGGTACATACCTATTTTTTAAAGTATTAAACTATTTAGGAAAATGATAGTTATCATTTATTTCCTGATAATAGGTTTTAAAATCATCAGGATGTGCAAAAGGGTAGGAAAAGATGCATAGTTAAATTACATATATTTTAAGATCAGAAAAAGGTCATATTAGCTGGAAGAATAGTGTAACCTTCTCTCTGGATACAGGCAAGCTTCGTGTGTACTGTCAGACATTATAGATCCGAAGTTCACACTCCTTAATCAAGTGACTGTCCTGTAAGTCATTGATTAAGGACTGCAAAAATTGGCTCAATTCCCTTGATCTCAAGTATGACAAGACAACAAAGGCCCACTTGTGTCTGAGGGGGAAGGAGAGACAGGGAGTGTAACCGGGCACAAAGGGGGAAGGGAATAGCTGCTCCAATAGGTACAGCAGTCAAGGCAGAAGTAAAACAAACTACGTGCCAGAGGGAGGAGACAAGGGTTAATGATTAAGGCGTTAAGCCAGATAAAGACCAGACTGAAACTCATGCGTATAAATTGTATTATTAATTATTTAGGCAGCAGAGCAGTTATAGGGAGGATGTAGCAGGACAGTAAGAAAAGCAGAACATCCCACTAACAAGAGTAACAGACAGACACAGGTGACAATCAAAAGAGAAACATGATAAAACACAGAAAAACACACTTAGACCAGTCTCCCCCCTCTGTGCAAATGACATAGCGACAGTTCTAGGGAGTCATCTTCCCTTGCTAGGCCAATGAATCTCAGCAGAGCCTCAATACGATATGTACAGACAGATCCCGCAGCCCTTCTTTCTGGGGTCTGACTTTCTTACAATCTTTTCTCCTCCTAAGTAGCCAAAAGAAAAATTATCAGAATGATGCTCTTCAGCTAAATGCAAGCTCAAGAAAGAATCAAAAATCTCAGTTAGATATGGGACATGCATCACATAACCAGAGAGAGGTTTGAATCCACCACAGCTGCAGAAGGAGAGCTGGGAGGGGCTATAGCAATTGCTTTGGTGGATTGTCCATTTAACTCATCTGTGTGCTCAACGCAGCCCGTTCCTGCCACAGGGTCAAGTCTGGGGATGCTTCCGGGATGCTTCCTCTGCTGTCTGGTACCACCTTCCAGGATGCCCTACAGACCTTGTTCCGAGCTACTTGCTATGTCTGTTCTTGGACTAGACAGTTCAGGCTTACAGTTCCTAGAATTCAGATTGTGGCAATAAACCCTGTCGGGCTGCAGATATTTCAATGTGAATTTCTGCATTCAAGGGGAATGCATTAGCCACAGAATGATTATGTGAAACAAAATAGCAACAATGCCACATCTCTGGCTTTGAAAAAAAGCCTCCAACAGTTGTGGCTGCTTTGTACGGAACTTAATCAAGTTTGCAGGTTTTAGGTGTGCTCTTCATGTGTCTAGGCTCAAAAGCCTTATGTTTGTTTTATATATTATATTAGGAGATTTTTCTCAGCTGTGGGGTCTTCTAGGAATTATTCTACCTTTTTAAAGATAAAAGAAAATTAGAGGCACAACGATGTACATTGCTGGATTACAACAATTAATTGTTGTTCACTGTATTACAGATAATTTTAATCACTTTACCTCATTCTCTCATTTCAAAAGACAAAAAATAAAACTGTCTAGTGTCCCTTCTGAATTTGTTGCTACAGTATCCCTTTCCCATGTGGTAGGTCAACAGGACTACATTGCCTTGTTTAGCGTGTCAGGGTCCCATTAACCTAATGTAATAGTTGGCACGGATTTCTGAGCAAGTTTTGTCTATGAAGTCAGGAGGAGAATCTGAGTGGAATATAATACTCTGCTAAAACAATAATACTCTCATAATCTAAGTCTCATTAACTTGTCAAGCCTAGTGACAGTCCCTAATAGCATTCATTCTTTTTATGTTTTATTTTAAGTGATTTCTTTGTAGCTATTTGAAAAACGTAAAATAAGATTGTTACTGTATCTGCATTTAACGGGAAGACATTCAGTCCATTTTTTTCTTCCTTTTTTTTTTTTTTTTGTTAAACTGGGTTGGGCTTATGTTTATTTTCTGGGCAACTTGCCATAGGCCTCTTTCAAAAATGGATGGCAGTAAGTGCATTTAATTTATTCTTATTTTCTGTCTTTAACAAATGCTAAAATGCTGCAAAAGCAGTTACAAGAATACTGTTAGAAATTTATGGTCATTGGCTCACGTTTTTGTCACCAAAAGGGAGACTGAGAATCCAGGGAAAGGGTTGGATTTCCAAGGCACGGCTTGTGCCATCTGACGTTGTTGCTAGCGAAACAGAGAGGAGGCAAACGTGGATTTGTTTGTGGGATGGGGGCAGGGTACAGGGGGTAGGGTGGCTTTGTTTTCTTCTTGTCCCCTTCCACTAGCAGCAATGTGCACCCTGTGCTTTCTGACCCGGTGTGGCTCCTGCTGAGGCAGCCCCTGCCTCTCAAGCCAGCTTTGAATACAACCCTGGCAGATATTAAAATGTCCAATGCTCTTCCCTTAGTGCTATGAGTCCTTGTAGAGCACCACAACTTGAATGCAGGCTGGGGAGATCAGCATCTGGCAGGAGAAAGCTTTGAATGCCTTGTAGCACCCTCCCCTGTCTGATTCACTGAGGGTTGACACCCACCGCCCCATAGGAGCTTAATTCACCCACTGACTGAATCACCACACATCAGGCTTTTCTATGTCCATACCTTTAAGATCTAGAATGAAGTAAACACCTTTGTCGCTGATTCTAAAAAGAAAAAAAAATAATTTAAAAAAGTTTGCAAATTGACTTGGAAAGAAATTAGAGGCATCAAACATTCTATATCCAGCTTAGTTGCCGTTTCAATTCAGAAGAGAGTGTGAAAATATGGCATTTTTGTTCCTTAAACTTGATTCTTTTGTACATTTAGTTACATACCTCAAAAAATAAATACCTCTTCAAACTGATATTGCATTAGTTTCTTATTCATTAGGTCTCAGTAACCACTTTCTGCCCATTTGTTTCCCCCACAACATAGCAATGAAAAAGTAATATACAATTCCTAATGATTTTCTGAAATACTGCACAGGTGCAGGCTGCAGCTGTTATGGGTAAACTACATTTTGCTAAACTAATTCAAATCCCATTGGGGAAATAGAAGAATCACTGCATTCCCATAAAAAGAAAAATGTTTTCATTGTAGGATACTGAAGTTTCCATGTGCATTCTACCTAGTCAAAAGGTCTTTTACAAAGAAAGTTAAATGTTATCTTATAAATACTCATGAATATATATAACCCCTTAGGTTCTGACTTTGTCAAAAGTAACATGGTATTAGTTATCTTTAAAAAGCCTCACTAACATTTTCAAATTTGGATGAGATGGCAAAGATTAGGTTACATATACTATAATAGATCTGAAATGAAAAGAAAGAGTTGTTCTCCTGACTTATATTTAAAATATAAAACTTTTCATAAGAAAAAGTATATTGCAGTGAAAATTGTATTTGCCAGATGAATTGGCATTTCACTACACATTTATAAACGCGTGTTTACATCTGTTCATATGCTATATGCACTCATTTTTGTTGCCAAGCTCTTCAATAGAGAAGTAGTCTGAGGGATTTGGGTGTTATTTTAAGACCCATATTTTGTACAATGAGAAACATTTCATGGAGGGAACACAGACCCATTCATCTCAAGGTCAACAGTGGCTACTGGGGGACGGAGTTCAAGGTGTAGGTTTCTCATCTTTCCCTCTCAGCACCCACTCAGGCCCAGGGTAACACTAACCCGTGTAAGGCACGGATGCCTTAGCTGAGGTATGGATATGTGTGACCGAGAAGGGAAGTTAACTTACACTCTCAACTTTATTTTAATTTGCAGGGAAGTGGGAAAGGCTGGATGAGCTTCCATATCAACATAACAAATACAAATCTTGGGAAATCAATGTCTTTTTCAGTAGAAAAGGAGGTATTTTGAGGCAAAACTTTCTTTTCCTTCTAAAATTAAAGTGTTAAGCAGCCCTAAAAGTCTGGGATTCCTGAAGCACCCTTTTGCCCTGGGACCACTGCTGGAGATCCCCACCAGTGCTTGGGCACTGGTAGCAGGATACTCTCTCCATAAACATCTGCAGGACTGTTGCGATTCACATTAGCCAAGGAACTTGTGGTTGGATTAGAAATTTAATTGTGCAAAATATAAACCTGCCAACAGGTCCCTGGTTGGTAGACTGGTACGTTGGTGCCCCTGAGTCTTTCCATATGTATCTGTGTTAGGGTAGAGGACATTTCAGAAACAATTTCATTACTAGCCTTAGGGAAAGCCCATTCAAAGCAGAGTGAATTACTATAACTGTAATAATTTTATTACCTTACAGGTTATTAAAGGCTTATTTATGCATTCCATAGGGAATTTTTCAACTTCCTATTTTGTATGTATTATCCGTTTAAAAAGTAAGAATCATCTCAGACTTTGGATTTGCACTATGAAGAAACCCTAAGTTAATATTTTAGCTTCTTGATGATACTTGCAGGAATGAATTCCCCTTTTGTTTTCAGCAAATATCCAGGACCATAAGTGTGGAATGTATACCTATTCGGATTAGTCTTGGGACTGTTTTACACTCTTTTTGCTTAGTTTAAAATTAACTGAATTCATTTAAAACCAGAGTTTCCCCTCTTAGGACTTTCGAATGGCTTAATTTTTGTAAGACTGTCAATAAATTACGAGAAATGTTTAGAAAGTGTGATGCAGGCAGAGTACCAAGTCATGTGTAACATTTGCTTATTTTGCTGTTGGGATATTGCCATGTCCAAATCTGTTTAGATCACCTTAAAAATCATGTATCTTAAATCACCCTAAAACAAACCCTAGCAGAAAATGAGATTTTTTAAATTTTTTTTTTCTTCTTTAATGCTTGCAATATTTTGTAACCTTATTTTTGGGCATAACATGCATTTCATAGAAAATGGGTTTGAAATGTGTTTTAGATTCTGTGGGAATTCTTGTTTTCTTGAATCTGTCTGGAGAGTATTCTTTGCATCCGTGCCTATTTATCCATGGAATAAACCACTCCACTTTGCCTAATAAACAGAACTGTCAGTTATTTCTGTCATTCTCGGCAATCCTATCACTTCCGATTGTCTTAGGAAGAGAGATCCAAGGCAACAGTCAGAAGAGCTACAGAAAGAGCTGATGTGCTGGTTGCAGGCCAGGTATTCAATTTTCATGCTGAATATCTGCACCCTCCCGAATTTTCAGGTACATGTTCAGGTTACACGTTTCCAGGTTCTCTCCTGTCTACATTTTTTCATGTTTCTAGCCAACAAAAGATGAATGTGTGTATTTCTGGGACTGCATCTGTCTGAAAGGAGTGTCCTAGCCAACTGGAGATTGGAGTTAGTAACTAATGATTGTCTGTGAAAGGTTAATATAAAAGAAAACTCTATTAGCAGTAATACTTCTTTATGAAATATTATTAAATTATGTATGTCTCAATATGCAAACTGTGAATAGTATTAGTAATGGTTCCCATTATCTTTAGTGTGTTTATTTACTTAGTGTAAAGCTAAATATCCTCATAAATATCTGCAAGAATGAGATTGTAATTTACAAATTTGACATCTTGCAGAAGTGCTGCGGCAGATATTTAAGACTATGCACACACATTCCTTTATGAATTGCATGGTTTCTATGTGCTTTTAAGGATCAGGAAAATAGAATAAGAATATCAAAGAAAAATACAAGCCCCTTAACATAGAACATTTTATGTTTTGAACAGCTTGCAGAGCATATAACCACTACAGCCACTCCATATTTATTTTGATGTAATTGTGCCACATAGAATGTGCTTCTTTTCACCTCACGCTGTAACACTCGGAAGTTTACAGTCTGCTGTGGAGTAGCAGCTCCAGAATGCTAGAGATGGACTAGTTCCAGCACTTGTTGAGTTGTTAGCCTTGGGCAGGAAAAATTTAGGATATCCATAGCAGAAAAAGGTTTATTCAAATAATATATAAGAGTTTTGACTTAGACTAGGGAATTATAATTGTCAAGACTGACAGGTGATACTGCTTTCCTTCACATCTCTGTGACTTTCCTTTATACATCATATCAAGCATTTCCCTTCTAAATTTATTTAAATAATGTGTCATTTCTTTTTAGAGAAGTTAACCCATTAGTATGTACTGCCCTACTGGTGTCTAACTAGACCAGAAAACAAACTGCCAGTAAGAATTACAACAGCAGTCAGAAGACAAAAGGTCATGTGAATAAAATTCAGAATGCTTCAAAAAGAGTTTATTCAATGACAAAATATGATTCTGAAAACGAGAAAGGGGACCACTTGGCTGCATGCCTAATATTTGTGTGGTGGTGAAATTAAAGCAGAAGTCAAAAGGTAAACACTATATATAAAAAATGTTAAAAGCAGAATCATGTTTTAACCAATAAAAATAGACGTTTTAAAGTGTAGATTATTGATAGTGAAATTAAATATTCTGTGCTAAGATTTATATAATAAGAATATATATTATGTTCGTTAGAACAACAGAAGTCTTACGAAAGAGAGGTCATTCACTAAGTGGAGAAGATTAAAAGGTTTTAAGAAACAAAAAAAGTCAAAGAGTTTAGGAACACTCCTACATTTGGAAAGAATTAAGTTGTCTGTTGTCTAGATAGATAGATATTGTCTACTAATAAATAAAAAAGATGTTATATAACATCTGGTGGTGATAAACATTTGAAATGATCAAGCTGGGAGAGTTGCATACAAAAGAGCTGGCTGATGACATCTCTGGCTTGACAGTGTTGATTTGTAATAAATCTCAGAGATAGCAGAAAAAAATCCAGAAGACAGAAGGACAGTTTATATTGTACCAATATTCAGAAATGACAAGTATGAGGAGTAGGATATTTATAAGTCTTGAACATTTATCCTTAATGATGAAAAAGTGGATAAACTTTCACTGTTAAGGACATAAAGGAGAACAATTCTTGCCAACTAATATGAATTTATGGGAAATATAAATTGTTCAACAAACCTAATTTTGTTTTTAGATTAATTGGAGAAGATAGCAGTGATCATTGCGATTATTGTAGTATGTAGGAACTGTAGGCATGCAAACTGAATCCCATTTTGTTGAGGATAAAGAGAATAAATCCCAAACTGATAATAAATGCTCCACTGAGACCTCTTAGTGATCCAGGCATTTGGGTGCCCACAGAATAAACCTGCCCTCACAAACACAGTCTCTGACCAGTAAAAACCAGTGGATAGAAATGAACAGGGGAATAAAGAAAACATGCTCATCGATAAACTGGGTGGCAGTAATACCACCTCCCCACTAACTATTGCCATGGTTTGGTGGGAATCCTAACAAGAGAATGTTGAAAGAGGATTTTCCATAAATACCTTTGTGGTAAGAAAGAGTTTATCATAATCCTTGTCCCCGGGGCCTTACCAAGCTATAGAGAAAGCTGAAGAGAAGAGAATCCTTTCCCCACCCTTTGCAGCAAAGTCTCCACACCATGCAGTAAAGAAGAAAATTTGCTCACTCTATTCCCTGCTTCTCATTCCCTGTTTTCCTACAGTGATCCCAGAAATATTATGAATCCCATAATTTGCAAACACACAAGGAAGATTTTCACACATAAAGGCACATGAAAAGCTCGAAAAAACCTGTTTCAGCTCATGGTTTGCCTCTGCCTTTCATTGATTTCAGCTACCTGTCAGGCTCAGCTCTTATCTTTGACATTACTAAACTCTGCTGTGTTCGAAGTTGTAAATCATAATAAAACTCTTCTATTCATCATTTCAGTGCTGTGTGCGTAACAATTACTCTAACTGCACAGTAAATGCCAGACCAAATTGTTCAGAGCCTTTTCTTGTATATTTAAGTGTGATTGAGGGAACATTGGAGGAAGTTTAAGGATATTGCTGAGAAGTTCAATGATTTTCTAACCTCATTGTATACCACAAAGGATTTTCAGGGATACATTTATTTTTTTCACAATAAAGCTAAAAAACACTCTGGGAGTAAGAACTTGTTTTTTTCCACTTTATTTGCAGCCAAACCAGTTTAAGAAGTTTGTTTTTAACAATTTCACTTTTTGAAGTAGGGTGTCTCTTCCAGGATAACAGATCTAGCAAGTTTAAGAAGTGATGTATCGTTGGAGTTCTTTGAACATTTTGGTAAAGTAATAATTGTGTACAGGAACAAGCCTTTGCTCAGAAGTCTCCCACAGAAGGCAAGAGGAAAATAACTAGATGGTAAATGGTCAGGTTTTATCACATCAGATCTACTGTACAATGTTTCAAGTCTCAATGAAAAGTCCAGTGTTAATATATTTGTAAATATTAATAGTGAATATTAATAATGTAACTTTTCTTGAAGATCAGAAATTATTTCATCAATAGTCAAATCCAGAGAAAGCTATAAGAAAATATTAGAAGATTATGTGAATAGTAACTTGGTAGCATCATATCAAACAGAAATCAAAAATACTAATTAATGCACAATAGAGGAAACTGACTGAATTTCCTACACACGTTTCAGGGGCATTGTATCAACTAAGGAAAGAGTCCTGGGAGTCTCTACTCAAAGACACATAGACACATCCTCAGAAAGCCCACAGAGCTGGGATGTCTGAATGGGAAGAAGGAGAAGATTCGTTCTGTTTAGGAAAATGGCATTAGGGTAGATAGCACAACATCTGCAGACTGGTGTTGGACACTGTTTCAGACAGCATGCAAGATTAGAGACGTGACAGGTATGATCCAGACTGGAAGTTCCCAGCTTTCTGTAGAGCATTTTTTTTTCTACAGGAAAAAAATCTCAAGGAATGTGTCTGGTCATTTTGGATCTCATTTTGTTTTTTAGAAATGTATAAATATATTCCATTCTTTTTAGTAGTTTTTAAAACCTAAACTTTCATGCTTTTCTAAAAAGAAAGTGTACTTGGCATTAAAACCACAAAGACAGCAAAAATCTTATTTTTCTTTATGTGAATTCATTTAAGTAGATTTGGAAAGTGGTATTAATCCCATAACTACCAAATAGCAGAAGTCTTCTTGTTCTTTCAACAATATGACGCTCTTTAAACAGCAAACTAAAAATATTTAACCCTCGGAGAACCAAGTTAAGATTGGATGAACTATGAAGATGTGCTTATGATTGCTTGAGGCTAATGACCTTTGCATCAAAAATAAAATGAAATAGAATTGCTGTAACCAGTTTTCTTTACAGCTGTCCTCCAAATTAGACATTAGTGAAATCTCTTCCCTCCCCTGGGAAGTTTATCATGGCACTCTCTGCCACTGTTATAACAGGGTGAAGTGCTCCAGAAAAATGCAGAGTTCTACTTTTCTGCCTGCTTGTGATGCCAAGCATGTACAATGCCAGGTGCAGAAGCACTCTCTCGGTTGCCAAACCCCTTGGATCTTGTTATGACTTTTTTTCATATGAGCACACTCATGAATTAACAACATAATTGAGATTGGTCAATCTTTTAAAGGTTTTTGCCCTTGGAATATGTGCCATAATTCCCTTACAACTCCTCCCTCAAACTGGAGAAATGTCTTTAGTTTTCTGCACAAATTGGATTTGTGCATTCAAATTGAGAAAACATTCTAATTAAAATACAGCCTGCCCCATTTAATTGAAAGTACACTTATAAATATATTTGTTTTAAATCAAATGATGCTGTTGTTAGTTTGGGTGCAGGAGAAAAAGAGCTGGCGTAGCCATCATCTGATTAATCTATTTTTTGTCTGATTGGAGAGGACTCTGAGTTCATTCTATCAGCATACTTGCAAACATTAGGCTAATTACCAAGACCGAAACTTTTATAAGAATACAAATGCCTGGTTACATTTTGATCACATGAAAGCTCTTAAAATAATCTCTGTTAAACTACTGCAATGTAGGAACTTCTACAGTATTTCCTCTCTAAAGCTCAAGAAACGTCTGTGTAAAAGACACTGATTCAGTCATCTCCTTGGTCTGCTTTACAGCTGCTGCAGTATGGTATGCAGCCACAGTATATTGCCATAAAGAAATCTCAGTTCAGTTCTTCATTTACTGTGAAGAACACAGTGGAATGAGACTATAGCATATGTCTATTTTGCTAGTTGGGATCAGAAGTGCATTTTTAAGGGAATCCACTGACTGTCACCACTTACTCTGCTTTGCTTCAGAGCAAGGAGCAACAATCTTCTTTTATGAGCTTCATGTAGACTTTCTTTCTTACAATACTGAACCTGTGCAATACATTCTTGGTATATTATAGCCGAAGTTTGACCAAAATCTAAAGTTCAGAGGTCCTTATGCTGCAGTGGTTGTCTCTGGTTTGTTTTAATTTTGTAACTATAAAATGTTAACAAGAAATAGTTTTGCATTTGAAATTTGTTGGAGGCTACTTTTAACTTTTTTTTCTTTCAACAAGTGAAACATCCTATTTTCAATGAGTAGAGGAAAGAACGATTCCAACAATTCTTGCTTAAGATCAGATATTTTACAGTTTAGTCATCTACCACTGATCTTATGTGTTTCATCTTACCAAGAATTTTACATTGGAATTAAACTTGAAGATAAGAACAGAAGAGCTGTAGTGAATCCTACAGATAGTTAAAACCTTGATTCCATGCCAGTAGTGAATTCATATGACTGGGTGTGAGAAGAGGGGAGACATAGAAATAGGAGCATGCAGAACCCTCCAGCAATAAGTTTCTGTAAAATTTAGAATGTTCCATTAAAAACCAATAAACCCAAACCCATTTAGTTATCTATCAATCTTTTACTGAGGGATAGGAAGCAACAAGTTTTAATGCAAGTTGAGAACCAAAATGCAGTTCCACTTACCAGTGCTGAGGCTCAGCTAGCAGTTCCTTCTGAGGAGATGAAGCTGAGACAGATGAAGTAATTAAGACAAAGTTACATGATGAGATGAAGCTGAGACAGATGAAGTAATTAAGACAAAGTTACATGATGAACTTCAGCACATTTGCTATATTCAGAATTAGACATGTCTTACTACAGGTAAACAGATGAATAACTTCCCAAACCCATAGAAGTCTGTCATAAAAAAACCTGCAGTTTAACCAGGAATTCTAAGGGGCTTTGGGACAGGTTTCCTGTTTTACTTAGGTACTGAAAATAGAAAAGGTACTATCTAGAACTTTCAAAAGTGAAAAGACTTGCTTTAATCTTCTCCCATATAAGTCAGTAAGTTGGGTTTTTTTCATACAATTTAAGGGAGAAAAGGTATGACTGTCCCGATTTTCTATTTTATAGAGTCTTTTAGAAATGCACCAGTGTGTAAAGGGACTAAGATAAGACCACTTCACAAGTTAAATCCTGTTGATTCAGTATGTTAAAGTTTAATTAGAATTTAATTGATTCACAGGCTTTGCATTGGTCATTTGCAGGCATTTACTGCCATAATTTCAGCGTGCTTTTAGATGTCAAGATTGCTTAGTGAACAATGTAAGTGCAGTAAAATGGCAGTCATTGAATTAATTTCCCCAGATGAATAATTTAATCAGACCCAGTATATTTCAGCAGAGAAGTTCAATCTACTGTTTTCCCCGTACTCCAGGAATACTCCTCTGTTTTAATCACTACTTGATATTTTCCTTAGAAAACTGTGAAGTTCTCCTTCATTGTCTCCTTCATTTTTTTTCTGAGCACTTCCCAAAAGCTCAAGATTTATGATTAATACTGAGATTAATGAAAATTTTCCCATTTAGATTAGAAATTCACAATTCTTATTTCCCCTCCCCCCCCTTTTCTATGGCATATGTTAACAGTATTTACATATGTTCTCTTCTAGGTGTAGTTCTTAGAAGAGTGACTTGAAAGAAGAGAGGAAGTGTGTTATTGCATGTTTACATGATAACTAATTATTCACTTTCCTGACACTAGGGAAAATGAATACAACACGTGACATAGTAGCAGATTCTGCTCTTGCCACTGGGAATATGAATTAACTCCCATGACGCTAGGAGATTTGTGTGTAGAATTGAACTGGTGCAACAGAGATCAGAGCCTTTTCCAAAGATCTTGAGTAATTCCTATAAGGCAAATGCCTTCAGCTGTCAATCTACCAGGCTGACCTGTCAGTGTCACATAATAATTAAACAGCAGCTGGCATTAGTGCAAATTTATAATTGCTATAATCCTTATTGCTGACATGTCAATATTTAACTTGCATTAACCTTTCCTTTGAGGCTTACAAATAGTGCATCTCTGGCTTGTTCAGTCTAATTTTTCATGTCATTGCCTTGCAAGGTACAGAGATTTATAACGCCATTATGTGATGGATACAGACCACTCCTTTACTTAGCCTTGTAAGATGCACTAACTCTAGAATAACACTGGTTTATTTATTTATTTTTCTGCCCTGCCTGCAAACCACTTTTTAACCACTTAAATGATTTATAACATGAAGGCCATGTCTCAGATATTGAGCATAAGGACGCCACTCTTGTGAAGTTCAGACAGCTTCTTTGGAGGGTGATGCTCTCTAAGCCATTGTTATATATTACAGACTCAGTTTCTAGAAGGTTTTTTTTTTTTTAGTTTGAAACATAGTTAAATCAGTTGCATTAAAACTGTATTTGGAATTTTGAAACACTTCTTGGAAGTCAAAATTAGGCCATTATTTTAGTAGCCCATTTTCAGATAACAGATTTGAAAAGTTTGGCCAGAGGGGTTTGCAATAAAAATTACCCAGAAATTCATGCACAATCTAGTTTGCAAACAAAAAAGAGCAATGGAATTTGCATACTGTCCCACTCTGAAGTGTTCCATACTTCATACTATGTTTGAAAGTAATAAATTGCATTTAGACTTTGATCAGAATAAATTAGCCTAGTTTTGCATTATTCGCTACGTGACCAGAATCGTTTTCAGCCACTGATCACACAGAAGCTTATAAAACCAATTATCATGAGATCCCATGTTATGTTTGGACTTCAGATACCTGCCATGATCACAAAAAAAGAACAAAAAATGACTCCAAAGCTCTAGTGGCTGGTCTTTTGCTCATCCCATAAAACTAAAGCATGTTCTAGAAAGCTACTCCATATTTCCATTTCCAAAGGTCTGATGGTTATCTTGTCTGCCACCCTATAAGGTTCTGAGCATTACTTAACAAGTACCTGAGTACTTGTCCTCACATTCCTTACAACAATCATACTGCTATGGTCTAGAATAATAGTTCAACACATCCTAAATTCTGGTATTTAAAAATTCTCATTGCAAAGTAAAATAAAAGACTTATTCTTAACATCTGAGTATTCTCCCTTCAGCCTCATCATCTGATCTTACCATTATCTGCTCAATAAAAGCTAATTATAGGTCAGGGCTCTTCCTTGAAAGGGTGAATTAAAATTCTACTGGGTGAAGATATTGTTGGATGATTTATTGAGATTACAAATAACCGGTACTCATGTTTATAATTAAACAATCTAATTTATCACTTACTGTTGTACTCCTGAGAGGTCTTGACTCTTGGCTCCCTGGGGCATTATTGCTTATATCTTCCAGATCAAGTTTTAAAGCAGAACGTAAGTGTGTAGTGAACTGATCAATGCCAGGCATCATGCGTAGCGGGCACAGTAGATTGTACTTAATTCAGATTGATTAACAGCAAATGAGAAATGTAAGCATGAAATAAGTACATTAGACAGGACGATATATGCACAACAATTCCTTTAGGATCTGAACATTCTATAAAAACTATGAATTTTCTTTAAAAAGAAATCATTTTTAAAAAGAAAATGTTGCACATTTAGAACAAATGTTTGAACAGTCTGGAGAATCCATGTGTCCTACAAATTCCAAGAATGAATTTAATGATTGCTATGGTTACATCAACACATACTGTAATATGGTATAATCAGCTGTGATGTGCTATGGCACAGAAATTGCAAAGATATGTTTGATTAAAAAAAAGCCATTGCCAATATGTTCTTGTTTTACAAACATACCAGCTATTTTGAAGTTCCAGAAAGGTTTAAGATGCAGGCTGTCAACTTTGTTTAGTTATTGTGATGACTTCTCAAAAAGTTTCAAATTGATCTGGTAACATTTCTCTGAAGAGAATTACCTGAATTTAAGAATTAAAATATTTAAAAAAAACATGAAGAAACTAATTTATTTGCTTGTAAATCTCTTCCGATATTGCTTTTCATGTAATTAAGTGTCGTAAATACACGAACAATCGGATTTTATATCCCCTTTTCATAATATACTATCCATTTTAATGCCCTTATACTATATGTACACCTATTTGGTTTCTTGTTCACTCTTTCTACTGCTACATTTTTCAGTATTTCTTTCTCTTATATAGAATCTTATTTCTCCTTTAATTTTTTCCTTTATTTCTTCTCATGAAATCAATTTTGTTGATTTCTTTAAAATTTTCTTATATCTCTCAAGATTGATATTAAGATCTCTATATTTTAATGCTTTGATTTCAGTGTTTTTCCTTCTTTTTCTTATTTTTCTGTCCCAAAAGACATTTGGAACTACAGGCAGATGGCGAAGTCATTGGAGAGGGAATTAAAAGACAGCACACATTTGTACATAATGTGTCAAAAGATGGCTGCTCTGTATAACACACAACATACTGTTAGAAAGAAAAGTACCCAAACCCCTTTCTAGCCAAGTTTATAATTTCCAAATCATTTTCCATTACAAATTGGGCAATATGTCAAAAAAATGTGTAAATGGCATGAAATAAATGTCTGAAGTGCTTTTAAAGAATAATGTTGAAATGAAAGATGCATAGATTTTATGGTAGAATCTGTCATTTAACTCTGACAGAGTTTTGGGCTTCCATCTTTGTTTGATTATGAATTTTTTATTAAAATACCACCAAATAGTACCACGCAGTAACAGCATTGTGCCCTCACTTCAGCAGCTCTATATTTAAGAGAAGAATGTCAGCCAACCTCCCTTGTGCTTTTTGGTTTTTTTGGGTTTTTTTTGCATAGCTGTCCAGCTTTCACTGGCTGTAAGGATCTCAGTCTTGGGTCAGGCTACTTTCAATAGTCTATCAGTGAGACATGCTTTGGGGAAGTAGAAACTGCAGGTCCACATCTCTATGAGGAAAAGGCTGCCTGGAAACAAGCTGTCCTATATTCTTTAACCATGTAGGTATTGTGCAAAAAGTCATCTCCTCTTCTATTACATGTGCACTTCTGGAAGTGAGCTCTGCTTTGAATTTCCAAGGGAAGGAGAAGCCCTAATTTGGGTCACAACTTCAGAGTAGTTCCTATGGAAATTATTTTCCTTTTTTCCTGGATGTAAGCAATTACCTTCTTAGTGTGCAGTATTTAGCTTGCATGCTAAGTCTCCTGCTGGGTGACTAATTTTTAGATGTTAAAATGTCTGTATTGATACCTATCACTGACACAATGAAAACTTCCATGACTCTCAAGATCTTGAGGAAAGAAGGAAAGGTAACCGGAAACTGTCTGTACTGCACCAGAATAAAGCAAATATTAACACTGATTAATTTTTTAATTTTAATTAATTTATGATATTTTTAATATTTAAAGTTACCAGTACTAATCAGATAGGATAGAATTAGTGTGTCAAAATTTTATATAAGATCTCAGTCTGTCTGAAGAATGATTTATGCTCAAAACTTTATCTTGTGGTTCTTGTCTTTTCAGTATGAAAGATCACCACTATATTTTTTTTTCACAGATTTCTGTAGTCTTTAGCCTGTAAAGGACAATTCTGATTAGGTATGTTGTGCTTGAGTGCAAAATGAGCATCTGCTTCAAAAATAGACATTTATGTTTTTAATATCATAAATTTTACCAGCCAAAACCAACCAAGCTTGGAGAGGTGGATTACTGGGTGACATCAACTATCAATAGGTCTCACTGTATTTATGGGAAAAACAATTTGTCAATGTCAGAGTTATACTCCAAGAGAGTAGATTATGAAAAAATACTTCAGGAAAAGTAATGGAAATCTCATAATTGTAGACATGTAAAAACCTGCCTGCATAAAGCTCAACAGAATGTATGGTTTAATTCTGCTATCCATGAGGGTGAACTAAGTAAGCAAATGAGCCTTCTTTCCAAGTCTAATGTTCTGTGACTATATATTTTATACTGTCTAATTTGATTTATTTATTCTATAACAGTCAAACTCTGAGGTGTGCCATATATTCAGTTATGATAGAATAGTGGATGCTTGCATTGTAAAATATTATTGCCCCTTCCAACTCTTTCTTCTAAATTGGATAGGTCTTATAATATAGCTATGGAAAGAAGCACTAGCTCTTTGACTTCAGCAGGAAAGTAATCAAATAGCATAGTCGTAGGTATAGCTCAAATTGGGAATGTTACCAGGCAGAAGATAATTGAGTATATGTGCTTGGGAGGGATGAGTGTCCAAAACTGAATTTTTGAACTCTCAGGTGGAAACTTCCTAGTTACTAGATGCATCTGCTATGGGCTGGCTATAAATTTTTATAACAGCCAGACTAAACAAAAGTGTCATATCCTGAATCTTCCAATTGAGAGAGATGCTTGAGAGAAAACCACCAATTAGAAGGCCAGTTATGTGTTGTGCTTCCTTACCCAGACTATCTAGATTGGGAAAACTGGGGTGCAAGGTCCTGGAAAGAAGAGGTGGTGCACAGAAGAGGGATTCCCAAAGAGAAGTGATGTTGGAAAAAAATAAGGGGGGCTCAGGAAGCAGAAGGTGAAGATTGTGGCTGGAGGAAAGATCTGGGAAGTAGGAAAAGGTCCCAGAGATCAGACAGCTGCGTGGACACAAATGCTGGGGGTTGCCCAGGAACCTTGGCTGGTGGTGTGCAAGACAGGTACCTGCAAGCAGCACCATGGCACATATGGGTACAAATCTATGCCCAACTTCCCTGGGTAAGACTCTACTTTGCAGGTGGGGACTGGAGATGTAGAGAACATGGTGTGGCAGGGGGAGCCCGAGTGCGGTATAAGTGAATCTTCCAGGTTTGCAAATAACCCTACTATCCAAGTCCACTATGGGTTTATTTCATCTCACCTGTGACATTACTGAGTATTATTCAGTTTTTAATCAGATTTGGGAATTATTCAAATTTGTCTTACTAAAAGGTCGTGTTTGCCTTATTATAACTTGGATCTGACTTTGATTTGTTCTCTTTAAAGGTTTAGTGTGTTAGTAATGCTTAATTTTAAAGTTACACCATACTTACAGGATTTTAAGAATTGCCTTAGTGACATGAATAAAAAAGTGTATATTTTCCAGTTGCGATAACAGAATCCTTTGATGTCTACTTATTTATAATCATATGATCACACATGATTGAGATTTTCATACATTTCAGTAACTCTTCTTGTGTTCAAGATTGTGCTCATCCAGATATTATATCCTATCGGGTCTATATTTACATCTTACATATATTTATACTTTTATTTTTATGTTTATATATATGGCATAATTTATATCCTATTAAACTTAGAGAGAAAAGGTCAGTGCTGTCCAAAATTTAATTTTTTTTTTTTTTTGGTAGAAAATCCTTGTTTCAGAATCAAGAGGACCAGACATATAATTGGATTTGAAATACCCTGTTGCACTCATGTTTCTTGTCTTCCTTTCCCTGGAAAGGATTAAGGTCTGTATATAGATACCTGAATAGGAAACGACCTCATTATTTTTTCATATTTTGTCTCATATAATTATGTCCTTCTTCTGACACACTTTTGATCTATGTTACCATGCATAAATCATATCTGAGTTCACAGAGCAATCTGACCTTGGGAAAATTGGGCTCTTTCGGGTACAAACTCTATTTCAGAAAGTCTATACAGGTTTGCAGAGATCTAGTTGCAAAAAAATGTTGGAAATAGGCAGACATTGTTTCTTTTGCAAAGTTTCATACTGAATTAATTTTTGCAGGCTAAGCATACCTAATTTTGTGCAGGTACAATGAGCTACTAGCAAAACCTTTCAACAGATACACAAACCTGGTAATAAAACCTACTCACCTCTGAGTCTCGGAAAATCAGAGGTAAATTCCTGATCTACATGAAGGCAATGGAGAATTTTACCATTGAATGCAGGGGAGTCAGTTCCGTCCAATGCCGGGGAGTCAGTTTTCCAAAGCAAATAAAATTAGTCACATGGTACGGTACTTTTCCACTCACTTGAATTCCTTTAAAAATTTCAGCTGTTTCTGAGATCGTCTTATTCCTTCTCAGTCCTAAAAAGTAATGCACAAGACAGGGAACAGGGAAGTAAATATGGCTTCCTGTAAAACCTCTCGAGCCTTTATTGCAGAAACCTTAAGATTAGCAAAGCTGTAAGGAAAAACTTAATCAGAAGCATGTGATGGTGATTCAATGATCTCAGTATACCCGAAACTGATATTTTATCATGTGCTGGACCAGTCCAGATACTGAGCAAGGCAAAAGATGGGTAAGAGTTTATAAGGTTTCTAAAATCACACAGTGCAAATGTCCCTGAACTTGTGATTTACAAAGCATTGTAATGGCTCAAAAATTATACAAATTGGAAGAAAACCATGCAATTTGGGAGGAATGTATTAATTCATAGAAGTAACAAGAATGTATACATGTGCACTTACTTCTTATAAACTCATACTCTAACCTAGAACTATTGAACTATCTTTTTTTTGGCCAAGCATGTCTCACGGAAGTCCTATGCTAAAGAGGAGATGCCTGAAAAATTGTGCTGATTTAACTTCTGACGCAAAGTGTTGCCTTAAAGAAAGCTGCAAGTAACAGTGAAAACTAGGAATATTTTTTCTGAATGGTGTCTCATTTTCATGCTTCTTTAAGCGTGATTCCAGTTTTTCAACCAGTAACATAACTCTGCTTTGAAAAATAAAATCTTTCATTTTCTATTTTGAGTTTGCCTATGTGAAGAGCGATATTAGATAAGAGGTAAAATAAAAGACATATTTTGTGTCTGAAAGCATGTAAGCTAACAAACTTTTACTAACAGACCCCTTGGATACCCACAGATGAAGGAAAGCTCAGGACTTGTACGATCTGTGTATTTTCTACTGAACAACAAGGGTTAATTTGGAGGTTGATGAAATGAGGCACCATGGAAACTGAACTGAGTACTTTATAAGTCCAGGCAGTAAACCTGAAGGATCACAGAAATGACCTGATGAAGTATCTTGCTGGGCCACGAGGTCAGCATCCCCGATTTACACATAGCATGTGCACAGCAACTGCATTAGGTCAAATGAAGTCTTGATCTAGACCAATACTTTGTCTCTGAAAATGACCCATAGCAGATATTTAGTGAAAAAAAGCAAGGGTAATACTGTTGCCCTATTTACAGACGGTAAACATACCCTTCCAGCTCAAGCAACTTAGTGAACTCCTGGCTGATTTTTCTTCCATAAATGTGTCTAATTACTTTTTGCTCTTGTAGTTTGGGTCTTTTCATTTCTTGTACAATAAATTCCAGAGTTTACTCATGCACTGTGTGAAACAATAATCTTATTGCCTGTTTTTTACTTGCTACTTTATCATTTATTTGGGTGTTTCTTCATTTTGATCTTTTTCCAGGTTTAGTTTTTTTGTACTTTCATGATTTTATAGATTTGTATCGTAGTACCATCTTGGGTCACCCTTCCAATCACTCCTTGTATTGGGCCTATGGTATGTCTTTCATCATCCATGTTACAATTCTCATGCTTTTTCTAGATTTAGTAAATCCCTTCTGAAAGAAGGAGGAGATGAGAGAAAGTTATAGTACAGCATTTGAGATGTGCATCTCCTGTGAATCTACCAGCACAAAGATAGTTTCGAGTCCTTTCCTCAGCAAAGAGAAGTTGAGGCTAGTAATAGTAATCTACCTACTTACATCAGATACCTTATAATAATTAGCATTGGTTTTCTCCAGATACATTTTGCCACAAAAATTTAGTTTTACATTAAATTTAATCTGCCCCATTTAGACCATTTCTCACTTGTAAAAACATTCAGTAGAAAATGTTCCAGTCATCTGAAGAAGCTTTTTAATGTGGAGTTCTTATGGTGTCTTCTGATACACCCTTGTCAGGGAAATTATTTCTTAATTGTAGATTTATGTCCTTCAATTAAAGAAGCCAGACTAGTGGTGGAGATTTTATCCAGGTAGATTATGTGTTCAGAAGCTATAAATCTACCTGCACTCATAAATGATACTTAGTTTTAATCCATTAAATATTAATTGGTACTGTTGTAGTCTTTCTATAGTTGCATTACACAAGAGTTCTTGCAATAAGAATAGCTAGTTTCAGGGTTTTTATTATTTATTCTCTTCATACATTGCCAGGCTCACACTATGTCTTAAAATCTGTGTGGAGACCAGTGAGGTTGGTAGGTAACCATCTCCAGAACACTGCAACGGTTTTCCACAACAGGCTCTCCCTATGAAGTGAACTCATCAAAGACTCATTACAAATACTGGATCTTTGCTTTTTATTCAAAGATCAAGATATATTAGCTGATTGCAGAATGACAGTAAGATATTTGTTTCAGCTGTAGAAAATTCAATCCTATCATGTGTCTGTATGAAGGTTTCCAGCAAATATAAGAACTAAAACCATGTGCCAGATATTAGTGAATCCTCATTTAATACTGTGCAAAGTTCTGGTCATCCTTATTCAGTAAAGGTTAACTCAAGGGGTCTTAAAAAAAGTAAAAGTCTGTAATAATCAAGAGGAGGAAAGCTCTACTGTATGGAAGGGGAAGAAAAAAGGATGCAGCTAAGTACTACCTCAGAGGTGGGGGCTCTGGGATTTTGTAGTTCTGCCAGTATGAGTGTGGGGAACAAAGAGCCTTGCAACAGCTTCAAGTCACAATGGTTAAAAAATAACAAAGATGTAAGGGGGCACTAACAGGAAAAGCTGATTCTGTGTGACCTAGGTCTCCATCTTCGATCCTCTGAATCACCACTTACTATAAACTTACCATTGGCTATAAAAGAAATCAGACTCCCAGTGGAATCCCATCTACTTAGAATCCCATATGTACTGGACAGCTTACACAGTGAGAATATTTGTATTCTACTGAACAAAATTCACAAGGGTATTTGTGCACCTGACTCTAATTCAGGGGTCTGTATTCCCATTTTTTTTCATTGGCAAATTAGGCCTAAACAGGAGTTAGGCAACTAATTACCTTCATGGTTCTGGGACTGCATAAGAAGGTAATGAGTAAAAATTGCTAATATAAGATACTAGCTGAAAGTACCGTTCACTTCAGATATGTGCACAGAAATATGATTGACAATTAGAAGAAAATAAAGACAAACGCTGAAGAGAAACAAGCATTTACTTGTAACTACAGTTGACAAAAGGAAAATCTTAATAGAATTATCTTTCTTAAGGTCACAGGTACAGAACTGCTACAGAGCAGAGTGGTAAAAAAGGAATTAATTTATTGACTGTGTGGGAAAACCTGGATACCTGGCTACTTGAGAGATGCAAAATATGTGGAAATAAAAGATTAGAAGTATACAAATACATTGAGATCAAATTTTGAACACAAGAAAAATGAAAGCACGATAATAATAAATCAAACTCTGAAAGATTTAAAGTGATAACAGCCTTATAAAAATGATGAAAAGGTATTTTAGAAATAATTGTAGGATTTTGTGTTAGATATGAGCACAAAGCTATTTGTTGGCATGATTGCCATGCCAGGGTAACTTTGTCTCTGCCAAAACACAGGGTTTTCATTTTCTTCACTCTGTGACCTTTTAAAATTGCAGGAGTTCAATGGCAACAAATTTGGAACATCCATCATTCTCATCACAGCTGCTCCAACGTCCCTGAGTACATGGGTGCTGAAATGGGAAAGAAATTAACAGTTCATTTGCGAAAAGTGTAGTTTCTTTCCCAAGTGCCTGATGAGACCTCCCCCTCTGTGTGTCTGTTGCAGATAAATCAGCCTTCATACTTCACTGCACAAAACCTATACAAAATAGCATACAAAAATGCATACGCTGAAATATCTGGAAACAATCAAGAGAAATACAGAAAATATCAGATCTTTATTTTGAGTTCCTGGACCAAAGGAAAAGTGAACAATCAACATTATATAAACAATATAAAAATTTCAATGAACAGACAGGTCAATAAATAACACATAGGGGAATAGATTTTTTCTTTATCTGTAGTATCGAATTCAGAGTCTATGTTTGAACCATTATCATTCAAAAATAGTAACCACAGAATACTTGCCACAGTTCATTCATTCCAATTTAACTTATGCAATATTAAAAAAATAAATGGTATCCAGCTCAAAATACTGGTCACCTGCTGCTGTTTAAAGACACATACTGTACACGGAGCATTCAGCTTAGACCAAAATCCCATTCCATCAGTTCAATCTGTCTGGGCTTTTACCTGTCCCAAAAGACTCTTAGAAGAATTAAGTGCAGAAAAATGCCTGTAAGTGCAGCAGACACAAATTATTCAGAACAACATGGCTTAATTATACTTTCATAAGTAATTTGTGGTTACTCACGTGCTGTGTATTGTGTCTGCGGCTGTCTAGTGCATGTAGTTTTTCCAATGGGGACACAAAAGCTGCACAGGCTTGTTCACTTCTGGAGGTTACTCCAGTGAAGGCACTTGAGGCTCCAGTGCAAAATTTGGGCATCTGTAGTGTATCACAGACAGCGTTATCAAGAAGTCTCATTTACCAAATCTTGTGGCATGGCTGATCTGATCCTGGGACTTAGCTCTTAGAGGAAGGCGTAGATACCCCAGGGAAGGGTATTGTGACAGAGACAAGATGATCCAGGGTTGCAGTCTCCTGAACAGCACTATCTGTCTTCCACATCTGGGTTGGAAGGAGTCACCTCCACTGAGCTCTCGCCAAAGTGTCTTGATAGTCTGGGAAGACAGGAGAATGCAGTTCTGATGATGAGATACACAATGTTTCCATATCTGTGTCCCTTAGCAAATGAGATCTCTCTTCCCCGGCACTGACATGGACCTGATATTGGGGTGTTTAGATACTTTGCTGGTGATAGCAGTGGCAACCAAGATCTCCATAACCTTATTCTGATTACCATAGCCATGTTCAATATCAGTTCTTGCTAGGTGTGGCTGTTGCACTTCAGGCTGCTTGAGTCTCTTGAGTATCTGTGGCATTTCCCATGAAAGTGACTTAGGGAGAAAGCCATCAGAGCAGCAGCAGTTTCCACACCAACGGCCTCAGTGGGCCAGGTGCTCTCAAGTCAGCCTCCAGTGTATCCTGACAGTAATGCAACCAGAAAAAAATCGTGCCTCCCAAGAGACATATCCAGATGTACTGGAACAGATCAGGGATAGATGTAAAAAAATGCTGAAATTGTAAGCAAAATCCCTGTTTCATTGAATTCAATGGGAAAATATTTTAGTGCATCGCATCACCCTACATTGTGATTGGTGAAAATTCTACAGATACACATCAAAAGGAAAGTCTTAGCTCAGAAATGGGGTATTAGTATCAATCATCTTTTTACGTACTGTATAACTTCATGTTTTCCAGGTCTTTTGGGGAAACAGTGGCCATGTTTTCTCAAGTCTTATGAAGGTAACATTCACCTGTAGTAAGACAAAGTGTCACTTAGAGAGCTGCATGTGTGAATATGTGGAAATGTTAGGCTGCAAATAACAGAAAAGTTTGTGATTCCATTGAAGATTTAGACATTTCACTTTTCCTTACAGTGTACTCCAGCCTCAGAAAATCTTTCATTTAATTGCTTCCTATTTAATAATTGATGTTTCAGCTGTAGGTCTTTCATATTCATATCTTACAAAATTATTTATATAAGAATTTCTATACATGACGATCCTAATTGAGTCATTCGTTTAGTCAAATTCCTTGTTAAACCACTGGTTTACTATAAAACTAAGGGTGGGGTGGGGAGGAGAAAATTTGCCCGAACTCTATCTCCATAAGGACTGACTGAGACTCAAAATAGCTTGAGGCTATTAATATTGCAAATCTTTGTACTAGAGATTTCAAAGTGAATGTACTTTAGCATCAAACAGGCAATTTAAAAAGAATCAGAAGGTAAATTTTATAAGCCTCTCTTTTTTGAAATTCCCTAGCACTGCCAGTATTAAAAAAAAGTTTTCCATGTTCTTGGAAATTTCCAAAAAGCAACAATTGTAAATAAAAACAAGATAATAATAAATGTGATAAATAAGTGTGTGATAAATAATAAATGCAATAAATAAATGTGATAAAAATAAAGTGGTTTTATATCCATAGAGTAGGATGCTATAATGAGTTTCTATGTGCTTTGGGTTTTTTCTTTGGGATTTTTTTTCATTTTCCTAAAGCCTAAAGGGAGCAAATGAGAAATATTTTTGCCACAGCCAACACACTCAGGATTTAGGAGCAAGCACTGTGCCTCTTGAAGGCACATTTAAAACTCTTTTAGTCCAGTGCTTTCTGAATTTTCTTGAATATTCAACCCCAGCACTTCAGGGAGCTTCATAAATTGAACAGTGTTTTATTTTCTATTTTACAAGACAGTAGATGCTGCTTTTATTCCCAAGATCATGCTACAAACTGACAGATACCCTCTGGCTATTATGAAAACAAACCGATATTTATTATGCAAAAAAAATTAAATAAATTACTTGTTATTGTACCAAGTGTCTGAAGAGGAAAATAAATGTGATGCATGTTTAAAAAGGTACTAACCTCTTCACGCCCTCTTACCTGAGCTCAAACACCCTTTGCAGAGCTGGGAAGTAGCCACATGCTGGAATTAGAGGACAGAAAACTTCGGATGTACTTTGGGCTGGGCTTTTTTCTGTACACACAGCAAACCAGAATTACTTAAGAATTTCTCTCAAAGGCATATTATGCAGAGAGACATGTATCTGGAAATAGAATTTGTTTGAATGCATTTGAAAAATATTTTTTTTTTGGGGGGGTAGAGTTAGCATGGAAACGATGATGATAACAATTATTATTAACAATAACAATAATTATTATTTTAAAAAAGCCCAAAGCTGGGATATCTCACTTGCAAAAACACTTTTAATAACTGTGCTTGATAATATACTCTTATACCATTTTAAAAAAAGGATGATCTGCCTGTGGTACTGACATTTATAATTCTTTCATTTGTTATACAGAGAAGCTTTCGAGCAAGCACTCAGTGATGTGTTCGTTTAGTCAGGTGGTTAAGTAGATGGTTAACCATAAAGTTCAGAGCAGGATCAAAGCAAATCCTGCTGTTGGTGCTTGAAGGCACGTCTGTGTTTCTGTCAGGTGGTTTAAAACTGATGCTTCAGAGACAGAAAATGAAAGCATGGAGAGGGGAAGGATCCATTTAATTTTCTAACAGAACATTATGAATATCTTCAGGTTAATAAATAATTTATGAAGTATTATCTTCAGTGGCTATGGATATGGTCAGAGCACTGTACAGGTAACGGCACTTAAGTAGCCGATATGTGACCAGTTGTATGACTGCCTTTCTTTTCTGCACCTATAGAACACTCCTTGGTTGTGTATCCTTGGTTGACAGAAATCAGTGTCTCTTTATTGACTTCAGTTATTCAACGGCTCGTAATATAACTCTGTTTGGTCTCATTTCTTTGATCTTACAGAATGATGAAATGCCGTTTATTTGTGGGGGTAAAAAAAGGACTCTTAATGGAGAAATCTTACAGCTTCCACTCTCACTACTAATTTACTTGAACCCCAAACATAAGCCAGTCAGTGCATTTACCCAAAAGAGGCACTCATTGGCACTCTCTCTGACATAAATCATATAATTTCAAATTCTTGTCGTCTTCTGCTCCTTCTGACTTCATACATTTGCTTATTAGAAAAGAGTGAGAAAATTGAAAAGTACCACAACATGTGGTTAAACAGCACTGCTTCTAATAATAATTACTGCTAGAAATATGTGTCTATACATCAAAGAAACAGACTAGACATATGCTAAACAGCAAAAAGACAATCTCAACACTCTAAGTGTCATCAGATTAGCCAAGAGATACAGGGAGAGCGTATAAAGAAACAAAGGGAAATGATGACTTGGCAAAAGCAGTACTGGCCTTAGCACAGCCGTAACCTCGTTGTGGTAATATTTTTTGTCACATCTCTCGCAAGCCATATTTGTTCAATGTTACATTAATTCTACTGTTGAGTTTCCCTTTCAAGAATGCCCTGATAGTAAAATATCCCTGCTGAAACCCAATAAATATAATATATCTTGATGGAAAATACATATATAATCACAGTAAAATGTGATTGGTCATATTTGCCTCATGCTGCTTTTCTGGAAGGGCATTTGGCCTCCTGAGGAATGCCAGAAACCCTGAAGAAATACTGTATTAGTATTAAGATAATGGTCAGATATCTAGTTATTTTATAATATTTAGTTCAAATGAATTTTTACTCCTGGAAATACAAATATTTCCTTGTCTTTATTAAATTATATTTTATGGTTATCAGAGTATTTCACTACTATGGAAATTTGCTGATTATATACTTTTGCATAACCAATACCTTATTCAGAGTAAAATTTAATTTCAACTATTATATAAAGTTAATACATAAAATCATAATGATGCCTATTTCAGTGTGTTGCTATTCTTGACATAAAAATAGTGATTCTTCCCTTTCCCTTGGGAACTGATATACTTCAAGGTCAGAGACAAAACAAAAACCAGTTTCCTTGTGGATGAAATTATTTTGAAAGAGGGAGACAAAATACGACAGGCAGGGTTTGTGTACTCTCTATTACTTTATGTACAGCAGCCATTTTCTAACAATGAAGGCCTAAAACATAAAGAAATGTCATTTCAATTCTCTTAGCGAAGAAAGAACTAGAAATAGTATAGCATAAATTCTATTATGTTAAACATTCCACTCATTTTATGGTCAATAGATTATATGAAAACCATTTCTTTTCTGCTTGTTATTGTTGTATTTCATCTTAGTATGTCACCAGGCTTATTCCAGGAATGGATACAAATAGGAAATCTCAAAAGCATCAAGTTTACAGTCCACTTCACCAATGACCAGCTGCAATAGTCAAGAAAATTAAAGCACTAACACTTATCCGGCTTGCTTGCTTTCTTAGTGCACAGATATATTGATAGCTATAACAAGCAGCCAATGCATTCGAGTATCAGGAAATTTAAAGTAGAACTGGCAAACAAATGTCATTCTTCTGCTTTACATTATGTTTCAGTAACTTTGGGAATTACTCACATTGACCAAATTAAGGGCGTAGATAGCACTTGGCTATTTAATTTCATTTGGGGATTTTAAATTTACGTTTCAGAACCCCGATGAAATCACTGCATGCAACAAAATGAGAGTGCTCCTTTTTCTGAATCTTTGTGTACTATACAGAAGAAGGAGGTACTGGCACAGATTTAACATCGGGTGTCATTTGTGGTTATTGCTCAGATATCAGCTGAAGAGATGAGAGAGAGAAACTGATTAAGATAGCTCGCTCTGAAGGTAAAATAAATTGTTAAATTGGGGTTGGCTTCAGCCCAGGGGTGGTGACTTTGGTAAATTAAGAGAGAGAAAAAGACTGCAGTTAAGGAAATTCTGGGTAATTAAAAAGGGACAGAAAGACCTTCTAGAGTGACTGATGAGCCCTTGGTGAATAAAAAGGGTCTGGTGAAAACTAGACATATAGGCCAGCAGTCACCAAATGTACCTCTTCAATAGAATGCCAGTGCATTGTGGTACACGTGTATGTGTTCAGGCTGCTTATTTCAATGAGTTGTCTAGGCTACTTTGGTTCAAGTTTTAGGCAAGCAGCTAAAGTTTGAAATGCTTACCTTTAGTAAACTTCCAAATTATTTCTATTGAGGCTTATATTTTCAATATAGGGAAGGAACTGTAGAAAAGAGAGAGAACCAGAAGAAACCTGCTGCATTTTCAAAGGTAACATTTAGCAACATTTTTTCACTTGAAAAAGAAACTAAAATTTGGTAATCTTACAAAGAATAATAAGGATTTAGACATAGAGAAGAACCAAGTATTTAATCTACTGAATCTTCCTGCTAAAGCAGAATTCTTGTCTTCAATCTGTGTTTGAATCTCGCTTTGAAGGTTTCAAAAGAACTTGAAATACTTTGTACTTCCAGTTTTTCCCACTCTTATTCCTCTGGTTTTGGGGGTGCAGGGGTGGGGGGGTGGGTGTTTCTTCCCTTTCCATTTGCTTCTTTTTGATACCCCACAGTCTTCTCTTTTCGTTTCATGTTACATTTGCTGTGGAGCAATATTTATATATAAAGTGCTGCTTATATATAAAGTACACTGTACAGGGTATTGGCAGAGGTGTGGATTATCTGCCCAAAAGGAGAAGGCTTCTGCACCATTCTATTCACACAGACGAGGTTTCTTTCCTTTTAGCACCTAACGATACATCCGTCTTTGTCAAAGCTTATTTACTATAAATTAGCTCAGGCATATTTCTTCAGTGATTCAAGTCCTTCTTTATTACTCCTCATTACTTGATGTTCCACCCAATTTAATCACATCTGCATACTGGGAAATTGTCCTTAGACTCATTATTCTCGTTGTTTGCATTATGATACGCTTGATAAAGCTGAATTCTTAGCTCCGTCTCTCTATTATACAAAGAAGTTTATCACTGTATATGTAAACTAAGTTCTTGATGCCAGATCTAACACCATATCTTTGACATCATTATAATTTTATTTGAAATTTATGACAGCAAGATGTTAAAAGCAGTGTATGCAGCAGAATGCCAGTAAAATTTGCCAGGAATGTGAAAGCTGTAGTTAAGTCTTGGTCTATTTTCCCAGTGACTCTTTTAGCTATTTCAAGACAGGATTTTTTGAAAATAATATTTTGCTAGTACCGATCTCCAGACATCTTTCCTGAAATGAAAAGTCTTTTGACTAATGGGAATGTGGTTTGCTGGCTATAATTATGGACAACAGCTAGTTTATATTCCTGACACTCACAGATTTTGCAGTGTGATCTGGAGTCATTATGTACATCAGCTCACTCATAGGTAAAGTGCACAGCAGCACAGTATGTAGTGTATTTAGTAAAAAACCTCTACTTCCTCATGTTGAAATGCTTTCGTTTTTATAAGAGGAGCCAAAGCTTAAAGGCTTATACTTGATTATTTCATATTCTTTAGAAAGTTCATGTCCAAATCCAAACTTTGTGACTGAAAACTATTACTAAAATTGGCACCCCATGCTTGTCACCAGAATAGTTCTTCTTCATTATCATGCAATAGCATGAACTTCTTGTGAAGCCATCAGAGTTGTTGTTCATTTGGTATCTGTGGAGTAATAAGTCTTTGTTACCAAATTCATTTCCTATGCAGTGTAAAAAACAAAGGCTAAACTAAAAACTAGAGCTATATAAATAAATCTCCATACTAAAAGCAAATCTAAATTGAAATTGCTGAATATTCTCTCAGTTTTTAGTGCATTGGACAAGATCTGGATGTCCACTCAAGTTTACATGAAAGAATCTTAAGTTCACTCCAGTTTTGTGGTTTCTAGTAACTTCTAGGTGGTTTGATACTTAGAGTTTTACTTAATGGCAGTGGTAATAAAAATATTTTCATTGCAAAGCAAAGCTATTTACTCATTACAATTTGTGGCAATATAAACAGAACCAAGGCAAGACATTTTCTGAAACTCTAGAAATCATGATAACTTTTTTTTCAGACTTTATATTTTCTTTAAGTTTCTTTTTAATATTTTAGTATTTCCTGGCTCTGGAACCAGAAGTAACAAGATACTATGGATAGGGCACTTAGTGCAGGATCTTCACCATACCAGAAATAAAGGAATAACCTAATTGTCAGATTTGTACTTCAAAAAGCTTTAGCTAATATATTGACTACTGGAATGAGAAATTCTGAGGTTTTGTCATCATTCTGTCATTGTTTCTTGATAGGAAACAAATTCAAGCCAGCATCTGAAAACAACTGATGGCAGATTAGGATGACCAAAATTGCTTTCTACATTGTCCTACATTTCTGAATAATAAATAATCAATGGCACTGTGATCACTGGTCAAAATAAACCAGTACACTACAGAGGCTTCATTAAGCTTTTCTCATAAACCTTAAGTTGTGTGAGAATGCAACATATATTTAGATCCCATGGTAAAATGGCAACATAAAACCAGTGATAACCTATAAACAGAAGACTTGACAAAAAAAATACAACCAACAAAACAACAACAACAACAAAAACCAAAACCAAACCACCCAAAAGTGAAGGCAGAACAGAAGCCAGTACATTTTAAAGTCCATATTGTGCATACATTCACATACTTGTGCCAGGAGCACCATTGGTTTTATCCTTGTCTTTCAAATTTGACCAAATGGAAGAATACATGTTTTAAAAAATATTAAAATGAAGGATCCTCATAACAGTTTATTGGCTTTTTAAATATTTCAGAATGGTTCTGATAAGGCACTTAGTATAATTTGTTATTAATAAAACATATTCTAATCCACAGCAATCACAGTTCAAGTTTACTTTCTATAATAATAGTTCCAAAACCCTTGCCCTGGTGTACTCATGGATTTGTGGAGGACATGTGACACTGGATCTGATGTTCCTGTTCTATCCTGTTCCAAGCATTCACTGGATATAGCTGAAATACAGGATATAGATGATATTCATTATAATATTTATTGATTCTCTGCCCAGTAGCATATCTTTGCTTATAAAATCTTTGCTTATAAAAATGTAGGAGATAAAATACATCACTATCCTCTGAGATATTTACTCCTCTTTTCACATTTTGTTTAGTTTGTGTGGTATATTTTCATTGCTGATAATTTGGCAGCAAATCAAAAAAGTCAACCAATGTTTATCTTAATATCTACGCAACCTTTGCTCTGTATAGAAAATGGCTAATGATGTATTAAACTCATGATTTTTTCAATGGATTTCTAATGACTATGCAGTACTAGAAATTAGTGGGTTGAATTCAGTGACCTTCAGTCACTATAACATCATGTCTGAGACACAGCAATTCATTTTCCTCACAAGCATGTTTATTGTGTGCCTTCCCTTTCTTATAATTGGAATGCATGAAGGCAATATAAAGAACTAAAAGATACGTAGGCAACTCTTTAACTAATATTATGAACACTTTAGACATGTTTTGAAAATGGTTTCTACTCAGTACAACCTTGCCTATGCTTATCTCTTTCATCAAAACCTGAAAGAAATTGAAAGACAGGATAATTAAAGAGAAACATTCAGAGACTTGAGAGTATGGATTGAAAGACTAATTACAAGTTTTCAATAGTCTTCTTTGTTTCTGTTTTCCATTTGTACTTTTCCATCAGAAAAAAAAGTCAATTTCTACTAGAATTAGCTAATAGTGTTTAGTTCCTCATCCTACATTTTAATTTTTGAGGTTTTTTTTTTTATTACATCTTGATGTCTTTGGGGCTTCTACATCCTGTTTTCCTTAAGCAAAATACAAAGTGAGGGAAATATGATCGTGTAAATTTGATGGAAAAGCCATGTTCCACTGCTCAGTTTTATAAATTATGCACAAATATTGACTTACGTATGCTGTAAGACCTCCTAGAATAGGGCCCCAGCATGTGCATCTGTTGAAAGAGCCTGCCAAAAAAAGTGTGTTTCAGCCTCCAACATGTAAAATATGCATATTCAATTACAAAAAATCCTGACATCATTTCAAAAAGGTTTCAGTGACTTGCTGCAGTCCCCAGGAAGCAATAACTTGCGTGCCAACAACTCATGTAAGTTTTATGTATCTATTTAACTTGCTTAAACAACAACACCAAAAATAAACTAACATTACTGCATGGCATTTCTTATAACACACAATACACTGGAACTCCCTTTAAAGAACATTCTTACATATAACATCATATACGCAAGCATCTCTCCACGCACCATTTTGAGAGTAGGACAGTCAACCATAAGTTGACATGTTCAAAATGCTTGTTTTTGCCAGATGTTTTTCTTTTGGATACTTTTTTGCTTCAGTGTACTTGACAGTATTTTTCTCCAACTTGTGAAAAAGAACCAAAACTATAACCCTGAATATTTATGAAAAGAAATGCACACTTTGAAACATCACCTTTGGCATTTTATTTCTGTGCCAAAATTTAAGTTATATTTTGGGAGCGTAACAAATGTTTAATGTATACACATTCCTTTGAATAAGAATATGAACTTTCCTTTTAAGGAACAAAAAAATGTCTTGTACTCACATTTGCTTTTCTTCTCAGTTCCTCTGTGCGCTGCAGTCTCTACCAAATGCCTAGCAATAGAATATGAACCCTACCTCCTACCTAAAATAAATATAGATAGGCTGACCTAACCACAGGCGTACTTTTAATGAACACAATTTTGAGTGTTTTATACAGCTGTAATCTAAGATTAGGAACATATGGTTCTGGTGGTAAATTAGCACTATGAAGATATATAGCAGTGAAAATTTCATGACATTTTCAGAACACATAAAGTACCCTGGGCTTAGATAAATTCAGACCTAACTCATTTTGAAACATGAAGGTTGTAGCCTTGTCAAAACAAGTCTGAATAATGATAATACTATAATGATTTATTGAAGTTCTTATGAGGAATAATAAAGAGAGTTTTAAATTATCATCTGTGTTAGTGTTTCATCTGCATGGGAATCATATAGAATTATGTTTGAGAATAATAAAGCCTCAACATAAAGGCCAAATGATTACTGGGATAAAAAGACAAAATCCTGTGAAATCATTTAATTTCATTTCATTAGATTTTCCTTCCTGAGGATATTTATTAAGGGAACAAAACCCAATGGATTTGGAAGTCAGCCTTGTTTTCAGAGCTCCATCTCCACAAGGGCAGTTCTGGATCCATGGATACAGAGTGCTGCAACAGCATAGGAAGGACTTTGCTGTGAACAGTTCCACCCTGATCAGACTTAAAGGGTACATTCTCTGCACACTGTGCTTCTGAGAGTCTCTTTCAATGTAGTTCACATTCTGGAAAGAGCTGTGTTTCTAGAAATACAGAGGGGAAAAACCAATGCAAAACCAATTTTGGTCACACATTTCCTGAAGTGAATACTTGTTGGGAAGCAAAGTTTAATAACCACCTGTAAATTTAAGCTCATACATGTTTGAGTGATAATGTCCATTTTTGTTGTTGTTGTGCCTACATGCCAGTGAATAGAGAGGCGAAGGGAGCCTTTAAGGGACCCCGTGGTTCAAAGACTTTTACTATTTAATTTAGAAGGGAAAAATAAAGGGTAAAATGGAAAGGACTACGAACATATGGTAAGTGTCTGCCACCAATGAGTGAATGCCAGTATTTATAGAAAGCGGAGTGCTGGATACAGTGGTGTCAGAGGGAAAACATGGGTCCATTGGCCAGACTAGTCCCTGATGAAATAAAGAGGTGTTCTGCAGGAGCTATGAAATACCAAGCATTTAGATTGTGGCTACCTTTCAAGCATTTAAAGCTTCATTTATTACTTGGTCGTAATAGTTACTTTGGAAGAATTAAAGAAGGGGTTTCCTTTCCATTTGATAGGATTGAAAACAAAGAGAGGGATCATACTAAAGGGAGATGGAAAGGCTGACTTCATATAATCAAATGCAAAAATTTTGCCTGTTTTGTTTAGCACAGTTTAATTGAAGATTTTTAAGGCCTCAGAAATGTCTGATGGAATTTGTATTTTGGATTTCTAATTCTCAGCCTAAAATCAGTGGAAAAAAAGATAATATTTGGACTCCTTTCTACCTGTCAGTTGAATTAAGTTTGATGAGTAGAAAGAGTATGGAAAAGCTGAGAGGAAAAAAACATATATGCATGGGAAATATTTCCTCAACCAACAGATTTACTGAGGATTTTTTTAAATGAAAGCTGTCATCTAAAACAAATGGACCCAAATTAATAATAGGATATTTTACCTGTCTCTGAAGAGCATTCATAATGTAGGTTCTATAGAAATAGACTGTAAGTCCATTTTTATCTTAAATTTTCAGAACCATAAATTTGAAAACAAATAAATATGAGGGTAGTTACCACCAAAGAGATGAGAATTTTATAGAAATACTGTGGTTTTCCAAAACCACAGTAGACCAGAAGTCACATAAATAACCATGCAATTATATAGCAATCAAATTTAGTGAGAAAATTATATGCATATATATCAATAAATCCAAGAGTTTTAGTACTCTGGATATAAAGACACGAAAGATCATGCTACCACATTAATGTCTATCAGAACTTCTCTACCATCATGAATGATAGTGATATCTGAGTTACAGTGTTAGAGAGAGATAGGGGGAAAGACAGGGAAAAGGAGAAAGTGTGAGAGGGAGAAAGTCACTCTGAATATACCAAAACAATACATTTAAAAATTACAGGATTTACTACAAATGTGTTCTTTCCATTATGATCAGGTCTGAAGAATATTACTAACTACATAGGAACTGAGCAGCCCATCTGGATGTAGTAGCAAAAATGCGATGCATTGTGAAAGTGCAATGCAAGCTGTAGGTACTGTAGCAATTTATTTCTTTATTTTCTGAAGGCAGATGGCAAAAACAAATTTCTAGTGAAATGAGCTATAAATTCCTTTGGTACTAGGACTCCAACCAAGACATAACAAGTCTGGATTCTTAATTAGATTAACCTACAAAATCCTTGGACTAATAATTACTGATTTATCTCTGTCTCTCAAAGGCAAATAATTTCCAGGAGCTTTAAAGAGTATGATCCTATTAATCCATATGTCAGTAGATTTTTTAATATTAAAGAAAATAAATTTCAGTTATTTTAATAACTAGTTAAGAACTGGAATGAGACATAGGTAAAGAAAACAATTGATTCAAATTGAAAACATATACTACCTTTGAGAACAAAGTATTAATAGGAAGTGTTATCCCCACATAAACTTTGACAGGACTACATACAAGGGATTTATTTCTAAAGCTTTGTACTTTGGGTTCCTACTGCTTAACATTACTTTGAAAATAAAAAAGCTCTCCTCTACTGGTAAAGATAGCAGTCAATTTCAAAAATTTTCTAAATTTTTTTAAAAAAAGCTTCCACAAGCCTCATGAGAATTAATCCAAGTTTCACAAACCAAGAGGTTAAAATCTCATAAGCATAAGTAAAATGAGTGAGCCTTTTCATTCATGGAGAAGGAAGGATGAGTGAAGACCTGGGTAACACCAGTACCACTTAACCCTATGTGATCATTCTGATTTCTTTTTCTCACTTTAAAAAAACCCACAACACAACAACTCTTAAGGTAACTCTGAAGGTTTTAAGGTTACTTGCAACGGGACACCGCTTTGGAAAAGTTGCCCCAGAATTCCACACATTTTCATAAAAGCATTCAAGTTCATAAGAGGTAATATTCATACCATCTCCCTTACTCTGATTATTTTCAAGGAATTACATCCTGTCAGACGTTTTTACAAGGTGTAACAAGGATGATAGCCTCTTGGAGAAGAGTATGACTCCAAGACATGAAGATCCTGGATTCATTTGTATCAGGATCATTTTAAAAGTTGACCACTGAGGAGCACCAAAGTAGGCATGAACTATAAGAACAAAAGCATCTGCATCCTTCCAGAGCTTAAAAAAATATTCATAAAAATAGGTGCTGTATGAGTAGGGAAGAAAGTTATAGTTTTAGCATTTGTTCTGTTTTTCTTTTTCTATTATTAGGGTAAGTCTCTACAAGGTAATTCAGATTAAAATCATACATTAGTGCAACCTCTGCTAAGCACATCTAGCTTTATAGACAGTGGAATTTAATTATCAATATCAAAACAATAACTAAGACATTTTGATCTATGGTCACACAGGGAGATTGTGTACAGTGAAGAATGATTACAAGATTAACTGGTATATATATGCTCTGAATTCAAGAATGTTGAATCTGTTAAAACACATGCACTTTTCTCCTTTAAATGCTTATTTGTATGCAGCAAGATACATGTGACTTCTATAATGGGGATAAACAGATGCCACACATTAGTCTTTTTAGTAATTGTGACTACAGTTCAGGAGCAATAGAGTGAATTGATAAGAAATACTCTTACAGCTGTACATGATAGTTTAAAAACATGTTACCATGGAACCGATCTCTTTACACTCAAGAGGCTGAGCAGACATAGCAGAAAGGCATAACCCAACGCACCTTACTATTTTGGAAACTAAACCAACTCTAAAATCTAGATTGATTCTACTGGTTTTTTTGAAGAACAGAAGCTGCAATTGAATCTCCATTATTTTTTTTTTTAATCATTAACAGAAGAAACAGTTCAGAAAGTGTACAAACTCCAGGTCAGGATCAGAGCTTTTATGGGGAAGTTGCTTTTTGGGTAAACTTGGAACTTATACCCTGTAAGCTGGACAAGATCTTGTTACTTCTACAATAAGTTTTTTTTTTTTTTTTAAATAATTCTAAAATGTCATTGGCTAGAAAAAAGCCCTCTTGAATACCAAGAATTTATGTTTCTAACATTCAGGTGTCTTTGACAACCCAACACTAGAACTACTTCAGGCTAAAGAAAAAATAAGCTACCAGCATGCCATTCTTTTTTATTTCTCAGGCAGCTTTACCTTGCTGTCCAAGACTCTTCCATGTTTTAAGTCTGCTGTGCTATGGTACGTAGGCCATACTCACTTAAAAATACAGATTTTCAATTAATCGGGCAAGAATATTTTCCTTTAACCAAAGATACATGCGAAGATAATTACCTGCAAGAATAAGTGACAACCTTGCCTGTAGTTTGGAAAGAGGCATTGATAAGCACTTCTCTAGAGCCTTATAAAATGAATCTGTAATCACAAATAGAAGGAAACTTGGGTATATTTAATATATGGTCCCCAGTACTTGAGTATCGCTCCAATTCCCTTAGTACTCAATGGAGAAATACCACCAGATGAACACAGAAATATATAGTGGAAAATGGTGGCAAGCAAGTTTTCAACAGTTGTGCTTTTTAATTGAACTATGCTTTGACAGAACAATACACTGCTGCCCCACTGGGTGGCCCCTATGCTATACTTTTAATATTTTTTATGTCTTCAAATATAATTTCTTTTAAGCAATATTTTCTCTAATTTATACGATTAGCCAAACCAGAAGCTGGAAAGATAATATTTTTTAACTTCCTTTCTGATGAATAATAAATGTCACATAGGAATTAGAAAGTAGGATGTAGTCGCATGTGCCATCTGCTGCATATGGGAACAGAAGAAAGATATTAGACTTTAAATTAGGGGTTGCTTCATAGAAACTCAAAGATGAAAGGAAACCACACCGATCACTTGGAAAGTAATACCAGTCTCTATCAGTCATTAGAAATCTATCAGTGCTTAGAAAATCTCACAATATGACAAGATACTCTTGAGAGCCCTCTAAGGAATATCTACAAAGTGTATTTTAGACAGAAATTAATGTCATTAAACACATACAGTCTTCTGATTATTTACTTTATTTTCTTTTCCCTTTCTTCTAGGTGCCTAAGGCCTGTGATAGCAAGGATATGTGGAGACATTTCTGAGGTAAAATATGAAACCTGGGATGCAGCATTCCCATAGCAACTGACTATTCACAAGAGTAAGGAGATCTGCATATTTACATAAAAATTCACTTAAAAAATTTATCCATATTTTACCTCAGAAGTGGAAGCTGTTAGTGTGCCCATCACCCTGTATGTAAAAATCTTCATGCCATTCATCTGCTTTAAATCCAGATCATTTATGTAAGAAAAGTTGCTTCTACCTGTTTCAGCTGCCCATTTGATCTCAGCTGTGACTAAACAGTCAGACGCTGAAACAGCAATAAGTGACACGAACTAGGCTTGTCTGCAAGGTGGCACATCCATGAGATATGACAAGAAAGGAGGTGGCTGGCAAGGATGGTGTGATGTGTGAATGTGGGATGCTGGAGGTGGCCCTGGCACTCTGAGAGCCGTTCTCAGTGGCTTCCCTATCCCTCCTGCTCTAAATGTCAGTGTCTGTATGCTGAGACCCAGGTGAGCTCTTCTACCTAGTATGAAATAGCACAGATATTGCTGGTTATGTTTCTGGGTTCTGTTTTTTTTTATTTTACAACAATAAAAGAAATACCAAATCATGGTTCACTGTCTTCTGCTGTATCATTTATTGGTTGAATTCTACACACAGATTTTTAGTTTAAATAGTTGCCATATACTGTTTAATTTAATATCTGCTGTTAACATTTATAATACCTATGAGCAAAATAAGAGTGGAATAAATGGAAAGATAAGCAGGACAAGAGTGCAAAAGTAGTAGAAATCAGCTTCAGAACAGTTGGTCATACACAATAAATAAGTTTGTTGAAAAAATCTCACAAGACAGTATTTTAACATTTACCATTGCCTGTAATTCTACTGGGCCCTGGAAGTGCCAACCTGGGATCAATATACCTCTCTTGGAGAGCTCTATGTCTTTAATTCAAAGTTTCTTATAAAGTATATTATAAACAGATGTGAGGATGACAAAAGGAGAATATTGATGACAAATGGTGGTTTGAATTGGACAAAATTGGACAAAAGTATCTTATGAAATTAGCCCTTGGTTCTAGACACTCTGTTTACAGTAAGCTGGTACCATGCTGCAACCTACAGATAATACTAGACAGATAATTATCTCGTGATAATTTGTTTGGGAAACTCCTCCCTGAAGACAGCATGGATGAAAAGGATGAAGCTACACCTGGCTGGGCTCTTTCCAACTTGCCAGCACTAAGATGCTATTTCAGCTGACCTTCCTTCTACGGTCACCCAACACTCCCTTTAGTGGCACTACTGGACATACCACACAACCTTAGGGTCACACTGTAATGTGCCAAGCTTCAAGCTACCTGAAGAAAGACTTCACAAACAACAAACCCCCCTAGATTAAGGCTACAGGGGCATCACACACAGCTCAGGGGAGGCCTGGACATGTGCAAGTAACCTGCTGGCTTTAGAGTAGCTCACCCTGGAAAGTAGGGACATGAGCCACTCGGTTTACTTACCGATGGAGTAAGGGGCCACAACTTGAGGAAGAAGCTTCAGGAGGAATATTCTGGTTGAGAAGTCACCTCCCAGCTGCTCCATTACGAGGAAACATGACTGTGTAGGAAACAAGGCTGTGAGGATCACCACAAACCGCTATTGGAGCCTCTGAGCACCTACAGAAAGTAAGAAGCTCCTCAAACATCACCACCCTCCCTTGTTCCGCCTGCTTTTCCCCACATAATCACATAAAATAAAATAAACACAGCACACCTGAAAGGTCTACCTTGCCTTCTCCTGCAGGGAGGATGAGAGAGCTCAACACTCATGGCCTGGGAGTGTAGAGACCCTACATACACGGTGCTGGGGGGGAGCAGCCCTCTGAGCATCTGACTGTAAGGCCAGTGCTCCTCACCAGTGCCGAGAATAGGTAAGACAAATGCTGTCTGAAGGACATGCCTTTACAATGAATTTCTTGAGCTTACACATGACAAAATCTATTCCCAGAGCCTGACAGAAACAAAGGTGACTTGAGAGATGGAAGTCTGACAAAATTATACTCATGTATTCTGTGCAGAACTATGAAAAAAGATTGGAAATTCACATATAGTTAATTAAACATTACTTGTATTTTCTGAAGCTATAGCAGTCTTAGAATCTTATAGTCCTATCTTTTCATGTAATTAGTTTTCCTAGCTGGCAAGCCAGTCTCCAGTGTTTTGTTTACTGTAAGTTATTCTCCAGAAAATAACATCTAAAAAAATAGGAGAATGGCACAGCTCAATTTTGGGCTAAATTCTTTCCCCCAGAACAAACAATGAGAAAGAGAAATAGGTCAACAATAAGTGCCTTTCAACTACTCATCCATACAGGATTGTGTGTGTATCTGGTGGGGGAAAGACAAGGCATATTCTACCAGAGGCAAAAAAAAAAAAAAAAAAAAGGAGTTTTCTAACTCAGCATGCTGTCCTCATGTTCTGCTGCTGTTTGCTGCACACACATTCCTCACAGAGCTCCCTGTGCTCATCAGGCAGCGGGCTACACAAGGGGAGAAAAGAAGTTGTATTGAAAAACATCATGTACAGCAGGCTCCACATGTAGTTTTCACAAGAGTCTCCAGCTTCTGCTGACATGGCTCTGATTTTGACAAGATAGGTCAGTCCAGTTCAAAAGCTGGAACCCATAATGGCAATCCTTTGCAGTAAATATGTGGGAAAAATGAACTATAATGGAATACAAATATTTTTGAGCAACTGTTAAATGCTGGGGTTGGGCCAAATGGACAGTTGGCCTGGGGCACCAGATTTTTCATAGGCACACGTATTGTTTACTGAGCACTTAGTCCATCTATCTGTTACCTTCAATCACTCATGGGTGCCTTCATTCTCCCTCCAGGACGGCTGAGCCGAGACGTCTCGCCACAGCCTGGCAGCAGGAAGCCTTGATGTAGCCCCGAAGATGAGGGAAGGCAGCTGCAGATGAATGAATGCATGAAACTAGAGAGTGACGCAGACAGAAGCGTAGTCTGCATGTTACCATCCTGTGGGTTTCTGTTGTTTAGGCTTAGTGGAATCACAGTCTGCCCCCTGCATTTGAGAGGATGCGGTCCCAAACAGCGGCTTTGCATATAAAAGGGCAAGGTGGCAAAAGGGTTTATTCACAGCACATATTGGCAACTCTGACATTGTTTTTTTTTTTTTTTTCTTGCTTTCCTTCTGTTCATCTGCTTCTAGGCTTTAGTTCCATGCTTTCTGACTTCCCCCAAAATGACTTACATTTTTCTTCTATTTTTTTTAATTTTTATTTAATTTTATTATTACTTTTAATTGAAATGACATGTAAATTGCACAGATTTCATAAGTTCTTAAGAAATTAACT
>KZ506242.1:78833-92649 GCA_002844005.1 Limosa lapponica baueri
ATGCAACAAATATGATATGGGATTCTCCTCCCTAAATCTCTCCAATTTCCTCATTTTCTCTCTGTGTATTGTTTAACAAAAAAACACTTGGTGTGCCTTTCCTTTTCTATTAAAAAAATTCTCTGTGTAGTAAAAGAAGTAAAATTAGAACATAAATTAAATTGATTATGATCTCTTTACCAAGGGAAATGACCTTGTGGAAGACTGCTGGCATGTTATTATGACAGACATTTTAGGTTATGCTCTATTGAATATTTGCCCTGGTTTTTCTTTCATAAAGGCTGAGACTTCTCTCACAAGTCCTTACACACTCAGAATCTTAAATGTCATTCTTGTATTGTCTTGCCACAATTCATTACTTACATTTTGTTTTGTTTTGCATGGTATATGCATTTGTTATCCACATCAGCCGTATTTATTAGGTAATTTTTCTCACAAAGCACCCTTTCGTGTCTCTCCCTCCTTCCTGCCCTTATTTATTAAATTAAACCATGCAGCACGGTAAAGGTGTGAACATCAAGTTGTCTTCATTTACTGGCTCCCAATGAAGCATGCAGCTGCTGCGCTTGAGAATAATAGCCATCCAGGAAGCCTCTGACAAAGCCAAAGCAAGGCCAGGGGTAGACAGAAGGATCCTTACTGCAGCAGTCCTCATGGATGACCTGTTTTAAGGAATCATTGGGAGCTGGCATTGATCTATTGCGGAATAGAAAGCCGACCAGCTAATGAAGCCATCAGTAGGAATACATGCAAGGAAAAGGTTTGGTCATCACCGTTTTGACACAAGGTGCAGCAGCAATGAACCTTATGTTAAATCTACACATCTTAATGGCTGTATTTTGTTTTCTTATAAGTACTGAATAAGGTAAGGAAATAGATGAAGGGCAAAACAAAAATAACGCCAATTTGAAGCAATATTAGTGTGAATACAATGCAATAGAAATTGAATTAGCTGTGAGTCCCTGCTGAGTTGTACGAAATAGCTGTTAAAGCTAATTCGCATTGTAACACATAATGGTATTATCGATTTACTTGATACATGGTTAATGAGTGTAATTTTTCAAGCTTTTGAATACAGTAAATCCTGCTTACTCTGTTAGTGTGAACCTGCCTGCTGTCTATAATTTGACTTTTCTTTTATTGTCTCCTCATTGTTCATTCGAATAGGCCTACTCACATTCCTTCACTGGTAGGACTTGATAACATATTCTGTGAGAGCACCTGCGTGACCTTTTTATTACATCTCTGTTATCCTTTGTGACAGTCCAGTGGGAAATTCAAGAGAAACTAACAGCTGAATGGCAGGGGAGCATTAACCCCTTCAGGGACTGCACTTCATGGAGTCATCATGACACCACATCATGGAAACATGAAGAATGGGTCAGGGTCAACCACAAAGGTCATTATGAGGCTTGAAACCCCTGAAACTGTAAGGAAGCAGCTGTGACAGAATGGATGAAATTTGACACGAAAGCACAAAAAGGAATAAGCTTTTAAGTTTTTGGTATTGCACAAAATATGCTACAGAGGCAAAGGGGCTTTGGACTTTGAAAAGGCATTGCCTGCCTTGCAGTCATTCTCATGGTGAGCATGGAGTCAAGATCTTTACTGACACAAAAAGGATTGAGGGTAAATTTTATTTTTCTTTTGACCAAATTGTTGTTTTATTCCAGGGAATTTTAGCCTCTGTATGATTTGGAGAGACATTATTAGTGAATTACAAATTCTGTTTTAAAGTGTATGTATTTCCCTGTCATTTAACTACCACCTTGATTTCCCAGGTGAAAAATGTTTCAAAAACAACAAAGTGAACACTCACTGTCTATTTATTCATGTTCTTATGGTGCCAGTATCTGGCTATCCAACCCACACACAGAAAAGAACAATACTTAAAAATCTTGTTAGTGGTTGAAATGCATTCTAGGAATGCAGGAATAAGTTGTCTTCCTTCCTTTAGGCCACTATGCTTTCTGTGTCTTCACATGAATTTAGGCTTGGAAAAACTGCCATGAGTTCTGGGCATGGGATATCATGGGATCTCCTTTTCACTTGTTTCCCAGGTTCATCACACATAGGGATAAAGAGTATTAGAAACTGGATTCCTTAGAATAATTCAAATTTGTATCCAAAGACATGACAATGTTTTGTGTTTGAATAATCTCATCTTCTTCCAAATGTTTATCTTGGTCTGGCACATTGACAGAATTGCTGCCCTTTCTCAATGGTGGTGCTCTTCTCAAGAGCAGACACACATCATTTCTTGACAGCCTTCGATTCTGCAAAATCCTCCCAAAATGAAGAAAAAGAAAATACTCAGGATGCTTCTGGTCCTTTCCTCCAACCACTCCAAAATATTTGTGATGTCTAAAGGTGCAGTTCCCTCCATTCTCTCAGAAATCCCACCTTGAACTGAACTGACTGTTGGCCTTTGCTCAAACGTTCTGTGGTTCTGAAATACTAAATAAAAGTAGTAGAAAAATAGAAACAGTCTTAAAATTGTACTGTTGCTACCCATTAATATTCAACCTGGCTTTAAAAAAAAAAAAATCCATAAAATGACTTTGCTACCAGTACAGAATTTTACAGAATAGATTAAAAATGATTAAAAAATAGAATCTATTTCAGTACTTAAAAAAATCCCTACTTAAATATTCCATTAAATTCTCACGCATGCACCCTGTCCTCCCCTATCCAGTCAGGTCATACTATCAGTTTTAATTACACTTCATCAGCACTGATCAGCTACATGAATACATTTTTAGCTGATGTCCTTTTTAATTCCATGCATATTTTCTACCAAATATACATTTACAGAGGAAGTATCATAACAAGTTCTCTATTTCCACTTATCTGAAATCCAAAGGTCATACATCTTAGTGATTGAACTGCTTTTCTTTCTGAACTTCTGGAATGCCATCCAAACTCCATTTCTGTATCAATTTCTGATAATCATCAACCATGATAATAATAATAATAAGGGAAAAAACACATGTGAACTTTTCATATTTATCTACTGTAGGGAGCATGTTATTCTTTGAACAGCATTACTGGAGACCCAAGGTTCACTGTTCATGAAAATCACTCAGATATTATGAGCACATGGCTTTAACCATTTTCTTTCTCTTGCCAAAATTACGTACTCAGAAGTTGGTCTCTTTTTCCCTATTTTAAGAAGTTTATGTAACAAGATGACAGTAAAAACAGTGTCAAGTACAAATCTCCTAACTGAAGAGACTAAATGCTACATCAATCAATAAGGGGGTTTAACTGTCACAGAGGTCCTCTGTAGACCTTTTGTTCTGCTTAGATTTTATTTCTGTCCATATCCCTCTTGTTTACCACATTCCTACAGGCAAAGACTCTTACAAATTTGTCATCAAATAAAATAACCATGAAGCTATTTTCCAACGGTATTAGTCAACTGAAATAAAAAATTAGAGTTCTGATCTTTTTAAGCCAACACTTTTCCTCTGGAGTGGTGATTCTAAATTTGATGTACACACCACCACTGCCATATGCTGTCAACTTTGACTCTAGTCACAAGCGCATAAACAGAGCTAGACTTATTTATAATGGGTTGTTTCTCTTAAAAACCAGTCGCGCCCTGAGCTTACTTTGATAGTAATTAAAGGCTACAAAAAATGTGTTTGATATCTGCTACTATTTGTCAAGACAGTTGAAAAAGATTAACGACAAGATAATCAAAAGACTAGAGAAATAATCTTGGAGTTCTTCATTGAGAGTACTTCTAGTTATCTATGCAGATGAGAATGTAATAATCACTTCTGGGTTTTTTGCTTACTTTGGGAGATGCCTTCATTTCCTGGTGGTGTTAAGCTGTTTTTTTCACAAGCAATACTTTTCTTATTAAAAGACTAAGCACAAAGGTATTAATTAGTTTCAATATACTTGCTTTTAAATAAGGCTTTCTTTTTCTCTTTCACTTTTTTATTCCTTTTCCTTTTTCACGAAGAGTAAGGCATGAGAAGCCAGAAAAAAGCCCCAAACCCAAACCAGCTATCCCATTAGAAACACAGTCATTAAGGAGAAACAAGTTAACAGGTCGAGTCCTGCTTTTCTGCAATGTTTTCCATCTCATGGAATATATATAGACTACAAACGCATTGCATCTTTGAAGAAACCGGATTAAGAAGAGGGCACACAGCCCCAAACGCACAAGCGAATGACACAAAACTGCCGTGTGCCCTGCTCAGGCTGGCTGCAGGTCCCAGAAGCACAGCTGCTGTGGACTGTGTGGTGGAGGAGGCCAAGGAGAGGGCAGATGACTGACATCACCATGAGTGGTGATGGAGGACACATGCTGAACATCTGGAGCTGCCCTCTCATGCACGCTTGCGCTGCCCATGGTAGGAGGGCTGAGCGTGTGCCGAGGGCAGCGGGGGCCCTACACTGTCTCCCACATCATGCTCCAGAGCACGTCCAGAACCATGGCTGAGCCTGGGCTTGCACCCAGATGCCTTGGATGTGGGACAAGTCTGGGCTCAGGCATATGACTTAGGTTAAAAGGCAATTTATATATATATATGCGGATATATATACCCACATAACCCCACTTCCTTAGATACTTTTATCATGATTATCATAAGGGTATGTAAACATTAAAAACCCAAGCATCCAAAATGGTTTCACACAGGTACAGTTATTCCATAACAAAACACATTCACATAAAAATCGATACCTATCTCTGAAACTACCAAATAACTCGTCCAAGACTTTTAGAGACAAAAAGACAGTTTCAAAACAATAGGTATTTAAATTCTTTCAACCTTGACAATGTCTGGCTTGCTCTGTAATTATAATTTACCGGACATAAGGCCAGAGGGTAATTTTTCCCTGATGTTTCTCTGATACAAATGAGCAGTGAAGTCAGAAAATACACCAATTTTCTCTTTATTAAAGAAATGAAAATCATAGTTACCTGCTAGGAACCATCTCTTTGCTGTAATTTATGGGTGTAAATAAAATGCCGTATCTACAATCACTACATAAGAAACAAGAAAACATAGTACTAACAAAAAAATATTTGTAATTTATTTTTTAAATCTCTCTGTACTTTAAATTAATAGAATATTTAAAAATTAAAAATATCAACACTCCAAATAATATTATAAAATCATAAAACACTTTGGTTATAAACTTGCTAAACTTGCTGGTTCCAAAGTGAAGCGAAGGCAGCTGATAGGAGAAAAAAAAAAAAGCAATGGAAATGTGTTCATGCAAATGCAAAAAACATAATGGAATGTATGAGATACCGAAGATAAAAACTCCTTGACTCATTGTTAAAAAACTAATGTAGTTTAAACATAAAAAAAGCAAGCGAAATTCTAAAATGATAGACCTATTTGTGGATGGAGAAGATGACATTTTAACAGACACAGGAAAGGCAGAAGAATTGAAACATTTTTCCTTACATACTTCAGAAGTAGCAAGTTCAAATATGCATATCAAAGGAAGAGAAAAGATTTTTTTAGCCCATCAGTAATTAAGAAGAAACAAAACCTTGGAGTATGAACAGTAAGGATAAATAAGGATGTTAAACAGTTTACACTGAAGACTCATAAGAGAGAGAGCTGAGAATTTAGCTTCCGCCTCAAGCTGGTTCATAATTTGTTAAATAATGTATATGAGAAGCAAATTGGTTTCACTGGCTTTCAATGCAGATTTCTTTCATCTTTTAACAATATAAAATTGATCTTATTGCTACCAGAAGTTAGTACAAGGGATTAATATTATCATAATTTTTTTTTTCTCCAAATTAAATTACTATATACAGTTAGTGGAGATTCATCTCATCAAATCATCTAAGAAATGCGGAACCTCGGCATCCATCTTGGGTAACTGTCCAAATCTTTCACAGGTCAGTAAAGAGAAACAGCTACCTAGAGAGAAGTAATTCATCATACCATCAAACAGGTGTCTAACCTTCCATTAATAGCTACTTAGGTTTTGACTGAGTATCTTCGAAAGTCAGAATATGTTGATTTATGTGGATTAAAAGATCTACTTAGCTATCTTCGAAAACAAGGAGTTTCTTTAAATAGGGATGTCTATTATTAGAAATTCTACCACTCGGGGCTATCATGAAGAACACACAAATAAAAACTGAATTATTCACAATTAATTATTCAGCTTCTCCTTTTTAATAACAATGCTTAAGCAAAGGTACCATATAGCACCAAATACTCCCTAAAAGTGAAAAGTTTAAAAGCCATTCTAAATTTTCTTACACTAACTAATCTGAAAACAAATTAGAGCTATGAAGTGCAGAGCAATTGACCTTCTTAGATATTATATACATCACTTATAAAGCTAATTGCATTTTAATTGGGTTTCACTAAATGGACAGTTTTGCAATAAGATATTAGGTTTTAAACATTTTTTCTTTTAATGAGTGTTAATTTTACTGGTGATTTGCTTCAGTATAGAAGTATCATGACTGAATTAATTCTGCCTGAAGCTATTATACATTTTAAGGCCATAAATGTTGACGAGTACTATAGATGATAAGAAAAAAAAGGGGGAAGTTCAGCTCAAAAAGAGAAAAATAGCTAAATAAAACTCCTAAGCTGTAATGGTTCTGCAAACATTCTAGGAAAGGCATCTTGAGCTGCGCATATTTTCATATTTTGAAGTAAACTTGAGGAAGGTTTGACCTTTTTCTCTATGTATAGTCTCAACAGAACCCTGGGTTAAAATTGAATATTTGAGATAGAAATCTTTCTTCCCCCCCCCCGCCTCAGGTTCACTTCCCATTACGTGACAGTCTCTTATTCATATTCAGTAACGCACAAATAGTCCTAATGAGATACCTTCCTTTAATAAAAAAGATTTCTTTTTCTTGCCACATACAGATTTAGCATCATTCTTTTAAAAACATCCTTGTGGCTTTTATTTATTTGCTAGCAAGTCCTTCCTACCTGCAATGTCTTCTCTTCATCAGCTGCTAGCCAGGCTCCATGCATGTGCTTTATAAAATCTCCTCTTTTCCTGGGAGCCCTGACCCTTTCTTGCAGGGAGGGACACCTGTTGCCCAGTCTCTGATCACAACAGCTGGAGCCAGATAAAATGGGATGGCTGAGTCCCCTGGGTTATAACCCAGAGGGGCTGGCTGGTGAGGCTTTTTCCTCTCAGGGTGAGCATCATTGAAATTCTTTCCCAAATGTTTCATGTCAAAGTTCAACTGCAGTCTCTTTCAGGACAAATCCCAAGACTCCGTTTCATTCATAATTTTTGTTGTTTGCCTAATTGTCTATGGTCTGGCTTCATGTGGGAGTCTGTTATGCTACTAGTTGCTACTGTGTCATTTAGTTGAGGCATGTTGAGCTTTTGTAATATATTATCTTGTCTCACCTGCAGATGCCACACTTAAGGGCTCCTAATGCCCATAAAAGTAATTTAGAAGTTACCATTCATCTTAGTGAAGCAATTTGACATGCTCCTCTAACAGGGAAAAGGTTAACCTTATAGAATAATGGTTATGAATATATATATTAATGAATATGCCTTTCTGTGTATATGTGGGTAAAACAAAAGGAATCTTAAAAAATTATACATTATTGTGACTGTAATTTGAAATTAGTTTCTCCCAAATTGATATAATCTGTGCATTTCACTAGCACACTTTTTTTCTTTCTTTATTAATGGAAAATAATTTAATAGACTAATAAAGTAATATGACTACTTGATAGAATTTTTGGTAAGAATAAATATATTAAAGGTTGTGAGGGCCCATAATAGTATAGTGTCCTGGTTTGGGGTGGAGCAGAGCCAACTTTCTGTTCAGTGGGAGAGGCTCTTGCTTATCCTTGTTGCTTTGGCAAACAGGGTCAGCTGATCTGGTTGTTTACCATGTGGAGGGGTGGCACCTGTGGGGAGAGGTGGACAGGTCAGGTGACCCAAACTGACCATCCCATCCCATCCCATCCCATCTGTTCAGTACAAAAGCTGAGGGATCAAAGGGTCTGGGCTTCTTTTTCAATGGCTTGGTGTCTTTGATGGGTGTTTTTCTTCAATGACTGATGTCTGAGGAGGACCATGTCCATTCATCTACCTTTGATCCCAATCTGTGGGTTCCTGAATCAAGATCCGGAATCCAGTTCCCATTTGTCACAGCGTCTGGAGTGGAACTTCCCCAGTTCCTGCCACTGACATCTTCCTGGGAATTTGATAGGACTTTATATTTATATATATACTATTTATTTAATTATTTCCTTTTTATCTTAGTATTTTATTAGTTTAGTTTATTTCTAAACTCATGACTCTCTTTATCTCTCTTCTTCCTCTCCTTGGAGCAACAGGTGGGGGAGAGCATCTGTCGCCTTGTCATTAGCTGACCTGGCACGAACTGCGATACATATACAGATGTAAATATATGTACCTAAAATGGACATTCACTTAGTATACTTGAGGTGTTATGCTTCAGACTGTTATCTTTTGATATGATTAAAAGATACCCTTCACTAAATACGTTGCTGTACACAAAACTATAAATACTTTAATTCTATTATAACAGCTATTTTGAACTCTACTTCATTTAAGAGTATTCAAGGAATGTTATACATAATAAAAATATGAACATATAGACATACATTATTTCCTAATGCATGTCATCCTAAATAAAATATCTGAAACTACTATTTAAAGAGGTCACAACCATTTTACTTTTTTTGGGGGAAGGGAGTTTATACAGCTATTTTATTTTTTATATTTATGGATCAACTCTTAATTTTTCATCTCCATATTTTTCTATATAAACAAGCACATAATATACTGATCTTACTGTGGGGAAGTCTTTCTGATTCCAGAAATATCTATAATTAGTGGATCTGGATGGTTCAAATTAGTGATATTTGTACTGAAAAAAGTTTTGAAATGAACCTGTGCCAAGTAAAACATCTGGAAAATCAGAATAGCAACAATCATAGTCTGAATTACAAAGGGAAATTTTAACTAAAATGTAGAAGGGTTCAGTTATAGTATGACTAAGGTGGGTAACCTACGTACTGACTAAAAGACCATTGGAAAGTGCATATTCATTTGGGCAACTCATTCAGCTCATATAAAAATCAAATATCAATAGCTCCAGATGTGCAGTTTATGTACATTTGTATGAAAAAGCCCTGGAAATAGGACTGCAATGGAGAACTCCTTATGTATGCTTCCTGTAAGCAAAAGCAAAGACTAAACGGCTGACATTCCAGCAATGCTTAAGCACCTTTTAACTTTCTAAGCTGAAACTCAGTTCTAATATACTTATCTGTGTAAAGAAACTCCAGACACTTTTAAAAGCACTTGGACAACTGGCTGAACAGGCAGTTTGTACTAAGTACTTCCAAAATCAGATGTCACTGTGAAAGTTCAGAGGATTTACATTTTTTTTCTGCTAGATCAGTGAACTAAGCTGAGCTGTTCTCATGGAGGAGGGGGAATTCTTTTCATTATTCCAGGCAGATGACTTGACTCATTATTTTGTATTTAAAAAAAACAGTCCCAAGAAGAGTATTTGCTTCCAGATAACTTCTGCTGGAACATCTGGACTATGGATGCGCACAAAGAACTATATGAAACGTTAAAACTACTGAATGACATGTTCCTTGAGGTATACATGGACAAGGACACAAGACTGTACTTAGAAGTCCTCCACAAAACACCTTTAATCTAGACCTTTTTCTTAAAATACCTTCAGTTTACACACAGGAACTCCAACACAGAATAAGACTTTGACTTTAGGGGAGCTGCCAATAAATACAAGAACATGTCTGGGAAAAGCAGTCTACAGAATTTGGGGCCCAAGCACCATCCAGAGGGAGAACTCAAAAGGTGACGACATTAAATTTATGGAGAGCCTTCAGCTGGACGTAAGTGTGCTGAAATTTCCTTAGGTTTTTTGTAGAGAATTCTTTTCTCTGCTCAGATGTTAGATGTTAACAAACCTTGCCTTTCTACTTATCACCTTGTATTTGTAATTCAAGGGCAATTATATTTTGTTAATTTTAAAGCTCTTTTAGAAAAGAAATAACTTTATTTTTATTCGGCTTAATTTGTTCAGCTCAGAATTGCACACAGATACAGATACGTGATGGCCTGCAGCAAATTAAGAGCCAGTAATTCAGTTAAAAATATAGCATGGTGGAAACATACCAGTAACCACAAAAAGTCATGGGACTTTGACTGGAAAGATTAAGAAAAGTCTTTTACTTTTAAACTTTCTGTAATACCTCAGTTGTATAAATATTTAAATTTTAAACTGATTTTATTATGGGCAGATCCTCATCTGGTATAAATCAGTGTGGCTACTTTGAATTTGAAAGAGCTGTGCTGATTTACTCCAAGTAACTCCGCGTCTGTCCCGTAAGGTTTTTTAAATCATTCTTTCAAGAAAGCCTTTCAAATGCATAGGTTCTTTTCTAATACATGGGAAGCTGCATTCTGCCTGTCTTTAAGCTATTTTACCCATAGACAAATCTGTGCTGTCAAAACAGGCTTTTAGAAGTTGAACAAAATCCAAAAAACCCAAGCTACATACATAGTAAAAGTTGGCACCAGTTTATCTATAAATTCTTAGCCACAAGAACAACAGTAAAATCTTCTACAGATCTGAATTTTCAAGCTATCTTGTTTAGCTCAAGGGCAGTTGCTAATGTAGGCGATCTCACACCTCAGATGCTAAGGATATAAAGACATCACATTTATGCTTTATATTTATTTGTTATGACATTGCCCTGAAGAAAACTAACATTACTGTTAGAAGAGTAATACACATCGTGAAGTGAATGATAGCTTGATCTGTCATGACAGAAGGTACAAAACATGTGAAAAGTCTGTTATCTTCAAATTTGGCTCCTTGATCCTTTAGTAAAAAATGTGTTCCATTTGTGCCAAGTGTGATTAAAACCATACTGATTAATGCAAGACATAACCAAACATCCTAAATCCTGTGAATAATTTACATAGCATTCTGTAGTCTGTTGCTTTATTCATTCCATTTACAACACATGGAAAATTCAGCCTCATCTTCAGATGCACAACTCGGATGCATCATGAAAGATTCTGGTAAGTAAAAGCCTTTCCAAAGGCAATAGAAGAAATTAATGTAATCTTAACCATTCTTCATAGAGTAATCTCAAAGGAGGATGAACCGCAGGGCAGGATCTAGGACAAAGCTCTGCAGTGATACCAAAGTTCTGGGTGCATAGTGGGATGAGCTAGATTGCAGTCTTCGATATGTGTGACATAAAGAGGACCAATCAGCATCAGATGAAAGTTCAAGTATTTTGCAATAACTACTGCATGAAGTCACAGATCTTCATATGCTTTGTGGAGAGTAATATGTACAGAATTTTCTCTAAACTCGCTATTCCATAGCAAACGGCTATGCTAAACAAACCATCAGAACCACAGCAGTTAAGGTTATGTCAACACCTCTCTGCAGTTTTTCTAGGGACTACAGTTCAATTAGAAAAAATTTACCCCAGCCTGAAGTCTAGTTCAAAGATAAATCAAAGCTTACCTAATTTGGAAGAAAAACTGTCCGACAATTTGTCATGCGCTGGAATGAAGGGAGAACATGAAATTAATGATGTTTCAGGATCTGTTTTGCATATACTGGATAATGAAGATATTTTTAGAAAATAACCCATGCAATTTCAATGCAACCTTTCCTCAAGCTGTTTGAGGCATCTCTACTCACTGCCTTGTGGATGGACATTGCCTATGAATTACCATTTCGAAAGCTGTGTGAGGGCACTGGGGTGAATATAAAAAACAAACTACTACACTCTGCTTTGACCACAGAGGGAAGAATTATATCTCCTCCCGCAGTAATCCTTTTGTGCAAAGAAACATGAAGATTTTTGACAGTCCTTGGGCTAGCAGCTCTGCTTATATGATCATTTTGAGGGGAAGAGGCTGGTGAGTGAAGAATAGAACTCTCTGTCCCTTGTGTTTTGGGAAGTGACAAGGGACAGACCCGTTTCACTTTAGAAGAGATGAAAACACTGGTTCCATGAAAAGCAACACAGACTCAGAAAAAATAAGGTATTTAGATAAAGGGAAAGAGAATGAGAGGAACAGGCACAGGCACAGCAACGTGCCTCCTTTTCCCCTGTTACCTCTCCAATGCACAATATCTTCACTGTGCAGCCCCCTTCTCTTTTTGGAAGAGTGGGTCTGACTCCCTCTGCATTCCTGTCATGCTGTAAGTGTAGGGGGGGCTGGGGATATTTTTTTTTTAAGTGTGGAATTTGTGCAGGGCTGACAGCAAGATTAATAGAGGGGACCGTAAGGATTCCTGCTGAGCACTCTATTAAGCCAATAAGCACTGAACTAAGAAAAATTTGCACAATGGACTGTAATGGCTTCTGAACAGCTGTTCTGGTCTACCATGTCCAAACTCTACTTTTCAAATAACTTCTAACGTCGTTCCTCTTTACAAGCAAATTTTTCCAGTTTTCACTATGAAACGAGTAATTATAAGACATTAGTTCAACAGTTGTGCTTTTATTTTCCTTGTTTATGTGCAGAAGTGACGTTCTATGTCTATATATACTCTGCTCATATTTATATTAATTCTAGTCTCCCTTTTTCTACTGTATCTCATGCCTCTTCCCTTATTCGTGCTAATAAGTTAGTCTTATTTTCCTTCCTAGCCTATGTTTTACATCTTCTTCAGAATACTTGTTTTCATTCAGCGTTATTGTTCTTTTTTTCACCGTTCCTTCCTGATTTACAGCAGATCCCATTACTCCCTCCCAACTTTGCCCTTACTCTGTTTCTGCCTTCAGCTTAACCTCCTATTCATGAGTCCATAAGCTCTAATTTATCTTCCGCTCTAGTGCTTGCTTAAGTAAAATTTAAGAAATTTGTTTCTCCCCCACTCCAGTATTACAGAGCATGGGAGTTCTGGGGCCCTTAAAAAGGCAGCTGGTCCCATTTTGTAAGGAAATCATGCACAGGTGCTGGGAATCATCCAGGGCTGGTGAGTTTCCAGCCCCTAAAAGTCATAGAAATTTACATATCTGTTTGTGGCTGGGGAAGGTTTTAGGTTTTTTCCATTCCCTTGGGAGGGTGGAGGTTGAAGCAGGTTAGTGCTGATAAAGAGAAAGACTGGGGATGCCAGTAGGATGGGAGGGGCTCCCTTCCCATGTCAGAGTAGAGCTATCTGAACTTTAGGAAGTAGTTACCAATTATCATTCATCTTTTACACTTAGCAGTCTGCCACGTCTGAAGTATGGCATTCAAGATGTACCCTCTATAGCTGTATCAGCAAATTGTGTCTGTGGCTGGCCTTGTTAACAATAGGCAGGGAGACAACCAAAATGAAAATACTCTGTAAGAATCAAAGAAACAGTATAACACTAGAAGGCTTACTTCTAAAAGGACTTTAGAACACAATTTTAAAAGGTGGACTACTATGTATGCACCTATATATATTGAAAAATCAATGTCTGTGGCTAGACTAACCTTGCTGTATGAATATATCACTGAAGTTGGAGGTGTTAAATTGAAAATGTAGCTTCCAGATCTGAAGTTAGAGGTTAAGCCTTTCTTTTGGTAGGGGAAATCCTGGACAGGATGATATAAGACTTTTAAATATACCTCTTGGTTTCCTGGATGTATTAGAATTTGATCTTTTACCTGATTTATGACATGTGAGATCTGACCATCTGTGGGCGTGCAGATCTGAGAAGTGGATGCTGACCTGGCTTCTGACCTGAAATCTGTTGCCCAGAATGTCAGGTGACGACCTAAACCCACAGACCTCTTCCTTCTAACATATAACTTATTTGAAAGGTTC
>KZ506242.1:93244-138201 GCA_002844005.1 Limosa lapponica baueri
ATCTCAGTCATTTTCCTATTGTGCTGATTTGTTTAAAACCACAGAAGGCTCAAGGGATGTGCTTCAGCCATGTGGTACCACTGCTGTTGTCTTCAGATCACCAGGGATCTAACACTCTGAAGGACTCTTAAGTAATTCTAGGGATTACCTTGCTCTGAATTTTGGGAAGACACTAGATAGGCAAAGTTTTTTATGAGTTTGTTTCAACACCTCTTGATGGAAGCCTGTAATTTCTTATTTTATAGAACCATTGCGCTTATGCAATTCAGTGAAAAAGTCTGAAGCATGGGAAATATAGGAAATAAAGGATGGTAGATTTGCATGATAGGGACAAATGATATTAGTGATGCTTTGAACAAAAGTGCTCAGAATATCCGACTCTGCTAATGTATGAAAGTCAAATGCAGTATTTAAGTTTAATGTGTCCCATCACTGCCTGAGGTGGTACTACCTAAATATCCTCATTTTAAATAGGTAAAGTCCTGAGAACTGACTTCTCTTCTTCCTCTTATAGACTGCTTCAGTTTTGATATTTTCAATTTTGCTATTTTCTATACAATCTACACTGACCATAGGATCATTTAAAGACTAATTGATGGGACTAAATTGTGTTATAGGCATACACATGTTGATAATTACCAACTTAATAATGGAACACTCAAAGAAGATAGGAAAAATTCAAGAGTGCCTCACAGCAGTGTGTCTCACAAATAAAAAAGGTAAGTGCTCTATTGGATATTTTAAGATAACATTTGCCATTTATTGTAGAGGGACAGAAAATTAAAATATGTAGATCAAGTGACCTGTTTCTTCCATTGACTTAGAGGTAAAATCTTTCCTAGATTTTTCTTGATTTTAAATTATTGTAGCCCACTTGTCTCACTTCTAGTAAATCCTCTATCCTAGAAGTTGCAAACAGCTACAGTGTTTAAAAGGGTTAATATAAAATCTGTCTGTAATGGCAGACATACAACTCCAAAGCCAGCCTTCACCAAAACCTCATTTCTCAAGGAGATGGACTCCAACAGAAGTTTGGAAGTATTAGGCATCTTTGCCAGTATTTCCTAAGGAAGATCTAGTGCAAGAACAGGAAAAAGCTACCTATTTGCAAGTAAGAAGTAGAAGGTTTTCTATATTGAGTGTATTTTTAATGTTATACCCCATGAACAAAACAGAGGCACACCATAGATTAACGTTTGGACCCTTTGCATACTGGAAGAGATCTTGGCATTGGCTGTAGCACAGTCCAGCCCAAAAGGAAGGAAAAAAGGGCCAGATTATATTGCTTAAAAGGCAGTTTCTTGAAAAAAGAAGGCTTAATGTCTCACCTAAAGGGACCGAAGGGCAATGCTGCCTGATTCAAAAGAGAAGAGTGTAGTCTTTTTCTCCCTATAGAGTTAACAACAAAGCAATTTTGCATTAGAGTAGCCGAAAGTGAAACCGATTAACACATAAATTGCAGAAAAAAAATAAATTAGAAAAGAAACAATTTTCTGACATTGCCTTTTACCCAATCCCCAGCAACCTTTTTTCCTCTGTATTCATGAAAAGTGAAACCTGGATTGCCTGACTCCTTTTCTTGTAAAACAACTTTCTTGTAAAATTCTCAGTGAAAGTTCTTCTAAATTGATAAATTGTCACTGTTAAGGTATACATATTGTGATACAAACACTGAGTTTTGAAAGTGTTATTTCATACTGCCCTCTTTTATATGTGCATTTGGTCTTTTAAAATTAAAATATTTTATTAAATGTGACTTTTTGCTTGCATTGCAAAATGTAGCACAAATTCAGATGCAGGATAGTAAAATCTGAAATAAAGTAAGGTTGCCAGAAGGTTAGTGAATTCTGCAATGTCTCAGATTTCATATCATATTTCCTCCATACAATTTATCCATTCTTTCCTTTTTCCTGTGTCTGAGTGCACAATTGAAATTTCAACTCTGAACAGAAACACTCAAAAGAAATAAATCTACACCTACACATCAAAACCAGACAAAAGACTGTATGATAGCACTAAGAAACACTTCTGGTAGTACATACCAAAAATTTAGCCCTTCAGCGTGGAGCAGCATTTCTGAAATGGTTCCTGGGATTTCTGCAGTTGAGTATCAAAAAAGAAAGCAGTATTTCAAGCCAGTATTTCCTTTTCAAACCCACACATATACACTCATCTCACCCATTAGTTATTTCTCAGTGTTAGACGTGATGAATTAATTCACGTGAGAAAATTAAACCGAAAGCTATCAACAATGACGCTCCCCCGTCTCTCTTTCCTCTAGAGAAACAGGGGGAACCACGCAATGAGCTTCAAATTTGCAAGAGTTCATTTCAGGGGCTGAATTAATTTTCTTTAATCCCACCATGCTCCATATTTTCAATCAAAAAGCCAAGTGTTTAACAAAGGCTCTCCTCCTGAATAGAGGTATCCTGGAAATTGCCCGTTTCCTGTGGTAGCGGCGAGATTCCCAGCCACTTGAATTGTATGAGGCAGAGCCCTCGAACAGGTCTGTGTGTGGCTGCCAGTGGCGGTGTGGCAGTGTTTTTCTTAGCAGCTGGGGAACTTTAGAAGTTATAATGGAAAGATTTTCAATGACTTCCCAATTATATCTGAATATGATTGGAGTGCTGCTTTGATGTTGCCAACATCGTATATGAAAGTATCTAAGTTTTCCAGATGTTTCCTCAATAAAGTAAAGCATTTCAGCTCCCAGTGACCAAATCTTCCCTATATATTCAAAGCTCCTTTTCAGCCACAAAGAGAAATCCTAGATGAATTGAGCCAATAAAATTACAGTTAGACAACTCTGTTATCTGTGTCCAAGCTGGGCTGGAGTTCACAGCACGGAATAGTCTAAGTCTGTTAAGCTCAAACCTTTTCCCGGATGGGATCTAAACTCAAACCTGTCCCCTTTGTACCTGTTTCAGATATCTTCATCCCTTTGTGACTTCTCCAATCAGTCTTCAACCTAGGGGAAGACAGAATGTTTTGCCTCAAGTACAATTTCGGGCCCTCAGTTAACACTACAGCATAGATATTTCCAAAGGATTTATTATCCTATCAAGTTAAATTTTAAACTTAAAACAATGAGGTAGTAAATAAAGTTCTAAAAATAATCAGGATGTTTATCCAGGAAGTACAATGATGCTGGATTAGCTCCTCAGACATAAGGACAGGTGTCTTTTGCAAAGAATACTTCAGAAAACAATTGAGAATAAAGAATCAATTTAGCCATGTGCTGCTTCTGTGTCTCGGGAATTCTGAATTTGAGAACTGATGTCATAAAGCATCAGCTATTAAAAGGTCTTTCAGCAATGGTATTCACAGGTTTTGTCATTCCCAGGACAAAATTTCTAACCTTGCTTTGGAAGAGGGCCCCTTTTAGTGCCTGATAGATTGAAACTCCAGCAACCAGAGAGTGACTTTAACATGATATTGAATTAAACTTGCATTACTACCAACCACAGATGGAACTTCATCTGTTCTAACAGCTACAATATTTAAGAAGCCTCAGCCATTGCACTGAAAATATTTAAGCAGCTCTTTATACATTTTATGTTTGTCTTATGGTAACCACCAACCATAACTAAGACTTTACATCTGTATTTTCATCTGAATAGCAAAAGAAGATAGTTTTCAAAATTATTGGAAACTGATCACTTACAAGTTTATCCATGTTTCTGTTTTGCAGAAATTTTTAAAACTCTTCTGCTGAGAAAATCTGAGTAAATTCTTACTATAAAAATAATAAATATTATTGCTTTAATGTTTTACATGAAATAATTTCCCATCTTATGTGATATTGTACTTTTAAAATAGTTCAAAAGATGAGTAAATTGTTTAAAGACTTAGGGATGACCTGTGCTGTTGCTGAGCCTGATTGCAAAACGCCCATTGATACGTCTGCTGGTCAGGATTTCACTTTTCTGTATTTCACTCTTCTGGTCTCTCATCCAACACTATTTGGTTTATGATACCCTTTGCAGATGGTCCTGAAGTTGCTTCCAGCCACATTCAGCAATGGTTACTGAGAAAACCACCTACTTTGGAAATACAGGAGGGAATCTATAATTGTGTATGCAATTGTGTCAGTTGCATCTGCAAATACGGTTGCAAATACCGGCAATTCAACACTAATTTTTGCTTGCAGATTTTCACTCTGAAATTTTTCATTCTTAAAAGTGGCAATCATAGAGCCAGATATTCTGTTGCTGGGGTAACTTAGAATGTACCATAAATACCAATAAATCACGGCATACTCCAGATTGAAACAATAAACAGATTAAATACCATCCACATTTGGACTTTTCCTCTTTTTGATGAATAAAGTCACAGTGTTAGGAAATGGAGTTGGGGGAATTTCCTTTCAGAGGGGAGTAATTTGATTTAAGCTAAAAAAAGGATTGAAAACTCAGGGGAAAACATTTAACAGTTTTGTCCTCGGCCAGGAGAGGTCACCCTTGTGTGTGGCATAAAGTGAATCTGAACCCTTTACCCCTTTCACTAGTTCATCGAAAATTAGTGACTTTGATTTAAGTGAAAAATATCATATCCAACCTTTCCAGAGTTTGTGGGAGTTCTGGTTTCCAGATTGGACCCGGGTTCCACACCTCAATCCTTTGTTTACCGAGCAAAGAGATTCTGCTGGTGGTACCAGCACTTGTTTCTTCCTGTGACAATATTCAAAGGACTCTAGCTCACACAGGTTTAAATGAGGAATATCTGAGATCAACGTAGTTATGGTAATTGGTAGTTGATCAAAGGTGAAAAGTGAGCTCATATCTTTCAAGTTATATATTTCTTTTATTATTTAATATTAAAAAAAAAAGGTTTGTTTTCAACCTTAAAATAACTTGTCCTTAAAACAAAAATAATCTGTATAAACTTTGTTTCTTCTCCTGCTGTTGAGAATTGGAAATGCAAGAGATGTCTTTTTATGACTACTGTACATTCCTCTACTCCCTAATTGGGTGCAAGGGTTTCTAATGCAAATTCAGTTCATCCTTCTTCTCTGTATGCACAAAACTATGACTGCTCATCTGGGATTTTTTTTTCTTCTTTTCCCTTCTTTAAAAGAAAAACAGTGTCCTTTCACACATGTAACCAAGATCTGGAAGTCTGCCAGCATCTGTCTGACTCATCATTTTCAAAAGATACTGTGAATGCTGGGAATCAAATTCTAGCTGTGAGACCGAAGGTAGACACTTGAGTGCCAAATTCCATTGCCACTTTACCATTCGAGCCCACTTTAATGAAAGAATGCAAAGCAGAAAGCAAAACAGCTCTTTCTGTTGCTACCCTACTACCAATCGTAACAGAGCCAACATGGTTCTTTATACTAAGAATATGAATAATGTACAAAAGAATTTTAGAAAAATACCTTTAGGCTATAAAACTGAGACTAATCATAGTATTGTTTTTCATGAAAATAAAACTTGCTTTGAAGTATTTATGCTACTTCCTTACTATTCCCTTGGCTATATTTTGTTTTCATAATGTTTATTCAGTTAACTTAGTTATTTTTGTACTTATCTGGTCTTAATACCTTTTCCTTTTGCCCCTTTCTTTTGATTCATGTTTTTTTCAGTTTTCTCAGGCTGATTTATCTCTGTCAAGAATTGCTTCATAGTGCAAGGCATCGGACATAAATCCATTACTTATGGTATGTCTATTGCTGCAGAAAAATGTGTTTCACATGGAGCTGATTTTTTTTTCCAGCTTTTCAACACTATTTTCCATTCACGGAACATGAGAACTAATCTTTAAATGCAGAAAAATATAACCTAGGTTTACAATTTTTAAATCTATACAGTCTTAACTAAATAGGTATTTGCATAGAGTTCAGGAGGCAGTACTACTGGAGGAGTTCAGATAATATAAGTACCAGTCATAACCTCCAATCCATACGTAAATTAAAGCTATGCCTTCAGGGACCTGCCTATTGTTTTTTACAAAGACTGTTGTGAAAAGTTGAGACTTTGGTTCACATTAATATAGTACATTTTGAATGCTGGAAAGAAAATACCAACACAGTACCAGTGCAGACAATCAACATCTACTGGAAACGTAGCCATAAGAGGCTAGTTTTCTCTCTGGATCTATTTAGAAATAAATTAATTGTATTTCTGCTATGTGAACATGACATAGGGACTGCAAAAATCTAAGCAAAATCATTAGTGTTTAGATTGCTGGGTTTTGCAGTTTACATGACTTGTGGTAAAGTTTTTTTTTCTGTATTTAGTTGAGTCATTTCTTAGGTTTGTACTATTAGAAATGACTCCCAAGCGGGACTGGGATTTTATGCTTCCAGTCACTGTTCTGACACATAAACACATATAAACTTAAGCCACTGAAGTTAACGACAAAATTCCTGTTGATCTCAGCGGGTTCAAGATTTCACCTCAGGCATCTTACGAGACAACACTTGAACTTCATAACATTACCGTGTTTCTTTTGACAGTAAGTAAAACAAAATGATATATTTTAAAAACTTGTTTTTAAGCTAATGTATTGCCATGACCCACATTACTCATTATGTCTTTCTTTATAGGTTGAAAACTATTCATTTTTTGCAGTAAGGGAAAATTGCAGGCATTTGTATGCTATGCGAAGTGTGTATTTATAGATTTAAACATGATGTAACATTCATCATGTTCATTCATTTAAATCTATTGAAATAATTGTTGTTTGAACAAAACCCCCATTTTTTCCCTTCATTTGACAATAGGAGCAGATTAGAAAGTGCTTGAAATATCAGGCTGAACCCTGTGGTTAGTCAGAGTGAACTGTCTCAACCTCTTTGTAAAATCTCAGCAACTCCTTCCCTTCACGTGTTGGAATTCAAATTATTTTCAGCTGAAGATTCAGACCTACTTTAATTAAATGTGTTTAATAATGTATAAAATAGCTCAACTGATGATTCAAAGGCATGTACGGTAAGAACAAACAATAGTTCACATTTATTCTTTAAGTTACTCAAATGAGAAACCAGAACTGGTTTCATTGTTATACATTGTCTACCTAACTTCTGCAAACCTAAAAATTAGCATGCATTCTCAAATTAGAAAGTAAGCAAACTACGTACTTACCTTCTTGTGCTTACTTTATGGAGACATCTCTCATCATACAGAAAACAGTTACCTTGTCAGCCAAAAAAGCCATTAACCTGAATCTTCAAGAAAGCATCCCACAATGATCTATGGAGCTATAAATCACATGTATCATATGGGTGTGAGATGGTGTACTCCTTGGGAACACTGGAAAGTAAAAATGAAAAAAGCAAGTACTCTTTTCAATATTGATCACATCCTTTTCAGATTGAAAAGCAAGCTCAAATTCTACTCCAAATAGAGAAAATAACAGTTTGCTTACTGGAAACATTAGGCACTTTTCAATTAATATTTGGTAAAAATATTGACTTTTGTCAGCACACATCTGAAAGAACTAAACATGGCAAAATCTAGAGACTTTCCAAAGACGACTTTCTCATCTTTCCTTTCTTGTGCTTTTAATGGTCAAATTCCCTGTAATGTTATATGAGGTTTTGGTGTGAATTATGTTGATTTGAACTGGAATAAGCCGGTGGAAAATCAGCCAGTCCTGTATTTTTTTCTTTTAATTTAGGCTGCTGTTTGTTTCATGTGGATCATAGCTGCTTTTCAAAGATAATAACAATATTATTTGGTCTATATGGGGTATACCGCATTTAATGCTCCACTTTTATGTAATTCAGTTTTTCCCAAGCCATTGGTATGTAGCAAATTTTATGATCACCAAGTACCTTCTTCCCCCCATTTTTGTAACAAATGTTACACACTGAATACTGTTTGACAAAACAAATATCTACCTGAAGTAGAATTGATCATCTTATTGATCAAGTTTGGCATTAACCATCTTGCTAACTGAGAAAGGCATTACGCAGCCAACGTGTGAATGCGAATTCAAGGTCACAGCAGTTCAGTCTAAGCAGCACTATTTGACAGAGAACCCCGGGCAAGATTTACAATATGTCTCCCTGCTTTCTAAATGGCACATTTATTATATTCTTCCAGATGCTCTAAGGAATAATGCTCTTTAGCATTGCTGTTGAGATTCTGCTGAACATCAGTTTTTCTGTAGATGGTGCTGCTTCAGGCAGAGCTCTAACAAGACGTTGACTTCCATATTGCCTCCAAATGCCCCTCATTCCTTTCTTCCTTCCTTGCATAATCACCCTCACCTCTGGAATATTATTTTTCACAAAATCTTCAGACTTCTTCCTGAATGAAAGAAGCAGAAAACACAACAGTTACAGCCACAGGACTGAGCTGTTCTTAGTCAGCACAAATGAACAAAAGGCACACCGTTTCTTGGTACACAGAAATCTCTACAGCTCTATACCATTGTGGTAGCTTTTAGGAAAAAGCATCCATAGAGCAGTAAAAAACAGAGATAAGAGCTTGAAAGTCCAAATCCAGCTGACAGAATTTCTTTTTAAGTAAAGACTGTTGTAAACCATACATAAAAACATATCCTCAACAGGTAGAAAAACACTTGGTCAGAATACCCCTTGCCAGTCTGCCCATCCACTCCATCCTTCGTATCACAGCACTTGTCCAGAAAAGGCAAATGTGTCAAGTGTGTGATATGCTGGCAAGATATCTGCAGAGACCTTGAGCATACAGCATTATGACTTTATCATATTAGGATTAGTTGCAAATCCTAATGTTGCCCTTCCACTCCTTTCTTCCTCTTCAGTGACAAGAGCCAGCCAAACTCCACTTTGCAGGCAACAGTTCCCAAACAGAGTTTGAGATCCTGCAGGGACCCTACAGCAGCCTGCAGATTCTGTTCTTTGTACGCAGAAAGTACCAGCAGCAGCTTTACTTCTGCTGTAAGCAGTTAACAACAACAACAACCACCCCCTGACACACCCGTCCCTCCCTTCTCCCTCCCTCCCCCCCCAAAAAAAAGCAGTACACTGTAGAAAAATGAATGCTCCTCTTTAAAAGAAGAATCAGCAAGGAAAATAATTAACCATGGTCATGAAAAACACCTCCACAATCAAATTTATTTATTTCTTTTAATGAAATCTTGTAGTTTCTTTTCAGAGGTAGCAATTTTTTAGACTTCTTTTTTTAGACTTTTATGCCATCAGCACCCATCTGACTAAAGGGCAGATAGGCATCTGTGTAACTACAACTATGTAACTTGTAAGAAACTCTTATTTTCAAGAGGGTCATGAATAACTGTCTTGTTCATACTTACTGTCCCTTCCAGTCCATGTTCAGTTCCAGGTGCAGCTTCATGCTAAGGGAATGTGTTATTTGAAGGGAGTCCATTTTTCAACAGAGGTCAAAGGAAGACAGGGAAAAGATGGATGGATGCTAATATTTTCAGTATTCATGTCTGAGCCATTTGTCTTGTGAAGACTCAGCTACCTTGTATTGCATCTATATCTTTGATTTGACTGCAGAGCTAGTCATTGGTCTTGTCTTAGGCATATTGTTTTAAAACCAGTGCATACTACACAAATATACTTAAAGACTGTGGGGTAAGTGGGCATATTAAGAGAAGAAAAATTTCCAGACAAGAAAATTTTGGACACATAAGAAATATCAGGGGTTTGGGGTTTTTCTGGTACATTCTCTGAATTCAATATTTTCACAAAAATTGTGACTGCCTCTACTTTTTCTACCCCTGAAAAATGTATATAACAATGGCAAAAGAAAATCTCATCTGGGGACATCATGCCAAAGCACAAGCCCTGAAAAGTTACTTTACTAATGCCTCTAAGTATATAAATAAAGATTAAAATAAAAAAGAAAAACAAGGAAAGGCAAAGAAAGGCAAAGGAATGCAGGAAAAGCAGACAAAAACATGAGGCAGAAGACCTTTTCTGGAGAATGACTGAGTCTCTGGTAACATGTTACTGAGTACAGGAATATGTAAAAACATTTACAGATTCATTTTTGCAACCACTTTTCTAAGTCAGCTACAATGAAGAGCACTTTTCATGTATTTAAATTCCAATCAGGCTTCTAGTGCATTTTCCATTAAGTCTTTCTCCTTGTTTTATGAACAGGATTTGAAGAACTAGAGAATTCAAACAGGAAATGTTAACACTAATTTACTGATCTTTGCTGACAATTCGATTATCCTCCTACCACCAGAGCAAGCTTTTCAGTATGCTGATGAGTAATTCAGTGCCAAGTTTAGTGTAGCCAAAATGACAACAAACACATTAATGAAGAAGGCTGCAATTATTTCAAAACTGCTGATCCGACTAATATGTAAGCAAACAGGGAGAAGGTACAATATGTTAAATACTGTCTTATTTTGAAACCAATCTTCTTAGCTAAGAAAATGTAAAATAACATCAGTATACGGAATACCTGAATTTGTATAACTGGGGTTTTTCAGTAGTTTTGAGAGCGATTAAGCATCGAGCTACTGGTGAAATTAAATAATTGAATGTGAATCAGGAAGACAGGTACATGTGGATTAGGTTCCTTTCATGATTGCAACTTAGCTCTCCTAAAATAGACACAGAAAACAAAACCAGAACAGACATTTGGATTAAACTCCAGCCCTTCCTAACAGGAAGTATTATTGCTTCACAGTTTATGCAGGCAATCTCTTCGACAAGAAAAGAAATAAGAATGGAAATACATAGAAGGGTATGCAAAATACTCCAAAGAGGAAAAGCTGTGCCAGTTCTTTACCCATCGTTTACAGGGACAGGCTTTCTGCCTTCCTCCAGAGCACAGGAGGCAGGGAGGAATGTGGGTCAGCCTGGGAGCTACACAGGGATGGATCTGCCAGCAGGCAGAGAGATGGAATAACTGCTTCTGTGCCCTCCTCGTTCAACGCTTTGAGCATAGTCAAATATGGAAAAGCAGAAGGGAAATGTGCTTGGCCGTGCTAAAACATAGCTGCAGTACAAGAGTTCAGGAGTGAGTTCAGCTGAAGAATGTAGTTGGCTTCTCTAAGCTGCAATAAACTTGGCTACGGAATTACAAACCTGTTTCAGTCGCCCAGATACCCCACATGATCTAGGTGGAGCAGAGTAGCTGACACGTTCACTCAAGGATTTAGAAAATTAAACTGAAGGATCAAGGCAGCTCTAACCTTTTTTAGCTGGTGAGGATCTCAGGAGAAAACCTTGTAACACTGTAATGCCTTCAAGCGTTAGAAAGAAAAAAAAAACGTACAGAAGTTTGTCCTACAGTGTCTTCATTATTGATTGTTACCTCCTTCTTACACATTTCCACCATTGGGTTATGCTGCCACTGCAAGATGTTATGAAGACAGAATGACAAAAATTTTTAAAAAGTTTCTAATTTTCAGGTGGGAGGAACCCCATTCCAGTGTCTGTTGTATATAACTGCCATAAGTTACTTGTTTGAAAAAATAATAATCCATAGTTGTTTTATAAATCTGACAAACTATGATCCATAAAAATTAAAATCAATTAATTTAGTCACCAGAAACTTTTAGTATAATTCTCTGATTGATCTTGGAGATATATATATATCTGTGGGCTGGGGAGGCTTCAGCATGCACTTGCAGTTCTGTAATCATTGAAACTATTGCTTATTAAGAATAATAAAGATGTACGGGGCCAGATATTTAGTTATGACCATAATTGGATTGAAGTGTGCTCTGTAGGTAAGTTTTGAAACTCACCATTGAGGCTTTTTAACCCTGTTCTCCTCGGTAGCAGCAATTCTCCCTAGACTCAGATGGAGAAACATAAGAGCTGATTTAACGTATGCCAGGCTCTGAAGGATGCAGAAGCTGTTTAAAAGCACAGCCTAAGATCAAAGTGCTTCTGTTTCAGCCATACACCCTGTTTTTCATCTTCACTCTATTTCCTCTGTCAGCAATAGAGACACCAAATATATTAAGAACAACTATTTCACCAGGAGATCACTCTTAGTCTTAGATCACTCTTAGATACTTCTTCCTCTCTTGAATTATTTGGCCTTCAAACCAGATGGCACTGAGAGTTCAGAGCAAAGCCAATGTATTGGAAAATTTGGTGTGTTCTATTTCTCACTTTTATCTGACTGCATAGCTTTTATTTTTAACCCAGTTTCTAAAGGAATGTATTAAAACATCCCAGCTCTTCACATGTATTAGTCATACTGCACAAAGAATGTGAATTGTGCATGACAAAAGATACTGCATTAGATAATGATTGCCATACTATAAAACTTTCCTTCTGCTTGTTTTTATGTGAGGTATTGAAATAGATATAATCACATAAAATTAGATAGGACCGAATCAAAAATAAATCCTATGTCAGTGTGCCTGTCAGTCTTATGCTGCCTTTTATGGAAACAAATTTTTGGTATCTTTCTTTGACCTAAAAGCTAAAGTTCATGGCCTTATGTAGATAAATGGATAATGGACTGATTTCTTCAAATACATTGTGCTTTTGCATTTAAAAAAATAGTTTTGATGAACTTTGGAGAAATGAGATGACAGAAGGTATCTGAAATAGATTCATTTTTCTGCATTCTAGGGCTAAGATTTGACCTCAGAATTCCCTCTTTCCTCCAAACTATGCTGAGTATATGGCTTCTTGTTCTTTTTCTTAGTGCTCTGACAGGCGTTTGCCAATGAATTTAATGGGATAAAACATGATATTCACTTATCTGTTCTGCCAGAATTTACTGGCCCATAGCAGGAGAGGTAGAAGGAAACATGCTTTGTTACCTGACTCACTCAAGTTCACAGCTCAACTTATTAATTCCAGTAGTGAAAAGCAGTGGATTTAGGGTAAAAAACAAGCCTATGAAGAAAGGCTGATGAGGGGTGGGCATGCATCTGTTGCAGCATATTCAGCATGAGCAGAGAGGCAAGGCACAAAGCCAAAGGTACTGATATCGTAAACCAATGCAACTAAATCTAGTGGAGCCTTTAGCTTCTTTGATCAGGATGCAGTTTGCTTCTGAGGAACAGAGAGTCATTCACAGAGGACATGAAGGCAAACATAAGCATTGAGTTTGGTTCAGAGTTTTTTGTTTTGAATTTGAGCAGAGAACAGCTTTTCTGGACTACAAGCAACTCATTTGGTCTAGAAGCTTCCAAACAGAAAGGAAAAAGGAGCTGAGTAGCTCTTCTCTACTATGTCACCCCATCCTCATCTATATCCAAGGTGGTATCCAGCCAAGAACCACTACTCTGATATTTTCCTCAGCCCATTTGTGCAGCACCATAATTTGATTGTCTTCAGCAGAGTTATTTATGATTTTACAGGCAGAAGAACCAGATTCAGTGACAATTTGCCTGGACCACACTGAACTAAAAGCAGAGTAAGCAGTATAATATTGTGTATTAATGGATTTTCACACATATGTGGGGCATTCAGCTATGAGTTTTATGAGTAATAACTATGAGGGCACCATAAAAATCAATAAGAACGTGATTCAGAATTCACTGGGATTCCCACCCAATGGGAACATTTGTGTTTAAACGAGCAAGCTGTGGACCAGACGCTAAAGGTGAGTTTCATGCTTTCTGCTGTCAGAACAGATTTCTGTCCTCCCCTCTGCAACTCCTTCCCACCATTCATGCCTATTTGCCTTCTGTCAGTGAGGACACTTCTCTTTCCCCACACTGAACTAATTAAGCTATCAGTAAAGAACCACTATTCCCTCCCTCCATCCCCCCCAAGTGAATAAATTCTGATCATCAGCTCACCCACCATGTATCAGATGAAGGGCAGTGAGGAAGATGGGAGGAAGCTTTTAGCTGAGGATTGGAAAAAGAGAAACAACGTTGTATTTTTTGGTAGTGAATAGCTATTAGGCTTGCTAAGCTTTGATGGGAAATCACACACTAAAGCTTTCGTATGGATTTTGAAAAGTATGAGCAAGGTAGGACTTGATGGAACAGAATGGTACTAAGCACTGGGGCTATAAACCAGCCAAAGACACCACCCTGAGTTTAGTTTTAAGTACCACCTCAATGGATTCAGCATTTGAGAAGAAAAGGAAATAAATCCTGTAGGGTCCTATTAAAATACCAGACTATATTTTTATTTAAAAATGTAAAAAGTATGAATTTTTTTTTCAATTACAGTCAAAAGAGGGAAAAATGAGGCATTTGGCCAATTTGACTTTAGCTTTCAGGTTTTGTACAAACTGCAAAAGCTCTTGAGCGCGAGAGCTTAAAAGATAGAAATATTTTTTAGAGAAAACATGAAGCCTTAAATTAAATGTAAAACTCAATATTTCCTAATAATTAATTTATTTTAGAATCTTCAGAACACTGTTATCTTATTTGGCTGGAAGATACTTCATGATCCTCAGTATCCTGAGTCATAATCAAGGAGAAAATAAGTCATACCATTTCTCAGTGCTATAACACTGTTGTAACACCAGATTAAACCACAAATGAGTATGAATTTTTGATCAGTTTAGGGTATCACATCAGCTGTGATCTATGCAGTGTTATTGCTTGACACGTTTTGATTCCCAATACAAAGAAACTAAATCGGCAACTTGTGTCTTGTTAGAGACCTAATAGTTTTGAAAGTTTTTTTTTTTTGTCTGCAAAGCAAAGCAATTAATAAAGCACTGTAAATGCAACATGATTAATCACGGTCAGCACTCTGCAGCTGCCATGCAGGGAAGCTGGCCAAGCAAGCCCACCAGCACTACTTTGGTGACCCGACCTAGTGTGATGAATGAGAGGACTCCAGTTGGTGAAAGACAGCAAACCTGCTCTGGGTGTACAATTCCAAGGTACGTGTATTTGACAACCAAGAAGATTGTTTCACTGGATACCTGTGGAATTGCATAGGGGAAAGTGACATATTAACTATTTTGTGTTAAAGCATAATGACTGATTTATGCTTGTAAAGCAGATAAATAACAGAATGAAAGCAATGACTATTTTTTCTCATGCTGCCAGTGGTGTTTCTCTGACAGTCCTATATTTCTTCTGAGAAATTCAATTTTAATACTATACCTCAGATAAAGATTCCGGACATACCACACACATTAGCTGAAATTCCATTCCATTGCTCATCCTCCTCTGCCTGTCTGCAAAGCCTACATATTTTCAGTATTCTTCATTTTTCTCGGGTTCGATTGTACTCTACAAATGCTGATCAAATCATGCTCTGTAATTCCACAACAGCATCAACAAATTGAACTGCCCTTATTTAAAGGGCATACAAAGCTGATTTCACAGATGTGTATTGTTAGGCAACCAGACACACAAAAATGTGCACTTGAGGTCAAAGCCTGCACAATCTTTATTTTCTTTCCTTCTCCCCCATATGTGATCATTCGTGTCTCAGGATGTTACAGCTCTTTTTTATCTCATCATCCTTAAATGCAAAGCAAGCTTGATAACTGCCAAAACTTGCATGTTCTGCAGCTTCACAGCTGGGATACATATGCTTGAGTGGCAATGACAGGAGAACATCATATTAAGTCAAGCTCAAAATGAGAAGCTCTAGGCCACCTCCAACTAAGGGACTGCAAAAATGATGAAACAATCAACTAATCTGATCTTAAAGAGTCTTTAGAGACAGAGGGAATCATTCCAAATAGTCCTCAATACAATTAGAGAAGGAAGGGTAAAGCAGAGAAAGGGCTACTGCCGTAAACATCATTCTAATAAAAGGCAGGCAGAAGAGAAAGAAGAATGGTTGTATTGGGAATAGAAAGGGAACATTTTCTGGTTTGATATGAACATTGAACAAATAAACAGGGAGAAAAGATTACAAGGAGAAAACTGCCCTGGGTAAGAAACGGTTGGAGGGAAGATGCTGCTGTGAAACATGTTAGGTATATAGTGACCTGTATTATGTTTGGACAATGAGCTAGACAAACTGAAGTTCTTAATTATACTTTTAACTTTCTAAATATAAAAGAAATAGGGATTAGCTTTCAAAATCATTGGCAATGTTTAGCAAACCTCAGGCTCACATCTGAATGGCATTATGTCCTGATGATCTCATGACTGTGTCTTTACAGCTAGCCAAAGCAAGCAGTACAATTTTTATTTCTCTGTGTGTCTGAGATATTATTCCCTACAGTGAGGAAACACAGAACCTGATGTAGGAATAAAAATGATGGATAAACAACCATCATTTTCTTATAATCATTGTTTTTACTGATTTTTTTTTGGACATGTAAATGGCTCCAGGTACTGAGGTCCAAGGAGAGAAATGAAAATGAATTATTTTATCCAATCATCTCTAGTTTAAAACATAACAACATTCTTATTTATTTCTGTAAATACATTTACTAAAAGACTAAAATAGATTTGTGAGGATTTTCTGGTAGGCCAAAGGGAAGTAATACTTGCTCGTTATTTATTAACAGCAATTCCTCTATTTACTTATTTTAATAGAACTCTTAATCATAAAAATTAATAAAGGTCAAAAGGTGTACACAATCTGTACATTTGCAAATTCCAAACTGCATATTATCATACACATTTTCATCAAGGTTAAATCCAGTCACCCTCCTGCCAGACTGATCAAAGAATGAGAATATTTAGACAACTAAAGTTGTGGAAGATCCACTGCTGGAATTCACTGGGCATTTATAGTGAGTTAGAGACATCATCAGCTCACTGAAACCCCTAAAGTAGAAGCATCTTGCATCATGCCCCTATCTTCCTATTTTGCCTACCTAGTTTGCTTATCATTGATGACGGGCTCTAATTCTAAGCAAAATTTCCTGGTTTCTTTCCCAAATACCTGAGAGAAAAGATATTCTTCTGCTGATGCAATGTCTTATTCTCTACTTTAATGTATGGAATTAATTTGCATTCTTATTTGTGTTTTTAATTATTTTCTGAGTTGTATTAATACAAGCTCTCCTGAGCTAAATTGTTATTTTCTGTCCACATTTTAAACCCCTGTTGGATGCCCTTTTATTATTTTGCAGTCTTCCCTCGGGTACATAACTTCTCTCAATTTATTAGCATTTGCAAATTCCGTTAATGAGCTGTTTGCTTCCACCTCCAGATCACTAATGAAGATTAAATAAAGCTGGATTCTGCACTAACCCTTTGCATCCTGATTCTCCAGGATATCACACCACTGATTCAAATGAAGTGACACCAACGTAAAAGCAGGGGAATGCTGGAGAATCAAACCCTGTGGTAACCATCAAACTACGTCACTGTTTTTTGGCTCTGGATGTTTGCGAGTTTTTTAGTCATTTCATAATCCATAGGCTACAAAGAATTCTGGAATGAATGTTCCAAGTAATACTACATGAGAGAGTGTGGGATAGCTGAATAATAATAAATTATGATTTATTGGATCTCAAGTGAGGCTATTTCAATGGTGGATTATGGGATGTCTCCTGATTCTAAATTAATAACATGCTGTAACTTATGGAGAATCAGCAAATAGAGAGAAATAATGAAGTTGATGTTAAGAATTATTACAGGTTCTAATATTAAACTTATCTCACAAAACTTTGGTTTAAGAATTCAAGGAAGCATAATCTAAAACATAGATAGTCACTTGAAGGGCACAATTTGTTAAATACTGTGTTGAAGTGAACTGCAGTAACATAAAAAGAAGTAGTGCTTCAAAATAGAAAACCTTGAAATGCAGAAGAAAACAGACAGACACCATCTTTAATGCAAAGAAATGGAAGCATGCATAATTGGCATCAAAGAGACTGAGAAATTAAAAACAAAAGGAAAGCATTCTTCTACAAAATATACTGACCTTGAAACACTAAGAAAAACTGTACAGTTTTCTCAAAACTCCTCTATAAGATGGGGGCATGCTCCACATGACAAAATCCTCTTTCCTGTAAACATCTGTTCTCATGGTTTTCTCTCTGAAAAAAACACAAATGATATGCACCAGAGTGTATCAGGGAAGAAAAACTTTCTGAGTTTGTAAGCTGCATATCAAAATCCTCACATAGTCAATAATCCCAGGACTCATACCACATACCTTGAGGGTCTTTGGCAAGAGGACTTTCATAATAGACAGTAAAGCCTACCAAGGAGTTCCACTGCTGCAGTGTGCAAAAGCTACATTTTTCATATTAGAGACCTCTACTGGCTTACTTATCACACATGCCTAGGAGATTAGATCACCCCCTAAGGACATATGCCAGCAGAAGCAGTCATCATATCCTGCCTCTGGTCTTCATGTTACAGTTCGCTTGGGCTTACAAGCTTCTTCAGTCATTTAAAAGGCACAGGTGGGACTTCTTAGCTGCCCTACTTTTCCAGACATGATCACAGGGCTGTTGGATTGGGGTGGTTCCAAACTAGCAATGGGAATCTACCACAATGACTCAAAACCACAGTGTATGATTTTAAACTACAGTTCAAGTATGGAGACCCTGTATCATGAGAAAACAATCCCTGCTTACGTCCTAGACTTTCTAGAAGCTCTCTGCAGTCTTTCATTTCCCCTCCCTGCTACACTTCCCATCTTGCCTATTTAATGACAAATTGAGGAATGAAGCATTCCATAAAATGCATTTTGCTGTGCCATATACAGCCGCCACCTCCCTTAATAGCCTGTAGTCAATAGAGTTTTGCTAACAACGAATGGCACAGGATATTTATCTATTTATGTATTTGCTTTCTGGTACTTGGTTGTTTAAGATTTCTATTTTAAATATTTCTGTGCTGGAATGTGTGACTGGAAGAAGAAGTATCTAAAAATAAACATTTGCAATTCATATAAGTCTTGTGAATAACTTAAACTTCTATAAACAAAGAAATAGTCAAGAGCCTGGCTGCTAAGAACCCTTCTGAGAAGCACCTGGAGGTTATGATGCACACCAGGTAGCACATGAGCCAGCTGTGTTCTCACTGTGTGTAAGACACTGTGAATAAGTCCACACTGATATGGATTACCACATCTACATTTGGGCCCCTTGGTTCAAGAAGGATGTTAAGAAACTGAAATCATCCAGCAGATTTCTACTAAATGGCCAAGAACCTGCAGCACAGGACCTATGAAAAGACCATGAGAGAGCTGGGCTTGTTTAGTCAGGTTAAGAGGCAGCTAAAGGCAGCCTAATAGCAGCCTGCAGCTGTTTGAAAGGCAATTAACAAGATGACAAATTGTTTCTCATTATCATTACATCCTCTGAATACTTTCCCTGCAAAATCATGTAAGAGTTGTAAATCATGGTCCGATGCACTTGAAAGTCTATTAGACTTATCTGACCTGCTTCCTCAATAACACATATCTGTTACCTGTTCCTTAATCTGGTAATGCATCCTCCAGAAAAACTGAAATTGGAATCATGGCAGCCTCTGTAGAAGTTTTTCATCTTGTATTTGTTTCCATGAGAAAGGTGTATTTATGGTGACCAGATGCCTAACTTTCTAGGGTGAGATTAGAATATTTAAAGGACTATGTCTTCTCTCCGTTCTACATGGTGAATAGGTCTGTTGCTAGTTAATGAGGAGGAAAGAGGAATAAAGGCATAACCATGAACTATGGATAACTGACACAATTTATGAAAACCCGCTTTGAATTAATAGCATATTTAAACTCTATTCTAAAATCCTTACATTATCCAGTCTCTTATTGAAATAACTTCTGAAAGGTTCCAAAGAAAATTTGAAACTTCAATTGCCCCTAGCAAGATAGAGGGCTTAAAATCACAGACTGATTTAAATCATAGGGTGATTTTAAGAATTTAAAGGCTGGTACTTCAATCATATTGGTATATACATCCCTGGTTGCTTTCTGAGCTGTCTACAAAATCAATCAATGTTTTGCAGACAGAAATACATCAATAATTTTGTGGCCCCATGTTTTAAAGGAATATTTCAATAAATGTATTATGAAGTATTAAGAAGAAATTAATTAGGCTAAGGTCTTTCAGAAATAATGGTACTTCCTCCTCTCTGCTGCTGGAATTCAACAGGAGCTTTACCATTAATTTGTATGGGAGATGAGCATCACACCAAGGCATGATACTTTTGAAAAATGTAACCCAGTGGTATTGGAACATTGATTAGTCAATGAAGGCGAGCGATGAGAGACTAATTGGTAAAGACTGGACAGAAAAACAGCATACTGGAACAAACTCCACTGAAAAGAGAATTCCAGCAGACTCTATAAAACTGAAGACTAGCACTGTCATCAAACTGAAAAATGACATTGACTGGTGTAGCCGGAACGAAGAGCATGGTATTACCGTCATAGACATAATTTGTAGTGTAAATTAAGCATGAGACATGCTTGTTTTAGAGTACACCCAATTCTCTAAAGTGGATGCAAATACACCAAAGGAAAATGATTAGAAATGGAGCCAGGAGGATGATCAAAGTATTGGAAAGCATGCCTTATAGTCAAAGACTCAAAATCTATCTGTTTAGACTATCAAAGAAAAGCTTATGGAGGAATTTGATCACAGTGAAGCTTAAGGGACTGAAAAATTTCTTAATGAAAAGCTCTTCAACATTTCACCCAAAAATATAAAAAGAGCCATATGCTAGAAGTTGCTGCAAGAAAAATTAAAATTGGAAATATGTTAAGAATTTTAAATATAAAATTATTAGCCATTGGAACAGACTACTAGAGTATCATGAGTTCTCCGTCTCTGAAATGTTTTGCTTTTAGAAGTCATCCACTAGTTAAAACAGTAATTAATTCAAGGAGGACAAGGGGCCTGTATCATGAAAGAGGGTGGACTACACGATCAGAGTGTTCTCTGGCCAAATAATTTAAATCAGTGTGTTAAAAATTGCTGGATATAACACAGATGCAAAGAAATATTCCAATGACATTTATTTGTGAGTGTGATACAGAACCATTTTCTCAATAGCAAAAGTATTATCTGTTGGCTTCTCTCTCTATTTAGGATAATATGTGAATTATTGCTTGTTAGACTTAAACAAAATTTTATCAAACTACCTTTGATAAGTCGAACACTTAAATGCCTTTTCAAATATCTCCTTTTCCATAAAACTGCACATACAGCTCAATTAAAACTGCAGGAATGTGAACTATTTTTTAAAGTCCCATAAGCTTTGAAAGCTTAAAGACAAGTTAAGAAAAGTAATTTCAGAAATCCTCCTCCAACAATGTAAATGCACTAAATCAGTTACTATTTTTGTTCTAAATTCATGTAGCAAAAGTGCTCTTACAGGTTTTTCAGATAAAACAGCTGATTCAAATATGTAAAGTTCAAAAGATTTTCTCCTAAAGGAACTCTTTCTCTGCAGTTCAGATCTTTAAGAAAAAGCTTAGCGCAGCTCTCATTTCAAGAACATTTCTTACAAAGGTTCAAAAGAGCACAGAGTTGACTTTGCAATATATGTTTTCTCTTAGGTTGCCTGACATGGTCCTGTTGGTCTTTTTTGTTTTATCAAGTTGCTTTTTCAACTGAAAACTTATTATTAAGGCTGACAAGAATGATGGATTTATCCCTCTCAGAGGATATTAAAGTCACTAAGATTTAGGACGAAGGGGACAATCTTAGAAGGCTGTAAATTTTATTAAACTTTAAGATTTTTTAAAAATAAAATGAAATTTGAAAGAAAATTAGGACTTTTAAAAATGTGAAAGTTTGCTCATTATTGTACAGTGGACCAAACCATCCTTTTGTTAAGAGGTGTCTCTACTTTCTGCATTTGATGTGAGATGGTCATGGGAAGTTGGGATTGAGGGGCTAAGGGTTTCCTGCCTATTTTACAGAAGGTGAGAAGTGATGTTTTGCTTCTATCTTTTTTAAAATATAGTTTAGTAAACTCAGATAATAATACCTTCCTAATTTCCTTCTCTAAAGGAGGCAAAAATAGGAGGGGCTAAACACAAAGGATGGACCAAATATAGCCTATTTACAAAACTTGTTTTAGGAGAAAAAATATGCATTTTGTTGTATCAGATTCAGAGTTTAAACAGGGCATATGCAACATTTTTTCTAGCCTACCCAGTAACTTCACTAGTTGCATCTATCACAGTTCTCCATTTGTCTATTCATTTTCCTCTGTAATGCAATAAGCATAATTTTTATAATCTTGTATGAATTAATACTTCTTTCACACAACATAGATCAAATATCAGATCAGATTGTGTCTGGCTACATTCGCAATAAGTATAATACTGTAAGAATAAATTGTGCCTGCCTGACAAGCTGTCATGTAAGGGTTTATCGTGTTCTCTGTTTTTAAGGGTTAACTAGCTGGGCCTAGTTTTATCAGGAGTAATCTAAATGGTTATATTTTCTTTTAAGGATTTGTATAAAGTAGTATTTTTCTCTTCCTATTTCAGAATAATTTCCAATTGCTACATTTTTAATAACAATAAGTAACTGGCTGTTGAGTAGAGACAGTGCCTATATGCATCTTCTCTAAGATGCATGTAAGTGCCTCTAAGTGACTGGAAAAATTTATTTTCTTGAAAGATTCTTGAAAATTCTCTTAGCCTGCCAATATCCAAATGTCGGACATTACATGCAAGTTATATTCAGAACAAGGAAGGGTAACAATTCTCACACAGCCTGCTGTATGATATATTCATTTTGTTGTGGAATTTATTCTGCCATCTGAATTTTCTATGATCTGATTCCTTGAGAAGGAGTTTTCTAAATATCAAAGAAGCTCTTACAATAGTTTTCCACTCAGACTAACGACTCAAGGTCTAACACAGAATATATTTAGAAGGGATGATGTTGCCTGCAAGAACATTTCAAAGCTCCTTTCAACTCTGATTCTGTGATGGGCACTCCATCCAGGGTGGACACGAGAATGATTTGTTTTATTCCTCTTTGCAGCTTCTCTGACAACTCAAAGATTTAAACAAGGCCATCACTGTGATCTTTAATCCTTTTCTTTGCTCTCCTTTAGATTTCCCCCTGCTAGTCAAAATCTTTTTGAACTGTTATGCCCAAGATAGGACAAATACTCGCCTGGCCAGCACTCCATAGTTTGAAAGGGCCGCTTCATTTGTACTGCAGTTACATTATTTTTACATGATGGTATTATTTAGCTTTCCTTAGCAGTGCTGCTTCCACAGTTGACATTCAGCCTTTGATCTGCTAAAAATTATATGTCCTCTTCTGCATAACTGTGATTTAGACCCTTCCACTCCTATGAGAGACAGCTGATTATTCCTATCTGTCAAACTCTGCATTTGTCCTTGCTGAGCAGTATCCATCTTTTCAAGGATTATTTCTCCAGTGTTAGCATCATGCCGAATCCCAGCGCTATACTCAAGTGTGCCTGCAGTCACTCCTGCTGGTGAAGCCTGTGTAAGCAGGGTCTGCATTCTGTGAAACAACTACTAATGATATTCTTGAATAACTTCCATCCAGATCTTTGTGAAATCCTGCTTAAAATGTTCAAGTTCACAATGAGCATCAGAGCTTGCTTTTACCCATCTGCATGTTCATCTTATGACAGCTTCAACTAGCCATTAGTGATATTGGTAGAAATCTTAGTGAAGTCAATATATATGACACTATACGCAAGCTCATTAAGTGTCTCAAAAGAAAAATAGATGACACTTGATTATAAAAAATGCTTGGTGGTTCTTAATTATTTCCTGGTTATCTTCTAGGTAGTGAGAGATAATTTGTTTGATTAAATATTTTTTTCCACGAATTAAGGTAAAGCTAGTCTGTAATTCATTAGTTTCTCCTTTTAAAAAGGTCTGTCCCCCTTGAGTACCTTCTTAAAGATAATTGTTAATGGACACAAGGCAACCTGAGAAAATCCTCCAAGTATACTAGGGTGATTATGTTTCTAAGAGTAATGCTAAACTGCAGCCTGTTGTCCTTTGTCTGTGAGTTGTGTCTACAGAGTTGGCACAGTCTACTAGGTAATAAGCATGGGAATTGATCATAGTCCAATTGTGGAATGACAGTTTGGCAAAACCTAATTTAGTGTCCTCGTACAAAACTGTGCTACTGTGACTGTAGTACTGACCTGACAGCAGTCTTACACCTGGCTTACGTAGACACTGATGTGAAATAATCCTGACTCAGTAGAAGTCTTCCCATGGCTGCCACAGGGACCTTTCATCTAAAACTCAAAACCCACAATGTGAAAACAAGAGGCTGATGGTTTTCATCTAATTCTCCTTAGCTTCAAAGTTAACAACATGCCAGTGAGCTTTTCCTCTGTTGAACAGGAAAGAATCATATAAGTCTCATCTTTTCACACAAGTTAGCTGAAAACCTTACTTATTGTCAGACGATTCTTCTCACTGAAAGTGACTGAGCGTTAGCTAATGAAGTATGATCCTTGCTGCTACTCAGTGCTGGTAATATTAGTTGTTTCACTGCCTTAAAGATATCTGAAGTGCTAATACTGCAACAAGAATTGTTCTAACTGAATCTTTTAGAAAAACTACATTTACGGATTTGTAGCACTGCAAAACCACAAGTTGGCTTGAATGGCTGGCTCTGACCATTGTCTTTCCTTTTGCTTCTCCCCAAGGATGTTTAATTCAGATCACAATTATTTTTTATTGGCATTTGCAAATGATTCTGCTATCTACAAGCAGGTAGGATGATAATTTGTTAAGCTGTAGTTTCATTACAGCTGTTTACATCCACACTGCCCAAAATGCAGAGATTCACCTGCCCCTTTGCCATGTCCCTCAGGGCACCTGGAAGCCTGGGAAGCCTTGGGAACAGGTACAGCCTGTTTGCTCAATAAAGGATGATTGGAAGGATTGGAAATAATCGTTGTTGGGCAACATCAGCTTTAAAAAAAAAAAAAAAAGTTTTTTTCCATATCTGAATTTCTTACTGAAATTATATATGATAAAGATATTTCTAGAATGATTGTCATTGGTAAAGTGAAAAAAAAATCTTCCGTATTTCACAGTAAGTGAAGCACTAAGTCTACTCCATAAAGCATGACTCAGTTTTGGATTGTATTTTGTAATGTGATCTTCCACTTCTGTATGTCACACTCTTCACTTCTTTGATTGAGTGTCCCTCTCACCCCTTATTATGTGACAATATCTTAAAATCCCAAATCACTAACAGGAAAGGTGACTAATTTAAGTAAGTTTTAATTCCTTTGTGGCGCCACGCTGAAAGCTACAACAGGAAAATAATTGAATTGACAGTGATTAATATTATAGTCAATTTTACTTCAGATGAGATTATATAAAAGATAGAACAACCCTTATAACCCTTACAGACAAAAAAGTAGTAAGTAAACACTAGGAATGCCGTGTGAAGGAAATTCAAACCTATTATTTACTTCTTTTGGTTTATTTCCTAATACTTTCTGCAGTCCTTTTTATTAAACTCTATCTTCTAGTACAATTTCAGTGGTATTTTCATGAAGAAGAGAAAAAAAATGTTTAAAAATGTGTATGTTTGCAAAACCATCCAGTAGTAGCAGAACAATTCAGTAAGACATGACATAACAGAAATAACTACTGTCTTGACTTTTTTTAGTCACTTTTACAGTGACTAAATTTCAAACTGACAACATATGTTTTAAACCACACCTCATGAACTTCTAGAAATCCATACTGGTTACCTATGATATATTTTAGTGAGAGCTATTGCATTGATTCTGGTAACATTTGAACCAGCTTAGAGGCATAAATATAGATGGTTTAAATGCTTTGGAGATGATGTTAAATGCTATCTAAAGTTACAGGAAATCACAGAATCACATGACAGGGTTTGGAAGGGACCTCTGAAGATCTTCTAGTCTAACCTTCCTGCCAGAACAGGTCCACCCAGAGCAGGTTGCACAGGAACGTGTCCAGGTGGGTTTTGAATGTCTCCAGAGACGGAGACTCCACCACCTCTCTGGGCAGCCTGTGCCAGGGCTCTGTCACCCTCAAAGTAAAGAAGTTCCTCCTCATGTTGAGATGAAACTTCCCGTGTTCCAGCTTTTGCCCGCGGTCTCCTCATGTTTAGATGGAACTTCCTATGTTGATGTTTGTGCCCATTACCTCTTGTCCTGTCACCAGGCACTACTGAAAAAAGACTGGCCCCCTCCTCCTGACAGCCACCCTTTAAGTATTTATAAGATTTATAAGCATTGATAAGATAAAATCAAAGTGTTTCCACTCAATAAATAATTGTTATTTTTTGTAATACTAAAATAATAGGCACTGTGGGTTTGCAGCACTGTTTATTAAGACTTATTTATATAAACTGAAGAATATTCCAGATCATGCTTCATGCTTGGGTAAGAGATGCTGTAGTAAGGACAGCGAGAGCGGGCACCTTGCTAGACCTGCCTGGGTGAGGCAGAAAAGCAGTGGTAGCTAAATGTGGTTGCCACTCTGCTGGGTAACACTTGCAAATGTCCCAGGTTTATTCTCTGCCAGAACTGAATTTGTGGGGCATCACAGAGGTGCTCAGATATCCTGGCTTCTGCCAGTTGCAGCCATTTGCAGAGGACCTTGAACAGCTTGGCTGAAGAGGAAAACCCCATCGTACCCAGACAGAAGAGCCTTTCCTAATGTCAGAATTGGATAAATCAGGTAACAGTCTTTGTTCCAGACATGCCAGCAGCTAGCTACCACTTTCAAGGCCATAAGAAAACACATAAAATAGCTTTCATTTAACTGTTTAGCCCTTATGATTTTAAAGACAGACAGACTCAAAAAAAGTAATATTTCTGGTGTCAACTCAAAAGAAGCCTAATGGATTTTTAAATTAAAAAACATAGTCACAAAGAGTATTATAATAGTATAGTATATGTTTCAGATGTATTTTAGTACAGTCAAATTGCACTTTGCATCAAATAATACAAGAATTGTATTAGTTTATTCAAATGACTTGTCTAATCACACCTAGTGTTCTGTCTGTGATGTGAATAATTTTAACTTATTATAAAAGAATGAATCTTGCTGTAATATAAGTTAGCGGGCATGAGCAAGAAGTAAATACAAAATATTTTTTTGTTTTTCCCTGAGAACTTTCAAATCTGCACCTGAAAAGCAACCTGAGGCTAGAAGGTAGGAAAATGAATAGGTTATATATAATTGGCATGTTTGAACATCATTCACCATGCTGTCTGATGGAAAAAAAAAATCAATTGTTTTCCTTAAGGGGAGCATCTTTGAAGAACACAGGGACTGCACAGCTCAGTAGTTTGCAAGTCCATCTGTCTGACAGAATACACAGAGAGTAGCAGCTCCAGTCCCTGATTTGAATTGCCAAATACTTAATGTTTCCTATTCCGGTGACCCCATCTTTGAACGAGCAGGTACAAAAAAATCTCAGCGCAGAAAAGGTCTTTTATGTCCCTTGCTTTGTGACATTTTAATTTACAGAGGTACCTAAAGGAAAGCTCTACTATTCATATTCAGGCACCTAAACAGGTTGACTGTTTTTTCAGCATTTCCCAGCGTCTGTGGAAGGCAAATCAGATCGCTTTAATTCCCAGATAATACCAGACTATGAAACAAGCATGTTTTGATACGGAATGAGTAGCAACTTTATGAACTCTGTACACAAAGTAACTTTTCTAGCTGGCCTACTGGTTTCATTTTGGTCCTATATCTGTTGTATTGATTTTCTGTTCTGAGTGAATGCCCAAGTTTAGCCCTCTAAAGTTAAAGCTGATATTTTTGGCTTTTTCACATGGCTTCTCCTGTTCTGCTGCCAATGGTCAAGGCTCAGCCACTAAACACCTACCCTGTATAAGCTGTGATGACGTATGAGAAAACAACCAAGTATCCTTACTTATTTTGCAGGGCTATCTCGATGCATAAACAATTAGAGGATCCCCGTAAATGTATTTCTAATACTTCGTAATCCTTTTCCCCTGAGGTTTCTTGCCAAATGTTAGATGAGTGGCTTAGCTGGAAAGATGACCCACATCTCCCCGTTTTTCAGCTGCTATAAGGCAGCTTGTAACAGGTAGGAGCCCCAACTACAAATGTTAAAAAGAATTGTGTGTCTGAAATGAAATCTACCGCTCCCACACTTCAAGTGTACAACCTTTTCTCACACAAGTAATTAGAGAAGTGCAAACAATTTATCATCCTTTATAAACCCTATGCACACCATTAGCCAGGATGGCTCACTTTTAGGTCCAGGACGAGTTTTCAGGAATGTGGTGTTACCCATCCATTCCTTTACCTCCCTCTGGAGATTCAGACATGCTTGTATCCCTGTTGTTGCCTTGTAAATTGTACGAGCTGTGAGCAGCTCAAGTAATGACCCTCTCTAGATTTCACACATTAAAAGGACTCCTTAGGTTTCAAAATCCATGAGCAAAGGATTTTTTTTTATTCCCCCCCGGTCTGTACAGTGACTAGAATGCTGGAAATAAAAGGGATACATCTGTGCTCAAGGCAAATGGTGATAACATATTGTTTCCCTCATATCACAGGGGAAAAAAAACAGTGCAGATAGAAAGGTGGACAATTTAACTCTGAGAAACTCAAGTTGCTGTGTGTGGGATGCAAACCGAAACAAACCTTCTCTTGATTACTATACGTTGGATTTACACGTGTATAGGTCTATCAGTTTCAGCCACTGCACCATATTAGCTTTGCTATTTAAATGCTCACTCCAGCTGTGAGTAGATCAACCTTGGTGTACTATGATGCTGCAGGAGCCAGGATGCACCTGACTCAAGAAGAAGTAGTCAATGAGAAAAGTCATCCAAGAAAGGGAGATGATATTTTCATTCTTTTTTTCAGTTCAAATTTGTACACCAAATGCATTGAAATATTTTAAAAACACATACACAGTTTTTGTGTTCTTTTTTACTGGAATGAAGATAGTAGTTAGTTACAGAGGGACTGGAAGCAACTTCATCGGTGTCAACACTATTTGGAACAAAAGCATAAAACAAATTCCTACATGGCAGGTCTTTTCAAGTCAGTTGGTGCTAAATTAACAGACAGTGGGACCAGGACCTCACACAACTTCTCTCCTGATTGCCATGCTTGCCTCAACATCACCAAATCCGATCCCTTCCCACCTTATGAAATCATGACATACACTATACCCTATTCATAACTTCAAGTGCCATTAAAACGTACTGAATTACTTCCCTCTAATCATACTGAAGGGTTTTCTCCAAAATATTTTAATTTCCCAATTAAAATTTCCATTTTGATTCTGGGCTTACTTTTACCTCCACTGAAAATGAGCTTTTTTCCCTGTACGTGTCTGTGGTATTGGCAGACAGCAATGCAATCCCTCCCATTCTTTTATCTGCTAGACTAAGTAAGCTTTGATTTTTTAATTCTCTTCTCATAAGGTAAATAATTTATTCACTTGATTATCTTAATGACCCTTTTCTGAATTCATTCAGGTTTGGATTTATATTTGTTATTTAGCATCCACCGCCACTGCCCACAGAATTCCAGATGAGGATAGCACTGGTACTCCTTGAAATGCTTAGGATATCAGCTTAGGATATCATTCATCTTTTTCTTTTTTTTTTTTTTCAGCCACAATAGTCTTACAATCAATTAATATTCCCAAATATTCCTCCCTGCTGTCAACATTTTTGCATGTTTCCTATGTCTAGAACATGAAGTAACAGGCTTTCACATTTTTTTTTTTCAGAGAAAATTGTGATTCTTAAAACTGAAAGCTAAATAGCTAATAAGTAACTAATATAAATAATTTTCCCTTCAGAGTATTATTTCTTTATTTATAAATCAGGATCTAGTTCTGTGTGTTCTGTAGCATTTTTACGAAGTTATTGAAATGTTACTGAAACTGAAATTGAAATCAGAATTTTATTGACATAAAACATACCCAGATATTAAAAGCATACATTATATCAGATTTCTTATATGGATATGCTTCTCTATTTTCCTCTGTGCTTACAATAATTCAAATGAATTTGAATGTTCTTAATGACTCATTTAGTGTAATTACTTCTTTACAAAAATGTCATTACTGGATTTTTTTCAGCTGTTTGTACAGTGGCCCTATCCTGTCATTTTGTGATGTCTTTATTCACTCTTCTTCTTTGGTTCCTTATCTCTTTTTTAATTTGTTAAAATTTCTTGTCAGTCTTCACGGCTTGTGAGGCAGGAAATAGTGCCCATCATTAAAGCAAAACACGGAACAGTCTTTTGAAAGAAGAAGTGATTAAACAGACTTAGTTAAAAAAAAGTGCCACTAGCTGACAATTTAAAGATCAAGAGACTAAGACATCTGGTTTTAATCTCTACAAATCCATCACCTGCATTTGCTACACAATTAAGAACCTCATAAAGATCCACTGTGTGAAGAAGAGCTTTTCAGTTTCATAATTCAGAAATAATAATCCATAAACAAGTACTTCTTGGTTTACTTCTATAGGCTATACATATTCATAAACACCCAACTTCACATAAACATGTGTAAAAACATGTAAAAATTGAAGCAATCTTTAATTGGGTAATGAGGAACAAAATTATTTACTAATTGGGTGTATTACAGAAGTGTGTTCACACTACTGCACTGTAGTTAAAGACCTCGCCGGTGATTCCAGCAGAAGCCCACTAGTTTAAGAGCTTACTAATTTGTGATTGTATAGCTACGGAAAATACAGTAGCTCTGATTTGAAAATTGCCATTTGGTGTAATTAGGCAGTAATGTAGTCTAATTGCTTCAGATATTTTGTACATTTTGTTAAAAAGAGAGATGATTATCACAGTAGAATGAGCTTGAAAAAGAGGATATTTACACACACAAAAAGGCATAGCTAGCTGATGTTCAAAAAGGTTTTCTTTACTGTTCCTGCAGACAATTGATTTTGAATTGGATTCTGCTGCTATTCCAATTATATTTCTGTGTTTGTTTTAGTAGTAAAATGGAAGGTAGTGGAGCTGAACATGTTTTATGAATATAGATATATGTCATCTCTCACATGATGTTATTTTTCTTGGACCCTCAGTACCTTGCCTCCACATTTTTGGGGACGCTATTGGTGCTAGATACTCCCAGAAGGAGAAGCTTAGAAGAACCAGCGTGCTAGTGATCACAGCCTGATACTGAGGTGAAGCCACTCTTAAATTCTCAAGTCTTATGCATGCCCACAGTTTTTCCACCTACCTGTAATCCTCACAAAGAAACTGCAGCGTGAAATAGGACACAGTATTTGAATTTATCTGTTTGTTTGTTTGTTTTCCTAGAAGGAGAAAGAGATGCCTTTTAAGGTATAAAACCAACACTTCTTGGGCTTATATTGAAAAATTGGGAAAGAAAAATGTCATATAAATACAAAAAATTTTCAGAATAGACAACCTTTGGTACCTAATGTTTTTCTTGTATCTTTAGAAGTTGGATGGTATAAGCAGAGCCATAAGGAAGAGTAAATATAAGGGTATTATTCTCACAGAAGAAAATATGTAAAAATAGTAGTTTCAGTGCATTAATCGGTTTTTAAGGACAGCTTAGTTTAGTAGACCACCATGTTTACTGGAAAACCTGCATGGCAGGTGAAAAGGACTGAGGGTCACATGTGCTTGTATATCATTCTTCCAGTATGCAGACAGGTTAACAGATATCATAAAAGCCAGCCTAGATAGCCTGGATATGATCGGTGAGGTATCTTCTGGAAAACATGTAAATCATTTACCTTTGGCATTTAACATGTGAAAATAAATAAAGGATTCTGGCATCCTAGTGTCAGTTTTCAAGCAAAATTGTGATGTCCAAAGGAAATGAAATGTCTTGCCATGCTACCCCTTCCCGCCGTGTGTAAATTCTGCCCTCACTCATGTTTCGTACACAGAGTGTCCTGCTGGGATGTTACAGCTTCACCTTGTCTCTAGTGTGGGAATAAATACTCAAGCTGCATCATCTAATCTATTTAAATAGAATGTTATCACTGTCAGTTAGTGCCTGTGTCTGTTTCTGTAAATCTGTATAATCTGTCAGTAATTCTTAAAACAAAATCCCCTCGGTTTTGGTGACTTCTTAGAAGATGAAAAAAAAAAAACCACCCCAAAACCCTTTTTGTACTTAATCTATTTTTGTTGTTACTATTAATGTCTGTGGGTATATGAGAACTGTAAATCAATATGCTGATGTAATATGGTTCAGTGTTTTCCTGCCTTTTCTGAAATAACAGTGATATAATTTAAAGTGGCAACATTAATCCACATTAAGCTGCTCGACACCCTTTCCATTCTTGCCCACACGAGAACAGACCAAAAGTCCATCAGTCTGGCACCTTGCCACTATGAGCAACCCCTAACAATGGCTTCAAAGGATGGTGTGAAATCCTCAGAGTGAACCTTGCTAGATATACTGTTTCATCAAGGGGACAAGACAAGAATTCTGTTTCATTCCATGTGGCAACTCTTTTTTCTGCTAAATTTCCTGGTTAAAACTGTTCTGATATTAAAGATATTCTGATTTTTATCTACTTCTTTTTATCAATGCTTCTAAAATAGCCATCACTATAATGTTTAAAAATTATCATTATAGGAGAGCACCTTCACATTCTAGCAAATGTAGCATCCATACAAAAGACAAAATTACTACTGTATCTTGTTTCACTTATTTCATAGAGGGCAATTGAAGGATTTCAGATAGTCCATTAAAACTATTTAATCTATGTTACTGACAAACAGCACGCAATATTTCATTGTAAAAATCACTCACACCATCACAAAGCCAGCAATCACTCAAAGACAGCCAGAATTTATTGCTTTTCACCTTTACATTTTCCAAAGGGACACCCGAGAGTTAAAAACAAAATTTTAAAAAAATTAAATTGCTTTTGAGCTAAGCACTTGTATGCCAAGTCTCAGCATGGAAGGAATTTTAGCTGCTGAGCAACCTCATACAATAGTGCTTTAGAATAGAAATGCCAAAGAACAGACCCTTAACTACAGTATTGTGGCTCTGGTATGGGTGCCACTGTGATGAAAGTACTCTGATATAAAAGTGTCTGCCATGAAAATAAAGACAGAGAGACGGCTTTGTAGGTGGAACTTGGGTTCTTTTATGTAAAGACTGACCCAGGCAGTCAGAAGGGGAGAGTAAGAGGGCAAGGACCACATTATGTGGGCACGTAGCCGCCTGAGCGGGGAGTCAGGGAAATAAGTGTTGTGCAAAAAGGGAATTATTCCAGCATCATTTCCCACACCTGTGGTAACATTAATGATTTTTCACAGCTTTTTTTTTTTTTTTTTTTTTTTCCAAAGATCAGAATAAGGCTATATACATTGTTTTAAAACCTCTTAGCCTTCATGCAAAATGTTCAGTGTGGTACTTTTAGAAATACTATAGGCCTTAGCCGTGCAAGAGACGACTGAAAGGCATGATGTTTTAATAAAGACAAGTCCTTTGTCCTTGAGCAGTGTGGATGATGTCACATCAGCCTCATGAATGTATGTAGAATTACCTACTTAAAAAAACTTATGTGGAAATACTTGTGGCTCTCATGGAAATAGGAGGTTTTAAGAAGATTACAGACCTAATGAAAAGAAACCTCAGATGTTAGATAAAACAGTGACTTTAAAGAGCAAGAGTTTAGGATTAACTGAGCCACTTATCACTTATTTTCCAATATTTTTTCAGATGAGATCTGTTTAGTTAAAAAGCACAGTTGTAAAGGGAAAGAAATAGCAACCACAAAGTTCTGCTCTCTTCTATTTAGCAGAATAATGATGGAAGTATTTGAATTATTAATGAATATTCCAACTTTGCATATTCTGGCTTACTTTCAAAACCTATTGTTTTTATCTCACATAAGATAAACTAACTACATGACCAAAGTAGTAATGCTACTCATTGCAGAACCTCTGTTGGGTTACTGGAAAAAAAGAAATTAAGTTGATCAAACCTTTTGTTGTCTTTTTTGAGGGGATGGGGAGAGAATAAAAATTCTTACTAAGAGTTGAAGAACTTTTAAAAAATAAATTCATAACAACTGCTGAATATTTCTTTTTGTTGCTGCCAGATTTGTCGCTCAGTGCAAGCCAACTTCCTATGAATTCAGAAAATGATTTGTGTAAATGTGTGCTGTATTGCCAAAGAACAGTGAACCTATAAAACATCATCTGTGATTCTTTACAAATACATTAATGTACTTCACTTTCATAGGGCTTAGTACGGTATGAATTTGAAATAGAAGGTTCATACCTGAATTAATGTAAATATATGAGAATTAATACAATTACACTGTTGATAGTCCCTATCTAGGAATGCCAGAAAGTATACGAAGATTTTGCTAGTCTGGGGAAAGAACTAGAAGTTAATACTGTAGGCAAGAAATTAATCAATCCACATAGGCTAAAAGCTAGACAACCTTTCATGCTTGGGAACTTCTTTCTTGCCCCAATTCTTGTCTTCCAAAGGTTATATTATGTGATTTTAATTTATTTCCTGATACCATTTTAGGACTTATACCATTTAGGAGATATTTAAGTTAATCTAGAGTGTTGTTATCTGAACCAACAGGGTGTCTTCTAGCAGGGAATGTCTATATATTAACCACTTTAATTTTTACTGGGTGGAGTTTATATTTTGCCACTTGAGGGCATCCTGTCATTATGTTCCGTTATAGAGCAGCACATCTAAATTTCCATAAAAATAATGGATTTCTGCCGAAACAGTGGTATTTGCCAAAAGTGCTGATGAAGCACTGGAAATGATAATTTGCCATACTAAATAGGTGTTTCCAAGACTGTAGGTCAAACAGGGTTGTATTTCAGGAAATGCTAAATCAACAGAGAAGGAGAAGTACCACAGATGCAAGTAGATGGAATTTGCCTGGCAGACACCAACGTAGACTTCACAGATGCTTTGACAAAACTTCGTTATGTCAAACAGTTTGACCTGTGGTTGCACGCACAGACAGCAAAAGGATTTGCCTCCATTCTCGCTAATTCATGTGTATTTTAGCCTCAATAGTGAGAATGATTTAATGGGTGTCAAACTGAATAAGACACTAGGCTGAGCTAATACAAATTAAGGGATCACTTCAGTTAGTCGGAATCTTCAGTACTCCATGGGTAGATGTATGAGATATAAAATGTCAGCTCTTAGATCCTTGGAGGTGCAACCAAATTCTACAATGGCTATCACATGCAGCTCACGTTATCTATAGCTCTACTATCCAGTGATATTATAATTGGATCATTGTATAGATTTATACTAAAGGCATCATCGTAAATTTTTTGCTGGTTTCTTTCTTCAATTTTTGGTCACTTGCCTATGTAAAAGGATCAGTTTTAACATACAAAGTTATCTACAAAACTTCCAGTTCTTTATACCCTTATTATATTTGGCTTCAATGGTATTGTAATATGTTTTCTTTGTGCTGGGTTAGAAGTTTTGAAACTTAGGGACACAGAAGTCACAGCCATCTGGGGTATAGTCTGATAACAGATCCTAGTCATGAATTTACTAGCCTTGGTGATAAAGCAATGGAACATGCCACATTTCTTTTTCTTCTCTGCAACAGCTTCCTCCATATTAAATAAGGAGCACTGATTATGAGCTGTGTCGATGTAAGATTTCCTCTTTCCATACTTGGCCCTCAGTCAGACTTTTTTCTCTCCCACCTTATAACTTTTCTCCACCTAGGTCAGAAACCACATGCTGTCCCTTTATTAACCTGCCATTTAATCAGCCCTTCTCACTAGGCCCATAAACACAACCCTCACAATAAAACTTTATGTGCAAGAAATGTGCTTCTATTTAACAGTCAGTTTAACCTCTCCTGCCTTTCGTTTTTCTTTCCCCCTTCAAACGATACTCACATGGGGAAAGAGACTCATTCACACTCTTTTCCACATGTTCCTTTCATTTCCAATCACTCTGTTCAACTGACTGAAGTCCTCCCAAGGAGGATCTCTGACTGCTGTTTTATTCTGAATCCTCCAAACCACCCAACCACTTCCTAGTCTCCCCACTAAAACCCTGTCCCACAGCTGCAGATTGGCTGCTCCCTTTTGCTGTGGTCTGTTCCACATTGCTTGCGTTCTTACAGAAGAAGTGTTCGGGAGAGCTGCCGCCAGGATCCTTCAGCTCTCCATGCAAGTGGAACCATCCCAGTATTGCCAGTGCAGGGGTGAGGATAAGCCGTTGTCAAGTTCCCATCTTCCACTGTGAAACAGCTCTGTCCTCCACCCTCTGCTAGGGTGCAGAAGCAGTCCAGCTTCACCACGCTACTGCACCATGCCATCAGCAAGCTGCTTCTTGGTGTGATCCTGTCACTTGTCCTCTCTGTGGAGCACAGGGTGCAAATGAGGTTATGAAGTCCCAGGTTGGCCCCTGTCATTTAGATTAGGCCTTGCAATTAATTTCTTTAGCCTTTTGGTATATGAAACCATAGAATCGTAGAATGGTTCGGGTTGGAAGGGACCTTAAAGATCATTGTGTTCCAAGCCCCCTGCCATGGGCAGAGATACCTCCCATTAGACAAGGTTGCTCAAAGCCCCATCCAGCCTGGTCTCGAACACTTCCATGAGGTCATTCACAAAGTCTAGTTCTCTCTTAAGGCAAACACAGGCCCAAAGAGCTGTGGTATTTTCTGGTGAATACTTGCACCTAAGACTTTTGAAAAAGGTATCCTTAAAGTTTGATTATAGTGTTGCTCACATGAAAACAAGCTAGTGTGTTCATTCATCAGCGGCAGCCTCTTTATTGTGCATCAAGACATCATCAACAGGAGAAGGCGGCTGTGGAAGCATCCTTGAGAAGTCCTACAGACTGCTCATCCTCTCCTCATTGCCTTTCCCCAGGCATTCATCGCTGCTTGCCATCGGAGAGATAGATATTTAGTATGGCCTTATATAGTTGTTATTTCCAATGAAAGGAGGGATTTGGAAAAAAAAAGAAATATGCAGACATAACTTTTCTGATGAGCCAAGAGAAAAATAAAAATCCTTTTTTCTGTTTCAGAACTTCTTAGCCACAGTTACCTAGAAAAATGCTGGAGCGGGGGGGTATAGTGGTTTTCCTTTTTCCGATGCATTTTGTTGTGCACATAAGCAGAGCTTTGAGACTAATTTCCTCTTGTTTCATAGATGTCAGCTGCAAATTGCCAAACTTCAGTATTCTTTCTGTCTCTTGTAGTGGTAGGGTTAACAACATCTCACAGCAACTCTAAATCCGTGCACAAAAAAGTATATTTTATCATGAGCATTCTACTAATTACAGAAGGGGGGAAAAAAAGCATATGAGAGGGAATGGCTTCAAGCTCCAACAGGGTAGGTTTAGCCTGAACATTAGGAAAGAATTTTTCACAGAAAGAGTGGTCGGGCATTGGAATAGGCTACCCAGGGAGGTGGTTGAGTCACCATCCCTGGATGTGTTTAAGAGCCGTTTAGATGTAGTGTTGGGGGATTCGGTATAGGGGAGAACTTTGTAGAGTGGGGTAGATGGTTGGACTCGATGATCCCAAGGGTCTCTTCCAACCTAGACGATTCTATGATTCTATGATATTGTAATAATCTAGGCTATGATATAATTCCTATTGCTACCCTAGGTTCAGAACTGTGTAACTGCCTCTCTAACTTAAGTACGTAAGAATAGTAAGAGACCCTGAAAAGCTTTATCTATATAACTAAATGTGCAAATATATAACATGAAGTATTAAAATATAAGATAATATTTTCATTATATACTGCCACGATAGGCTCACTCAGCTGAAGAGTAGCCACCTGCCTGGGATTCTGCTCTGCCAGTGTCCTGCTGTGTTACCTCAGGAAAGTTTGTGCCAGTGATGTGCCTCAGATTCCTTCCTGTAAAGAATAGGAGCTTTTATCTGAAGTGTTTAGAAATCCATTAGTGCTGAACAATAAATTCAAATTTCTTATAATTTGTATGCAGGATCAAGCACAATCTTGGCTGAAATGTGTAGCATTAGTAAAATAGCAAATATCCTTTTTTCTTCACCAGTTAGTTCAAGAAGACTCTGAAGATTCTAAGTGACAACAACATGCAGCATACCTATTGAAACTATAGACGGAGATGATTTTGTTTGGTACTTATTTTGCAGATATTTCTGGGAGAAAGGCTGTCGAGTATACAATAGAGTGAGGTAGCAAGCTTATTATATGAGTTCAGAAACACCATTATTTAACATTCAACACTTTATTTTGTGCATGGTTTTCCTATACTAAGCCATCAGGATGTCAACAACATCTTTAAAACCATGTATTCCTTCTAGAAACATATTCACTCATTTTAAATATGACTGGTAGCAAATAACAACTGACTGTATTTAGGAAGGCTTATCTCAGTACTGTATTCAGTAATTTTTCAACCTATGAGCCTTTCAATATGAAATTTATTTTCATTGCTCGATACAGGTTTTGCTGTCTTTTGTTTTACATCTCTTGGATTATCAGAAGCTGCAGTAACAACAGCAGAAGGTCACTTGAGGAAGGGACTTGGCCAAGCAGTTATTGTTTTGGCCTGGTTTCTTTTTCCTGTTATCATGACTGCTTTAACCTATCATGACTGCAACTTCTTTCACAGATCTGAAAGAAGATTTCTGCTCTAGGATATCTCGGACAAGTTCCTTCAGCTATGTGATGAGTTGCCTAGACTTTTCATTTTGTAAGTGTGAAGCTTAGGTGCCTGTAAGATTTCTATTCAAAATATGGAACATGACAGAAACCACTGAAAGTTAAAAACAGGAAGATGTCCTGTTGGATAAAATCAAACATTTTACCTTTACGTGGTTGCTACGTGTCAGTGGCTGAAGGATACGCTGCTAATGATAAAGAAGAGAGATCTAGATCCCACCTTATATGTCCCTCTACAGCAATAGAGTCTGTTCTGTCCTAAAATTTGAAGAAATATATCCAAAAACTTGCAAAAGATAAGGATCTCAGAGCAGAATATTTGTAAAGAAAAAACCAAAAAATATCGCTTTTATAACAGCAAAAAGAAATCTGGAAATAATGAGTTAATGTTGTTTCTTTTTTATTTTAGAAAAAAATTTTGTCCAGCCCATTTAAAACTCATTTAACATATTGCATAAAAGATCTTTTCTCAGGCATCTTAAAATATTTCATAATTGGAAAGAAAAAAATGATACATGGGAATAAATTCTATCCCATCCAAGTAACAAGCTGCTCATTCTCCATGAAATGAAATGAATGCCATGGCCATTTTAAGTGGCACAGGGGAGCTATTTATTCTGAAAAGAGATGTAGAAATAATTCTGGAATCCAGATAACACCTTTGGCAATAAATACCTCACTGCACATGAGCCCTCAGCATCCGTTCCCACCTGAAAATTGCATCTCTTGTATTTAGATATTCTCTATTTCTAACAAATGTGTTTATTCTCTTTAAAAAGAATTTATATACTGCTCTGTCACTGGCATTATATGTTTCCTGGAATTTGAGGTCACAACCATTAAGTCAATACCTGTGTATCTTCAGGAACAAGTGCAGGAACACCTGTTTCCAGCTATGTCATTGTGAGGTCTTTAAGAACTGAACAAATAATTTTAGATCATTTTAAATACTGTGAGGAAAAAAGTGATGACCATGACCATACAATACTTGTGTATGTGCTTAACTTCAAGTGCATAAGTAGTCCTACTATCTGTAGTGAGAGAAGTCACCGAGGGAAGTAAATATGACTGTATTCACAAATTTGGGCTGCTAGTGATGAAAAGTTGCTGAGAACACAATAGGATTTGATCTCACATTACTTGCCAAGTTATTCTGCCATGTGACTCTTCTCCAAACTTTTCTGTTTGCTCCTCCACCCCCTCCACCATTGCCTGAAATTGGTATCCAGGAAGACTCTGTTCTGTGATGTACCGGCTCTTACCTTGGCAATGCAATTGAAGTGTGAAAAGGTTAGTACATACTTGAGATCTCTTCCTGCAGAAATATAGATTCAATGGTGCACTCCAGAGAGGCCTTTAGAGTGGTATAAATTGGTTCAGGAGCACAATGTGCCCCTCAGTAAGGCTGCCAAATAAGATATAGCAATGGTCATTACATATCTTTTCACTCACTGCTGACATATGACCTGCTACTATATTACCACGATGGCCAAGAATGAAAGAAACGTGCAATGTCTGATCACAAGCAAAGTCTTTCGTTTCTGCCATTGGTCACAGCACACAGCAGTATGACTATGATGTAAATCCCATGCAAAAATGGAAACATTATTCTAGGCCATGTTTGTATATGAATGTTTGCGTTCTCTACAGATTTTCTTACTCATGTTTATCTAGCAACCTAAACAAGAGGCAGATCTAAAAATGGGTTCTTATTAGTCCAAGGCTATTTATTTATACTAGAGACTGCATATAGCATCCTATCAGTGGAAAAGCAATTCTAGCACATTTAATGAAATTTTTTTTTTATTTTTTTTTAACTCTTAGTTTTATTAGCCATATAAAAAGAAGAAACACAGCTAGAGAATCCATCTTTCTGTAGGCTGATACTCAAATCCATAAGAATACACAATAAATTCTTAGGAGGGAGTGCTCTATATGTTAAATTCTAAACATTCCTTTGTAGAGGGGTTTTATATGCTGGCGTGTCCCAACTCTACTCACCATATGACTTCTTAGGACATCAAAGTATATGACTTAAAGCATTTCTTCCTAGAATAATGACTATAAAGGAAGAGCAAATTTACAGCCACCTTCTTTTCCTATATGTGCATTATCTGCTGCATTCTGTATTGCTCATGATAATTGCAAGCTGACAGAATACAGTGTAAAGTCAGTAGGAATCATTCTATTGACATCAGAAATTGATTAGGAAAATTCCTAAGTTCACTTGTTTCTTCTGGAAACACACACAACTTTAAAAAAAGGGAAGGTCTGCACTCCGTAGAAACTTTGTCCTGGTCAGGACTGTGTGACTTGTGAACCCTGTCATATCAAGTTCCTCTGTGCTTCTATTCAGGCTTTATGGTCTCTGCAGATTGGATTAGAGAAAGGCATTTAAATGATACATGGTTTGTTCTCAGAAAAGGCCACTTAACTGCAAGCCATTGATCTGTTGGGCTTATTTAACATAATACTTTCACTGTTATTAAATCACTTAATGCTATACAATTTTTCATATCCTCTATCTGCCAGGCATCTATTCTCTATGTTTGGATCTTTGTAGCAATTAAATAAATCCCACCTTTTGATCTCCTATATCTGTCACAGAGCTAGAAACATGAAGAGGACGTGTTTCAGGAATCCATACAAAAAGGCTTGCACTCTGGGATTCTCTTTCTATAAGGACAAAAGATCTCTTCCATGTCAGAGATGGAGCTCTGGTCCCTCAACAGGGCACAGAAGACTTTGCTTTTGCTTTCATCCAGGTTTGATGTAATCTTTTTGAACAACTTCAGCATTGTCTCCAATTTTCCCCATTTGTTATTGCTGTGGTAACAGAATTGTGACCAGGGTACAACCCCAGAGAACCCTCCTGTATGATGCCAGTACCACATAAGAGGAGAAAAGAGATGACTAATCAATTTCAAACAGCTTTGTATGTCAGCATAAATTTTTTGCTCCTTCCCCATTACAAATTAAAAAAAAAAAATTAATGACATTTTTAGAGGCAGTTATATTCAAGGTATTTTGAGACATACTTGCTTTTTTACAAAGGAAAATAATTTCATTTATTTATTTATTTACATGAAGCAAAAAAGTTCAACAGAATGCATACAGGAAAAAAAAAGGTGATACATGTTCAGACAGTATAGAACACATCTACATAACGTGGCCACTGGGCATGTGAAATACAGTTGTCTTCTGGATCTGGACATAGGCTGTCAACACCAAATCCTGCTTTAATTCCTTAGGATTCTTCTTAGAATGTTTTGTGTCTTGGAGAATAATTGCAAATTAAACATAGGTATAGTCTTCCTATGTAAGTCCTACCTTTTAGGGTAATCGTCTTATTTACTTTAAAATGGAAATTTGTATTTCTTATTGTATTTTTTGTGAGTCATAACTGACCATCTGTTGAACAAAAAACCAAACTCTGCTAACCATTGATTCTATGCTTTCTTTTGCTAACAAATACACTTAAATCTATGTATGTTAATATCAGTCAGTTTGTTTTGCCAAGGTATCTTCCTAGTATCTACCATGTTTCTAACATTTCCCCTGTTTTGCAATGTTATCTATAATTTCTTTTAAATTTTCTTTTAAACCTCAGGCCACACTAACTAACAGTGCAACAAAGGCCAAGTTCTTGACCAATTTAAACCCCTCTCAACATGCCTGATTTTGAGAAAGGTAGATTAATGACCTAAACAAAGGTGCAAAACAGTTATATCAATGCAAAATTGTTGCCTTCAGAAGTTGTTGCCAACTACTGGCTTCCCTTGTCCCCTAAATTATTACCAAGAACATCTTGTAAAACACTCCAGTACTGTCTGTTGTGAAAAATACAAAAATTATCCTCCCTTTAGTGTAATCAGCATCTTTCATACCAACTTTTTCATTATATGGTCTATCTAGCACTGAAAAGCATCTCATGGAATTCCTTTACAAACGCTAAAGAATATCTGCTGGTATTATTTAAAATCTGTGAGACATCACTGCCAATTATCTTAAAAATATTTTCTTCAAACTGTTCTCAGAGTCATCATAGAATGTAAATTGTTTAATTTGTTGGGTTAGCTGAAATGTCAGACTCTCAATTATCAGTAAGACTTACCTTTTCTTAATGTCTCTCTCTTTTTTTTTTTTCTTTTTTTTTTTTTTTTTTTTCCCTACACCACCAGTACATACCCAGCAATCTCTTTCTTTAGTAGTATCCTTTATATATAGGTATGTAGTCTCACAGTTTTCAATGCACAATGGATTAACAGGTTTCAAGAATGAGTCCTCAAATTCCTTAATTTATAGGGTAATTAAGTACGTGTAATAAACAGGGTTTAAGTAGCAGGAACTTGATACATTTGTACTTTCCCTTTACTCAACTGTAACTTCCATAGGTTTCAAAGATCTTCGGTTTCAAGGTGCTTAATCCTTTGAGCTGGAAAATACAGAAAAAGCAAGTATTGGTTATTACTAAGAAAAAAAAGGTTATTTGACAGATGTGAATAATACTAAAATTTTTTCCAGATGCCTATTGGAATATAAATAGATAATTTGGAAGATTATATACATGAATTTCATGACAGTATTCTGTAGTCCATAATTCAAGCTTTGTAGTGCTCAATGTAATGAGGTATAAAATACCGAGAATTATTAGGGATTCAATCAGATGATTTCTAGACCTTTTCTACAGAAGAGCAATGGGGACATTCAACAGAACTGGAATTGCAAATGTTATTGAGGGCACCACTGTAACAGATTACAGGAAAAGACAAGGTATGTGTATGAATAAAAACAACATCTTTAATTGTATCTGAAAAGATTAAGAAATTATACGAACAATTGCAGATTCACTGTGAAACCACTTTGTGAAATGACCTTCACTCTTTCATATAAAATCTGAAAGTCCTTGGTGGTGGTTTAGCTGTACAAGCCTTCTTTCATGTGGTCAGGTAGCTCTATATTCTGACTATGCTGAATGCTAGAAAGTTGTGGGGTTTTCATAAAAAAGAATGGGGTTTTTTTGTACGACAATTTTATTGTAAAAACAGCCCTTATTTTTGTGAAAAATGGAAACACCCACAAATAATGTCTTCAGCAGCTACTTACTGATCAGGAAATTGATAAAAATGTAGATGTATCCTTGTACTGTGCTCATAAAATGTAACTGCAGTGAGAGTACAAATGAAAAACACACATGCAAATTAGTTTAATTTACCAAATGATGCTTTCTGGTAGCATTTAAAGTTAGATTTCATTTGAGAGGAGACTGATCATTCACTTGGAATGAAAATTAATTTGGGAGTGAAAAGTAAATCGGCTGTTGTCTTCTTTTAAAGCAGGGCATTTTTCACATCACCAGCTTAACTGTTTGTAAGATAAAAATAATTGCAGATTAAAAGAGAAATGCCAGTGGAAATTGTTTTCTATTTTTTGTCTCGGAGATTTCCTTTCTCTGCAGCCTGTGTTCCACCTGTCTCTTTGCTCTTTCTACAGTTCTGAGGTGAGAAAGGCCTTTGCAGAGCAGAGTGATACTTTGAACTTCAGATACATGTGAATTTGATATATGATACACCTCACCTCCCCTCTGTTATTGAACTCAGTGACACATCTTTTACCAGTCCCACACATTTAGGCTATTATGTTTCAAACCACTATCTTCAGTCTCTCATTTTTTATCCCCATATGTTTAAGATGCTCAGGGCAGAGGATTCATCTTTTCGTTTGCAAGATACCTGTTTCTGTCTAGAGCCCAAGCATCATTATAATGTGCATAAAAAAAATAGAACTTCTTTCCCCACATTTTAATTTATCCCTGACACTTTGTGTCTTTCCTCATTTCCCCTCACTTCTGTTTTCCTTCCAGAGCTTCTGTTCCTAAAGTGACCTGGGCTAAAGGACTGTGAGCCACTCTCCTGCCTACTTAGCCCCACTGTCAGCATCCTGTGATAGCTCCCACAGGATGGAGAAGTCTCTTCTCTGACCACATCTCAAATCCACAGTATCTTTCTAGCTCCCTCCAACATACTGCTTTGAGTAAAAAACAGACTAATTTTTTTTTTTTTTTCTGGAAATTATTAGTGTAACATTAATCTGATAAAAAGAATACAGGCAAGAGATTTTTAAAGGACCTGAAGTGAATTCTAGAGTTGGAATTACAAATTCAGACTCACTTTGTGGCTTCTTTTTAACACTATTCAGAAAGTTTGGCTGTCATAGACTGTACTGATTTGCCAGTAATGAATCTCCAGTGGAAGCAAGCATTTTACACTTCAGCTTTTAAGGTATAAAATTCTAAGATATAATGTGGTTTTAAGTTATATATTGCTTATTTACTCAAATGAATAAATAAGGTGTATTCCAAGGGACTTTGATCTATTTTTTTTCAGAAATGGGACTCCGATTTTAGGGAAGACACAAAATAATGGAGAGTAAGATCAGAAGTTCTATTTTATATTTTAGCTGTCACAGGCAACCTGTGATATTCTTCAGGAGGATCATTCACAAAAAGTAGTGAAGTGTAAAACTTGAGACAAATTTCACATTAAGCATATAAAATAAAAACCTTACTAAA
>KZ506242.1:138799-149970 GCA_002844005.1 Limosa lapponica baueri
TTTTTTTTTTCCCCTGGAATGTGGGTAACTAGATTGGGCAAAGAGCTACACTAACATAGCTGCCCTGTTTCCAAAATTGAGCTGATCCTGGGAGGAGCTTATCCATGTCTTCTGGTTCTGTATTGGAGACAATGAGCCCTCATGGGATCCATCTGGTACAGGTAAAGCTGTTCATGTAAGTCTGCACAGTAAGCTTAGTTTAGTTGCCAAACAGATAAGCAGCCCGTGGGTAAAGGAAACTGACCATAGGCAGGAGGAACAAACCTGCTTCTGATTACTGCAAATTAGATGATTGTTTCCTAAGACAATTGTAGAAAGATCAACTTTTTACATGTAGTAGATGTAATCTTTGGAAAGGCCATGAAATATACAGGCAATAAAAAGAAAAAAAAAATAAAAAATGGAAGCCACATGTTATTTTATCTTTATGAAGATATAATTCATTTGCAAACTAGACAAGGTTGGTCATATCAATTGAATGTAAAATCATACAGAGGACATGAAAACTTCCTCCATGTTAATAGCAGAACTTCCTCTGTGGAGATCAGAATCTCTGTACATGTGGTAATCAGGTACTATAAGTTCATGGTCTGCTTTGCCGTTGTCAAACTATGTTTCAGACAGGACTGGGAACTGCAGCTGTGTTTAAGAAAGCAGACCTCTGAGATAATCAATTCTGTTAGGTAAACTTCTCATATTATTCAGAGTCCTTTGTTGTGAAATATAGAAGAATGAAGGTCATGTCCAGAAAAAGTCAGAGTTGAGGAAAGCTGACGCAGTAGGTTTATTGAATAGAAACTGTCTGATAAAAATGATAGTTCAAACAGTGGACCAGAGAAGAGAGTCATGGAGCAATTCCAATACCATCATCTTTTTTCCAGATCTGAAAAAAAAAAACCAAAAACTTGAGAACCCAGATGTACTGGACAGACACAAAATATTCTACAAATCAAGGAAAGATCATGTTTATTTCTCGCAGGATGTTAAAGATAACAGAGGGGTCATAAAGTGCACTGGGATGAGCAAAAACAACAACATGAATTGAAAGCAGAAGTAAAAATAATCTTCATTTATTATACAGTACCTCTAATCAGATTCATGTGGAAGTCAGGATGTCTTTAGCCCTGATTTACAAAAATTTGGATGTGCAATTTCAGCTACTGAGAAGCTGCGGGTATGGATACTTAGCATGGGAATGTGCTTAAGCTTACTGTGCACTCCAATTACATGATAAAAAACATTCTTTATTTATTACTGCTCTTTATGCAACTGAATCATATTAATGAATCACTTTGTGTAAAAGAGAAAAAAAAGGCTCAAAAAGTTGCTGCTGAAAATGGTAGTCCTATACTCTTTATTCAGTGAACAAGAGAGGGTTAATGCTTTCCTGTGTCATCTGCTACATGGAATTAAAAGCTGGGCAGCTAACACATATGAAAGTACTTCTGTGTCTGAAGTGTAGGAAGTAAGGGAACCAACAGACACTAACTAACAACAGCCTGGTTCAGCTGCAAATATCCAGTAATATAGTATTAATAGCACAGTTCAGTCCTTCTGGAAAACAGAAAGTGTGAGCAACGGATTTTCAGCTTGCCATGAGCCTCACCTGATGTATTGCGGACAAAAAGTCTTGGAATGAAAATGGTGGCAATCCTAAAGCCACCAGGTTTAATAAGTTACAGAGCACCAAATTTATGAAAATGCTTTGCTGTCTATGTAAAAGGAAAATGACACTCCGACCTTACAGATGCAACTACCAGTGTAAAATGGGTCCTATCAAATCACTTCATAGCAAAATAGATCAAAAACTCTTTGTGAAAACCATGTCACATTGGAAAAGGTCCCTAATTAACAATTTCTATGAATCATATTCCCAGAGTGGGTTTGGAACTGACTTCAAATTTCCTGTCCAAAAATATATATAACTACCTACCTTATTTTATCATAAAAAGTAATTAGGCTCGAAGCTCTAATGAAACAAACTGACACCAAACTATTGGGTTATTTGAATACAATCACATGCAAAATATTGTATATAAACATTTTGTCCCAATTTTGGATCCTTTTCCTTAAACCGTATTTTTCTGGGAGGATAGAAAATCAATTTTTCAAACCTCTCTTTTCCTTTTGACCCTTCATCTTCCATAAAGTGAAAAACCCATGGACAGATTTCTCATCAAACTGAATAATGCCAAGACTTTCACCCAAGAAGCTGATTGCTCTTTCTTGCCACTAGAACAAGCATTCTGCTCTGTATCAAAATCAGAGGCTCACAACTCAATGTCTTGGCTGATACAGCACTAAGCTTTCTGGTTAGTATAGGCAATTTTTCTCTTTAAAGTATGAAATTCACAGGAAGCCTAGATGGCTTGCTCCTCAAATGACCAAGGAGAAAGACAAATGATGTTTCAACAACTGGATACACAGAAGCAAAAACTTTGGTAAAATTTAAGGTCTGCAATTTCAACTTTGATAGATTTGGCAGATACTTTCTCACTTCCCAGATCCCCTCCCATAGTTCAAACAAATGTCTGATACAAGAAAAAGGTGATTTCCCTTATGAAAAGCAAGCAATAGTAAAAATTTGCAACATTTGCAAATAATTTGTTCCTGATGCCCAGAAGGACAGAGGAAAGAGTATTAATCTGTGATAAATCAGAAAAAAATGAATGCTGGAGTACTATACCAGTACATGCATTGCAAAATGAAGGGCTTCATCTCCTAAGAGACTTCAACTTGGTACAACTGGATGGCGACATTATACCTGAAGGATGTCTTACTCTCCTGCTGGTGAAAAAATGTCAAAGGTTCCTCCAGGCTTTGCTGGGAAGGAGAACTTTGGCAGTTCTCCAGCCTACCATTTGGCCTCTTGTCAGCTCCATGGTAGCAGCCTTCTGTGAGTGAGGGCTTGGGATAATAGTCTGTTTAGACAACATGCTGACTATGGTACAGAACAGAGAGCTGTTAGCAGCACAAGTTGATTTGGTGAAAACAATTCTCAAGAGCCAGAGTCGCTGAAAAATAACCAGGGATCAAATCTGGCTGCTGCCCAGAGAATAAAGTTCCTTGAATTTGCAGCCCTGATGTCTATGCTTCAGAGGCTTTTAGACCTTTCCAGGGTGTATCAGAGAAACTATTTGGAAAGTAAAATGGCTGTGAGGAGACAGTCATCTACCTCAGGGGGACAGTTCATGTCAGAGTAAATGAATTTAGAGATGCAAAGGCATATTAGGTCATCCTGTCCATCTTGTCACAGAGGGGAGGGAGGTACTGTAATCTCAGGTTTATTTCTCATCTTTTTTTCAACAATTCAGAGTACAGCACCCATTCCTTTGGAAGGGAATTCTATAACCTTTCATACTTTCTTGTTATAAGGTTTCTGTATATGAACATTATTTTCTTAATCTTTTATGCTGCTGCTTATGTTCACATATACAACTTTCTATGCCCCTTATTGGTTAGCCATAAATTCATGATAGTGAGGAACATTGTCCTCCCCACATTCGTATTTGTTTACTTTCTCCAAGTAAAAAAATTAAATTCTTACTTTATAAATTATTTTCTTCACCTTTTCAGCAAGAGGACTAAGATTACTAAAGAAATACAGAAAAGCTCTGCTATTTTCAATGGTTTTTTTCCAATTTTTAAGGTAAAATTCCTTTTGTGATGAAAATAACACTCTCAATGAATTCCCTGTCTCGAGAAAAAGGTTTTTTTTAACCCCTTAAGGACTAAAAGACATGTACTTAAAAGCCTGCCAGCACAAATGTGACCTATGTTAGAACAAAGAACATGTCAGTATCCTGCTTTTCCAAATTGTGTCTCTTCATTACTACAGGCCGGCCAGGCACTCGCACCTCTGTGCCTAACGAGATCGTGGAGCATATCCTCTTCAAAACTATGCTAAGGCACATGGAAAATAAGGAGGTGATTGGTGACAGCCAACATGGGTTTACCAAGAGCAAATCATGCCTGACATTTGGTGGCTGTTTACAATATTGCCAGAGCATTGGTAGACAAGGGCAGAGCAACAGGCATCATCTCCCTGGACTTATGCAAAGCATTTGACACTGTCCCACACAGGCACCCTGGTGGGAAAGTCATGGATTTGATGGATGGACCACTCGGTGGATAAGGAACTAGCTGGATGGCTGCACTCGAAGGATTGCGGTCAATGGCTCAATGTCAAGTGGAAGCCAGTGACAAGTGATGTTACTCAGGGGCTAGTACCAGGACCAGTGCTGTTTAACGTCTTTGTCAGTGATGTGGACAGTGGGATAGAGTGCACCCTCCGCAAGTTTGCTGACAACACCAAGCTGTGTGGCGCGGTCGACACACTGGAGGGAAGGGATGCCATGCAGAGGAACCTGGACAGGCTTGAGAGGTGGGCCTGTGCAAACCTCATAAAGTTCAACCAAGGCAGGGTCCTGCACCTGGAACGTGGCAATCCCAGGCATAAATACAAGTTGGGTGGAGAATGGTTGGAGAGTATCCCTGAGGAGAAGGATTTGGGAGTGCTTGGGGATGAGAAGCTCGACATGAACTGGCAATGTGCGTTGGCAGCCCAGAAAACCAACTGCATCCTGGGCTGCATCAAAAGAAGCGTGGCCAGCAGGTCAAGGGAGGTGATTCTGCCCCTCTACTCTGCTCTTGTGAGACCCCACTCTAGCTTTGAAGTCCTCACCACAGGAAGGACATGGATCTGTTGGAATGGGTCGAGTGGAGGGCCACAAAAATGATCAGAGGGCTGGAGCACCTCTCCTATGAAGACAGGATGAGAGAGTTGGGGTTGTTCAGCCTGAAGAAGAGAAGGCTCCGGGGAGACCTTATAATGGCCTTCCAGTACCTGAAGGGGGCCTACAGAAGAGATGGGGAGGGACTCTTTGTCAGGGAATGTAGTGACAGGACAAGGGGTAACGGTTTTAAAATGAAAGAAGGGAGATTCAGATTAGATACTGGAAAGAAATCCTTTACTGTGAGGATGGTGAGGCACTGGAACAGGTTGCCCAGAGAAGTTGTGGCTGCCCCATCCCTGGAGGTGTTCAAGGCCAGGCTGGATGGGGCTTTGAGCAACCTGGGCTGGTGGGAGGTGTCCCTGCCCATGGCAGGGGGGTTGGAAGTAAGTGATCTTTAAGGTCCCATCCAACCCAACCCAATCTATGATTCTATGATTAAAGTTTTGATGTCTTCTATAACTAAAGAAACAGCAACAATAAGAAATTCTGACCTAATAATATTTAGGTAATGCAACTTTCTATGCAATGGATGGATTACATCATACATACAGAAAAAAGTTCTGGAGTTCAGGAGAAGTTACTGTTAACACATTGCTCTCTTGATATACATTATTGGACCATTCAAGTGGTGCAATGCTATCCATCCACAAAATTTGTATTGTCACAAGCATATCATTAGTACCAGAATAAAATGCTTCTTATGTGTAATTTGGACATAGCACATAATCAGGGGCAGAGAACAGCCGATGGCTTGTCCCTAAAGAAAATCAGTGAATATGCACGACCTTGTTTTTTTCATTTAGATTCATGGAGTTCTTTTAATGTCCTATCTGGCTGTTGCTTTTACCCTTAATTAAGTTCCTTGTGTAACAGGAACCAGAATGGTACATGCCTCTGGACCCAGCATGTTGCCCTCAACAGAGTGCCTAAAAATATTTAAGGAGATTTAGAGAGCTGAGCTGAAGAGAAAATGGTCAGATCCTCCCCTGATAAAAACTGGCAAAGCCTTGTTTTCAGCAAAATATTTAAAACTTAAATAGTTGGGAAGAGGTGAAAAAAAGGTGAAGCAAATAGTGAAGCACGGAAGCACAAGCTGAGACTAACATACACACATTTAAGCATTTTTCAGTCCTGTCTAATCTAGTTCAAATAAACCAAAAGTAACAGTATATGAACATTTGTGAAACGAAAAGTGGGTATTAAAAGTTGGACATCAATGGCATTGTGTAAATCCTTTTACATCCATGTAAATTCTTAAAACATTATTTTAGAACAGCAGATATTCAGTGACTTTTTTTAAGGTTAAATGCACTACAGATGTGGCTACAGTAATTTCACAGTTTAAGCCATGGGCACATGGAATTTAAAACAGAACTTCGTCACCATAACATTACACAGTTCTTTCTCCACTGAAAAAGACATGAAGTAGGTACATTAACTCCAAACAATCATTACTTTAGCATAGTACTTCTTACTGCTAACATTTCTATTTCCCTACTGAAGCATTATGTACTTATGTGGCCCCTATTATTATAGCTCTCTCAACCATTTCTTATGTATTTAGCTGCCCAATTACCCTGTGAGACAGAAAAAAACCCCACTTATTCCTATTGTATGAGATGAGGAAATGGGACTCTGAGGACTGATGACTTGTCTAAGGTCATATAGCAGTGGCTTGAACTCAGACTTTTCAAGCAATGGGCTCAGCAACTTCACTTCTGAATTGACCTGATATGGTGCTTGAAACAGTCTGTGCGTGGTATCTCACTAAATATGTTATGAGAACCCATAAATATGTTATGAGAACCCATTGCTAAGATTAGAGCCTTTTATCACAAAATACCAATTTCAGAAATCCCAGTTCTTTCAGAAAAGTAAACAAAAGCTCATTGTCCAGCCAGCAGTATCCAGTTTACTTGGAGAAGTAGTGTTATGTAACTGAAAGCCTATTACATATTTTCCTGGATGTCCCCAAAACTGCAGACTGTCCTGTGGCTCTGCAAAAAGCAGTCCTTTAGTTATAGGCCATTTTATCCTCTTTTCCAGTGTATAGCAACAAAATGCTTTAGGAAAGGGGGTTTGGCTTGCGATACAATCCTTGCCGCAGATACACTTTTGTGAATGTCAAATGAAGCTGTAAAGAGATGATGTGCTTACAAAATGAATCGAACACATTGAGTTACTATGAAGGAGCCTTCTTATTAATCACCACTGAGAGATAGTTCAATTAATGATTTTAGGGCCAGAGCTGCGTTTGTAAGAAGAAGGTATACCATGTGCAAGGCAATGTCTTGAGACATCACACCTGTGATGTTCCAAGACAGGAACAAGAAGAATAGCTCTAGGCAGTCTGAAGTCAGAGGTTGCCCCTACCACACTCATTGGATCAGCCAGTGGCTGCAAACTGTTTGGTAGGGAAGGGCACCTTGTCAATGGCGTGTGTCCCCCAGGCAGTCCCCTGTCATGTTCATTACTGTTGACAGTGCTGTGAGTGCCCTTGTGCTAACGAGAGGGCAGGTAGCTGGCTCCCAGGCATCAATACGTTACACTGCAGGAGGGATCCCTGCTGCCCAGCACTGAAATGCTGACAATGTCTGTGCAGGGCATTTTGTCAATGTTACTGACATCTTGCCTTTTAGGAGTACATCTGGTGGTTGGGAGAATGTTGAAAAGTCATCCCCCAAATAACAACCTGGGAAGCTGCCCGATATGTCATGAATAATAACCTAATGTTTTATAGGGTTTTTTTAAACACGTAGACTCCATACATATTAAAGAGTTAATTAATATCCTATAACAAAATCCTCAAAACAAATACAAGGATACTATACGGTCTTCTTGTTAATCATCAATCACTACTGCTTTGCCCTTGGAAGCCAGCCCAGCTCCAGCTGCCTTTTGCTTTTCTGGCCCCTCTCTCACAGCTTTGACTGACTTCTATTCAGCCCTTGAATTTTAACTCCCTAGACCCCCTTATGTTTTCTCATGGAAATGCTATGGCTCAGCTATAGCCTGCTGTACATCTCCGTGGCTCTTTCATAAGTTTGCAAATACTCCAAGCCAGAAAACACAGTGGAGTTCTGTTTGTACTCTCAGGTGACCTCTCAAATGGGCTTTCAGAGAGAAATCTTTCACTCCAGCTTGTGTTTTTTCTTCCCTGAAGGCAAAGTCAGGGGCTGTGTAATGATGACAACATTAGCATATCCTGCAAGTGCTATCAGCTAAGGGAGACAGGCAGAGGAAATGGAAAGAAGATCTCTGTAATCCTGAATGCATCTCTTACATGCCCCTGTTTAGGTGGGTGTATATTGAACTGTTTCACTTAGGCCAAACTAAGCCAAAGGGATTTTTATGTTTACTAAATAATCTGTGCCTAATTAATGCCCTGTAGGTCAATTCATGTGAGTTTACTTTATGCGCTATTATCAAGCTGAGATTTGCTGCTTAAAAATGGATCATTTGTGTCAAAAACAAATGTAAAAATGAAGCTTTCAAAGGGGTAGAAAAAAGAATCCATGAGTGTGTCTTCATATTATTTGGAGAATTAAACAACTTCTGGAAATGTAGATGGTCAAATCAATGTTGACCCGAAGTGTGCAGTGATGAGAATTATTCATAAAAGCTGTAAGCTCACATATTATTAAAATAAATACCCTGATTATTATTAAGCAAACTCAAAAATCCTTTAGCCAAATCTTCAAACATGGGAACAGAAAAGCAGTAACCTTAAATCCTTATGTAGACAATAAAGCAAGATTGGGATTTGGTTTATCAGTTCCTTGCCTTCAGTTGTCTTTCTTCCCAGTGGGAACAGCTGGGAGTGGGATTCTCGCTCCATACGCAGCATTGTAGGAGAATTAGACACCTAAGAAATATTAGCTGATAGAAAGCCGCAAGTTCACTGACATGCTATTTGGACTTTGTTAACAGAGAAATTTAGGCACTTGAAATGTAGACACCAGCTTGAGAAAAATTTTGAGCATCTTGATCAGTCTTAACATGGTGTTTAAACTGTTCTTTTCCTTAGTTGAGCCACTAAAAAATATGGGTCAATTTGCTTATGACCCATAGGCACTGGATACCTTAAACTCCAAAAGACCGCTTTGCTTCTCCACAAAGTATCTGTCTGGAGTTGAACTTCAAACAATTTGTTCAAAAATCAAGAATCTGGCTTGTCAGATGTGACGGATTAAAATGAAGACCCTTTGCCACCACAGTAACCTGTTTCATTGATATTTAGTGTCTGGATTCCCAAACCACTCCCCCCATTCCCACATCTCTCCATGGGCTCAGCAGACATTTCATTTTGTGTATTATTCACAAATTGTTTGTCTAAATTGTGTCTTTGACCATCTTTTATAGTCTCCTAAAATTGAGTGCTAATTTTTTCTCATGTCTTATAAGTTTTGCTTCCTAACTAGGAGTAGAATATCTCTAAACAGAAACATATTGAAGAGTAGTAGCCTCAAACTTCCTGCAAATTCGTAGTCACAAAACTTTCTGCAAATATCAAGGTGGTATTACAGATCTGAGTTGACGAAATGCATATGAAATACTTTCTTCAGTGTTCACTGACCAGTGTCAACAGTGTCTTCTTGTCTTCCAGTGAGCACTGAGGTTGGTTGCTGAAAACCCAAATGATTTGTAAACTTCATCTTTGCTCAGAAACACAATCAGCTGATCTCCTGTCTCATTCGCATTTGTGTTGCTCTGTCAGTAAATTAACAGATACAATAAAGGTATTATGGTTCACTGCAGTCAACTTCATAGACATGGTAAAGATGGCTGCTCTTAAGCATGCATCTGTATTAGATTTACGGAATGTGTTGTTATCTTTTCATGTGTGTTGAAAAATTATCAGAAAAATGAATGACATGTTGAAATCATTATGAAGGTCTCCACCACAGTGACTGGAGCATAAAAATGAGAGTGGTCTATTCAGCAAGACTTAACAGGTGAATCTGGAAACTATTGACCACAGATGGGGAAAAAAAAAAAAAAGATACATTTTTCCATCCAGAAGGTATGCTGAAAAAGCTTGAAACTGCTCCCATCAGGGTGCAGTGCGCTCCTGTTCAAGGGAAGGGATGGGAGCCTACAGCTGGAATCGGGAAGGCACCTACATAATTCAGGCTGTTGTGAAATCAGAGTCTGCTGACTGAGAGGCTTAGGGACACAATACTGAAATCAGAATTTCTTCCTCCCATTATTATCCTCAGTTCTGGATTTTATGTTTTGTGTTTAGGACAGTTGGATTTGAGAGCTAGTGAGAGCATTTACAAGGAGTGCTCTTGCTGTACGATCCCTCAGTCCTGGCTCCTCTTGATTCTTCTATTTCGTCCTGTTTTCCTCCTACCTAACCATGCAGAAACCACAAATCAGCTTGTCTGTCTTTTGAAATGACACTGTGTATGCAAATATTCTTGATGGTTATGTTTGGAGACAGGTACCTTGGGCTTTTATAATATTTCATCTAATCAGTTAGTGCATATAAAATAAAAATTATAACTAATGTTTTAGCCTTCCAGTTTGCTTAACTTCCTGCTTTGTAGCCACCTTGTTCATTTTTATAAGATTTGTTTGTTTCTTTAGTACTTGCACAATATAAACTACCATATATGTTTAGTGAGTATGTACAAACCCACTCGCCACACAGTCCTATATTATAACAAATGTAGGCAAATATTAGTTCAGCAGAACCAGTAAGGATGACAGTATGAAAACTGGTCTTTCATTGCTGCACTGGACTGGAGAATCTGACTGACATGTGTACACATGTATGACTACATGAATATACAAAAAACTGTTTAGAAAATTTCTAATACAATACAGGGATCTGTAAGAAGCTACCCAGAGATGTCAGCTATACAAAAAATTTATAAACTGTCTGTAATTGCAAATAGTATGAACAACAATTATGATCACATACTTGTGATTTGTGGATAGTCGCAATATAAATAAATAATCATACAATCATAGAATGGTTTGGGTTGGAAAGGACCTTAAAGATCACCTCGTTCCAACCCCCCTGCAATGGGCAGGGACACCTCTCACCAGACCAGGTTGCTCAAAGCCCCATCCAGCCTGGTCTTGAACTTTTCTTCCAGTGGTGGGGCCTCAGCAACTTCTCTGGGCAACCTGTTCGAGCGTATCACCACCCTCACTGTAAAGAATTTCTTCCTAAGGTCTAATCTAAATCTACCCTTTTCCAGTTTGAAGCCATTACCCCTCGTCCTTTCAGTACATGCCCTTGTAAAAATTCCCCCTCCAGCACCCAAGTCAATGCGTTTCATTTTTATTCCTGAGGCTAAAATTATTTTTTTTAGCCTGATTTAGTTATGCCTGGAAGCTCAGTTTGAGTTTATGGAAACCTTTCAGAAGTGATACAATTAAATATTTGACTAATATAAATTATATGCAAGCCTTCTAGCAATC
>KZ506242.1:149980-180745 GCA_002844005.1 Limosa lapponica baueri
AAAAAAAAAAAGGATATTGGATATTCTGATGGTTTTCTTCAGAACATTAATTCTAGTTCATGTTTTACTAACTAAACCATTAGGGAAAGAAAGATTAGGAAGAAACATGCTTTTATTCATGGCAAAATCTGTCCTGTGTTGAAATAAATACATATATACTTATTTAAGAAAGAGAAATCAACAAGGAGATAGGTGTATGTCCTCCTAGGAGTCTTAATATCCAAAAGTTTGGATTTAGCTCAGGCTTACCAAATGTAAAAGGGTATATGTTCTCTACAGTTTTTTTCATCTGACAGTTATTTTCACTCTGACAATGACTGGACTTCACAGGGAAAACTGTTTACCCTTTCACCAAGTTTTCATAATTTTTCATAAGAGCTCTTCCTCTGGTCTTAGCTGCTCCTCATGAAAACAAGGGAGAAGATGCAACTGGCACCATTTTTCTAATTTGTACAAATAAAATAGAAAAAAAGAGTTTCAGAAAACTCAAAAAGCAGGATTTGAAAGTAGGTGGAGGAATTAGAAATCCGGAGAAGAGCAGTAAGAGACAGAGAGAAGCATTATTGGAAGAAGAGGACTAAGGATGGAAGGGAAAAAATGAATGGGAGGTCCATAAATAGCCATTAATGGGAAAAAATCCTTACATGAGAGCAAACAGCAATTTGCTAGTATCCTGTTCCACTGTTAGGTTTTTATTCTAGATTTCTTAGAAACTCTGAAGTAGACTTGCCATTTTCTTTTTCTTTCTAAACCCTGAGTTGTTGTTTCTTGCTTTTCTTCAATCCTTCAATCTCCTTTTTAGTAAATTAGATACCTGTAGCCTAGGTTTGAATAACGACTCACTATTTCTGTTCAAAAGCTCATGATTTGTTCATACACCACACTTTCAATGTTTAAAATTATGGTGTTCTTGGGAGTTCTTCCTTCAACTCTTTTCCAGCCACATAGTTGAGATGGTTGAATCTCAATGGACCTATGCAATATAAATAAATTTAATCAATAAACTCAGAGGACTAATTAACTGAAGATAACTCTAGGATATTTTTGAAGTCTAGAAACATATAATTATGATGTGAGTTTGCTACAGTAATATCCCATGATTTTTATTAAAGGAAATACAAACTAATTTAAATAAACAATGTTTCTGGCAATTCTATACATTAGCATCTAATCCTATAATGCTGCTTAACTAAATAATATTTTTCATGTAAAATAATAACCTAGAGCTCCAGAATCTCTTTAGGTCCTTACGGTCCTTTCTGGAAAACCTTGCCAAAATATATTTTCACTAATATATGTATCATATAAATTGAATGACTATACCTGATTAAAAACACAAATTTTATTTTCTTAGTAGACTTGAGTGTATGGGACCATATTTCTGAAATGTTTATTAAGCTTTTGTTTGATTCAGTCTTTTTCTCTATTTAAATTCCAGTCAACAGTAATTGCAATTTTACCCAAGTAAAGATAAATTCTGACTGTGAGAGTTCCTTCATGACTTGCCATAGGCTTTTTTCTCCATCCCACAGTACATAAAAATGGCTTATCAGAGCATAGGTAACTATTCTACCACAGAACATACACAACTTCAGAGTTTATAATGCAGAGGTATCACAGGAAAGGAGACTACGATCCTGAAATACCAGCTTTTAGATAAATGTAGTTTGCACATTGATAAGAACACAATTAAGGCTGAAATTCCAAAATGCTGGGAGCATTTTTGTATTTCAGTGTTAAGAGACTCATAGGTGTTGTTCCCTGTGCATCCAATTAGAGCATGCCCAGAGAAATTATTCTGGCTGCAGCAGATCTGGGTTAAGCCAGAAGTTACTTCCCCCTCAATGCTGCGGGTTTAACTATTCATCTACTCACAAAACCCCACTCTCTAACATGTGGGTTGAAAACTTGCCTCTCATCATCAGCCCTCACAGATTTGTTGTTGCTGTTGTTCATGCTGTTCCTTCCTCTGGGTTGTCATCTCACCTGGCCACCCCAAAAGCAGCACACGTTCCCCTGCATTGCACCAATGCATATGGTCATGAAACCACTGCAACACTGATCAGCAAAATGACAAAAAACATACTAAAACCCCTTGAGTCTTTGATCATCCAAATCACTGCCAAGTGTTATGTGGGCTGGAGTTGAAGATTTTAGAAAGAAAGGGGACTTTTGTTCCTGATGTGTGAAGAATAACCTAAATGTTCTTCTAAAACAGACTTCTTGCTACTCATTTTTATTTAACAGGGTCCTCTTACAACATGTCTTGAAGTGAAATGGTATATTCTGAAAAGCAACCAACACTTTGGGTCAAAGCAGAGCTGTATTTAGACCTTAAAAATACTATCCAGAGCAAGGGAAAGAATGGCAGGTGCTTTTAGTTATAGGAAAGGATTAAGCCAAGTGCACACTGAGTCAAGAAGAGTTCTGGTTTCAGGGGCAGGGAAGATTGCCAGATAGAGTACAAAACTGAGATGAAGAAAGGAAAAGACTGAAAAATTTCAGCAGTTAAATTAAGAATGGGATAAAGGAAGCAATGGGAGAGTGTCAAGGTAGTATAATGATAATGGTAGTCTTCAGTAATAAGGAAGAGCAGAGTTAGATGTCATTTCCCTCCGCTGTAGTGGAGGGCCGCTATTGTGAACTTAGATTAATTGTTTGACTTCTTGTGCTGCATTTCTTTGTGCAAGAAAATCGCTCTACAGGACTGTGAGGATAAATAAGCTGAAGACTATAAGGCAGACATATAATCCAATAGTAGGGACAATATAAGTAGCTTGTATCCACAGGAGAAAGGAAGAGATCCATCAGCAGAGCTTGAAGTGAAACCCAACTTATAGGTGTCTATTTTGAAGCCAAATTTAGCAGTGTAGCTGAGTTAGTTTGCTAATATGGGCCTGAAATATATAAGAAGCTAAATTTGCTCAAAAAGATCAGAAGCGGTACAGGAGTGAGACACTACCTTAAAATTTTATCTAGAACAATATTTAGGTTATTCAAGATTCCTCATTTGAGGGAGGAGTTGAAGGAAGAATATTTAGAAGAAGCATTGCACTGTATTTCAAAATAATAAGCTCTTAAATTGCCTAATTCATGCATATATTATCTGCCACTAAACCTGTACACATAGCAAGTTGGATTTTTCTGTGTGGGAAAAACAGACAGTAGACACAGATACTAAAGAGAGATTCTCTTCACTTTCTTGCGAGAAGCCAGAAGGTCTTTATTTCATTGTTATGGAAACTCTCATGAGATGCTTTTTGTGATCAGTATATTCACAGTCCCTCTGGGACAACATTTATTATTACAAAAAGTATCACAGCATTTGAAATCAGAGGTAAAAAATTTATTACAGAGTTTATGAGGAGAATATGAATCTCTAGTGAATACAGTACATAGAGAAGTGAATTTATTATAGACTATATAAAGAAGTCCTCTTTTGAATACTTAACACACTCTGTTATGTCTTGTAAGTAAACTTTTCACATGAAATTCTAAAGTCCAGAGATCAAGCTGACCTCAAAGAACTAACCTTTCACTATATCTGTGAATTCTAGATTATCCATCTAGGCCTTGACTCAGCAAAGTATTTCAGCAGGACTTCAACTAATTTTGAATTCTTTGGTGAGCTGAAGTGATAACAGCATAATGCAGAATCTTGTTTTATTGAACAAGGTGATAAATAATAAGTTTATCTGTTTACTTCCTACACTCTTGAAGAAAGAAGTACTGATAATCAGTTTTAATGCTAGGGTTTTATTTTCAGACTTTTAATAATAGGGCCTATGGACCTCCTTTCATAAATACTTAATTACTCAAGAATATATCCTCATGAGTACTTTTTGCAAATCAATAAAACTATGCATTTAAATGAGTATACGAAATTACTTGTTTAAGCATATTTGAAGGATGAAGATGTAAATCCACATAGGGTGTTAAAAAATTGACTGTACAAAAAGGGACTAGTACTCTGTTTAGGTATTACAGCTAATTCAATAAAGAGGAACTGTTTGTTCCTGGGAGTATTCAATGGAAGAAAAATGTTAATCAGAAAGGCAGAAAATAATCTCCAAGAAGATGGTATATCCCTGACTCTTACAGATGACAATATTGACAGTGTCAAAAGGGCTTTTGGATTATTATAAATTAAATCTCCTACCAGAAATAATAAGCTTGCAATGGCCACCAGATTAATTATCTCAGTGTCTACTCAGCTCCTTACACTGCACACCTATGAAAAAATTCTGCCTTTATTGAAATCAGTAGCTAAATGCTAATTGCTAGCAGTGGAGACAGGATTTTGCCCTGGATGAAGAACTGCATTCCCAGACAGACTAAAGTCCTGCCTCTGGGACAAGAAAATAGGGAAAATATTTCTGAGACTCACATTAAGGCTATGAAGGGTATAGTTAATACCTCATGAGCAGATGACCCCATGCTCAGTCTTGCATACACACCCAGCCAGCTATGCTACTCAAAGGAAAATTCAGGATATATAGAGCCAGATGTGCTCATGACATGAACTAGCAGCTGCTTTGGAGTCTGCACTGCCATACGAGATAAAATCTGTCCCATGGAGGTTTGCACAACTGACCTCTGTGTGCGTGGCTCACAGTCCTCAGTGGTGAAGCCACCAGAGGAAGCTGGTGGTGTAGCAGCAAAGAGTCAAACCCAGCAGAGAACATGGTGGATATTGCCAGTCTTCTCTCAAGTTTCTGATTCCTTCCCTCTGAATTGTACAATAAAAATTAATTTAATTTAAACAGCAGTGTGGATAGGAAATGCAGAAGAAAAGAGCAACACAGCTTCCGCAGTTTCAGTGTATTGTCTTTGAGTTACTCAGTGGTGGGTGAAACAAGGAAACTGTTAAAAATACAGGTTTAGAAAAAAATAAAGAAGCAACTGTGCTTATGTTACTGAAGAAAATATTACCCCAGCCACTACCTGCTCATGTACTGAAAGCAAGAACTTTTTAACCTCGCTGTATTTCCATATAGCACTAGGCATTTATTTTTACACTTGTGCCTTTAATTTTGTCCTCAGTATGAACTAAGATGATTTCAGTTCTAGTGAGGGTGAAACTTAAAAAGCTTGCCAATTGAACTGTTTTAAGGAAAGCATTCATAAGTTCTCCTGCTATGCAAACCTCTTGATTGTAAACATCTCTGGGAGATTTCTATAATTCTTTCTGGTCAGATGGTAAATACCGTAAAAACAGCCTCTCACAGTGTTTTTTTGGCCTTGCTTGCTTGTGGTCCCAGAGAGGTCCCAAAAGAGCAAAATGAATAAACAAGCTGACTGAAATTTTTAGATCTCAGGGAAGATTTCCATGAGATTAATTTAGAAGAGACATTTGGTGGGTGGAGGGTAGGCTGCTATTTTGGCTCTAATACTTACCGGTGGTGGAAAGGACAACTCATGGACTTTTGCAGTACCAAAGCTGGTTCTGAAGGCTTGGACTTAGCCACTGTTGGGTCTTGTAAGTCACTCGCATGAGTTTCTGAGTTTTTTAACAGACATCTTTACAACGAAAAATTTCCCTCTAGAAAAGTAATTTTGGGACAGCCCCTCAATGCATGGTGATAGCTGCCTCTACGCTTCCAGGCTGGTATGAGGCCTCTAGGCACTGGCCAGAATCTATACCTGGGCTGATTCTTCAATTGTTTCCTCCCTCTTCCGTAATCCACAGTTTAGCTTCTGTTGTGCTGGTTTATATTTATTCTGCAGAATGGCTAAACATTCTAATTCTAAAAGAAATCTCCACATTCTCAACCAAACCGTGTGCCTAAGAGGTAAGTCATGAAATAATGTACCTTTGCACAGAAGCCAAACATGTGGCAACCACCTGAGAAAGAAGGCTATGAAAGCAAGAGCATGTCCTGCTACTGCAACAAGAGCTTTAAAAAATTACTGTTGCCTTCTGGCCTGTAAAAATAATGCAAGTTTGAGCAATACCCTACAGTAAATAGTTTGTCATTTTCCCATGGAAGTTTTATAACTTTCCTCTGTTTATGACTTCAAAGGCCCTATTTGCTGAGCTTCCCAGTGCTTTCATATGCTATAATTTGTAGAATAAAATGAGATTTTTGTGCTTAATGTGGTTAATGCCCTGCTAAAAAAAAGAGAATATCTGTATTTCCAGTGCAATAATTGTGTTTTCCAAGCAATATGGATGAATGTTCACTTCTGGTTGAATTCACAGTTTTTAAAGAGTACATATTGCATTAACATTTCTCTATGTAAATATCCTGTAACCCAAATCTACAAATTTCTAGTACTGAGACTGTAATCTGCTTTGAAAATAGGGTTCATTCCATAAATCTTATGTTAACTCACTGAGTAAATCTAACAATGAGGTTTTGTAATTAGAGTTATGTTTGTGAAGCAAAATGTTGCCACATTACAGTTATGGTTGCTGGTGTTTCTTTGTGTTGTGACAGAAACAGAAAGCGTGCATTAAGCTCACCAGGACGATGTTTTGAGGATCAGGTTATGTACTTTGTATTCTGATAACGATCCTGTGTCATTTCTCAAACTCTTTGATGGATAGGTCTCTGTCTACCTTTTGTTTTCCTGCTTCCATTTTGAATTAAAATGCTAAGAACTGCTAGCAAAAACTGAATATTTGAAGGCTGTTTCTAGTACTGGTCACACAAAGCCTAAAATCAGTAGCAGTAGTATCAGTAGCAGCAGCAGTATTACAAGCAGTAATACAAATAGTAATGTTAATAATAATGAAAACTACTTTAGTATATGAACTATTTATTTGGCAGTAGTGACCTAAAAGTCATCTATGAACACCAGTGGGTGCTTATCAGTGAGAAATCTAATAAAGATCCTTGGTGGAACAAGAAGAAGGAATTTTGAAAGTTTCCATATATGAAGTTTTAATAAAATGCAGGCACTCTGTCTAATACAATCTTTCTCTGACTTGAAAGGATAGAAACACAAAACAAAGCAGAAGGCAATCTATTCTAAGGCTTAACTGCCATTACAGTTAGGACATTTCCTTCTACTCCTGAGGACAAAATCCTTTCTTGCACTAATGGACCCAGAAGACTAATTACAGACCTTAAGACACATATTTGTAGAGGATACTTGTGAGCCCTTGCCTTGATGATTTTATACCTACTTTTCAGTTCTTATCTTCTGACTGCTTACACAGCCATTCAAGGGCCTTTCCTGCAGCAGGGAATGATCCATAGAGTGTATGGCAGAATTTTTTTATGGTAATGTATTTGCTTCCCAGCGTCTCCAGGACCTTCATCCTCTTTAGTTCATTGCCATGAACGAAGCAGAAAAATAAATTTTGATTAGAATGTTTCTAGCCTCAGAATGATTCCTATAAATAGCTCACCCCAAACATGTTGAGCCATTCTCCACTTTCACTGTGTAACTGGGCATTTTTTTCTTGTTGGCTTCTGTCTTCCATTTTCTTTTTGGAGAAGAATTGTTCTTACACATGTAGTAACTCATTGGAATTAAAAGGATGTTGTATGTGCATGTTCAGTGGAAAACGGACCTTTTATGTTGAATTCAAAGGGATTCAGTTGACATGCCTGACTTAACACGCATTTCCAACTTTGTGTATATTTTCTAAGGGCACGGTGAGAATAAAACTGTCCTACATGAAGCAAGCTGGAGAGAACATGAACAAGTACACAGAAAGAGCACTTTGCTAATTAAGTCTTCATGGAATAGTAAGCACTTTTTTAACAAAATGCATGATTTAGATACAATCTTTATTGGCAAGCGCTAAGATGCAGGAAGAAGGATTGTATGCACCACAATGTTTAGTGGTACTATACAATTCTGTTCCTTTCATCTTTTCAGATTACCATTTTTCATCCTTTTCTCCCTTGTCTCTGGCTTCTTCAATATTAAAAATCTGTGCATATTTTGTTCCATCTTCACAGGTAATTGCTGCTTTCAAAAAAATAGATTCACTTAAAAGACAGGCAGCCAGCAGCACAGGGGCCACATGCTTTCCTGAAGAGCTATACCAAATAAATAATCATAAAAATATGTCATTAGTCAAAAAAGCTGAAATTAACCCAGTGTAAGTAGAAAGAATAAATAAAATACCTGCATCCTTTGGGAACAGGTCAAATGCAAGACCAGCTTCCAAGAAGACTGGGACAATAATATCTCAAATTGAAATTCAGTTCAGAAAGTGTGTGTGTACGGAAAGGGCAGGAGTCCATATTGCTCTATTTTGTTTATATTTCTCTTTTTTGGTTGGGTTTGTTTTTTGTTTTGTTTTGTTTTGTTTTGTTTTTCTGTCTGATTGGCAATATGAATGTTAAGATTTCTAAATGTCCATACGAATCTCATATTACTAGTGATAAGTTACACAGAAAATCTACACCTCTTCTTTGAAAAGAAAAATTGAAGATGTTCTTGGTACACAATATTGTATAGGTACAAAATACTGCTGTTCAGTACTCACCATCCTTAGCAGCCATTTAAATTATTGCAACACTAGAATGGTAGCAACATCCCCTATGTAGACAGAACTGTAGCCTTTTTGCTTTTAATGGAGAAATTGAGGGAAAGTATTCTCTCTTCTTCAGTACTTAATTAGCTCTGTAAAAGTGAGAAACTTCATTTATTCAGCTGGTATCCAAAACCATTAGTTATGGACTAATCCCAAATCACAAGTTTCCACTTGGGACTATAGCTGAATAGTAAATCAAACACACATGACATAAACAAGTGTTCTTCATTACAAAGGCTTTCAAGTATAATTTGCATCATAAACCCCATCTAGCAAGCTGCACAATTTTGCAGGCTATGAAAGACAGTGTGCTGTTTACTCATTTTCCCCATTTTGAACAATGTTATTTCTAAAATTATATGAGAAAAGTACGACTATTACCTAATGAGGTTTTTTTTTTCCCTGGTCTGTGTGTGTTGAATTACTCAGAACATTTTGTCAGAATTCTAGATCTTAGACTTTTGTGATAATGATGTGTGTGCAACTAGGCACTAACTTCAATTTGTCCTGTTGTTTTGACTATGTCCTATGCATGTTGTTTGGTTACAAATCTCCTCTAGAACATAGAAAACCTTATACCTGTATACTGCTTCTGGAAACTTGCTACAGATATACTTGTGTTATGCTGTCTTGGAGTTTCTTCCTAATCTGTTCTGCAACCAAGATGAAAGATAGTCAATATTCAGCATTGAACCTGGAAAACAAGTCAAAATTCCTTTGTTAAGCAGCCTATAAGGTTAAAAAAAATAAAAATCAGAGATTCAATGTAGAAAAGTGGTGGAAAGCTGTCTCAACTTCTCTTTGGCTGTGGAAGGACTATGACAGCACATGTATGTTGTCTGCATGCCATTAATTTTATATTCACTTGCCTTCCAACATTTGTTTACTTAAATAGAAACTTCCTCTTGAATGGTCAGGCTTTCCAGAATTTAAAATTTGTGAGGTCTGTGGTTTCGTATTTTATCTATGCTGCAATGTCCTTTCAAGGCATTTTCCAAAAAGGTTAGTTTCATGTCTGTTAATAATTTTTCTTTTCGTGACTGAGGCTAAGTAAAGAAGCAACGTTCCAACACAGTGTGAAATATCTAGCTATGTTTATTATTAACAAGACCATCTTACGAGATAGTCTTTTTAATAATGCAAGCCACACACACCAGTGCATAAGCTTTTCTTCTCGAAAAACTTTATTTCCTCTGATGTCTTTTCATCTTATGGGACTACCTTACAACTGTCACTCCATAAATTACTGCTAAATTATGCAGAGGAGCTTGCAGACAGTTTTACTGTAAAGTAAATTTTGCCTAACAATCAGTCTTGTAACAGTTTTTATGAAAAACAGATAAGAAAACATGTTTTCTTCATGTTAATGATGTCATATATTAAAAAAAAAAATTGTAGGTATTAAGGGGATCACATAGCATAGGAGAATTACAGAATTACAGAGTGCTTTACTATACTGACTCATTTATGTAGGATTTGCTTTTGAAATAGGGTCCAAGATTAAGGTCAGAGAAATTCTTTCTGCTTATTTCAGTGGCTCTTGATTTTGTCAAAGATAGGATCTTCATACTTTCACATAAGATCAGCCTGCCTTGTCTTATGTCTCCAAAAACTTCTTGTTCTGGTAGTTTTTCATGGCATTGTCTTAAATATTTTTACTAACATGATTAAAAGCACTTGAAACAGGAACATCAAACCTCTACTGAAAAAAAAATAATCATACAGGAAAAGCAATTAAAATACATTTTCTAGTGACATACAGTTAAGTTAGAAATTGCAATACATGCCAGGTTTACAAAAAATTACCAAATTTTTTTTAACTGGCTGCAATTATCATCAATAGCTTTTGAAATTATAGCCACCGGCCTTGAGCTAGCCTTGTTACTGAATTCATTGACTGTCATTCTCAGCCCACCTTGGCCTACTCCACTCAACAGCCACTCTAGAAATGAAAGGAGGAACACATCCAGTGCACTGCTGCAGTTTTTATCTTTTTGTCTTGTTGTGTTTCACATCAATATATTTTACATTATTTGCAGGTGGAAAAACAGTATGCTATTTGAAGATGAAGTACAGTTATTAGACAGCAATCAAAAGTGCTTTTTTGTCAAGCTTCTTGAGAAAATTCTATGAGAAGTCACTTATTATACTTGCGTACAGCATAAATTAGTCCCAGACTGGGTGAAAAGGCGTGGATAAAGCAACAGCAAGACAAGGGATGCTTAATCTGGCACCTTCAGAAACTTGGCTGACAACACAGGTTACAAGCTGCTATTATTATTTATAGTCTTTTGGACTTAACAGTAATTTTCATAGAGGGTTTCATTTTTTCTTTTTTTCTGTAAACATTGACTAATTGCACCTGCACTGGTAAACACTCTAAATTACAGACAGGACAGGCAAGGTAAGAATTTAACTAGGCACTGGTGATATTGCAGGAGAGAAGACGTTGATTCTATAACTATAACCTGAAAATAATGCAGTTCTGTATAGAGATTAGAGATAGGAAAATTTAATTGAAGCTTTTTGAAAAAACTAGGTGAAAAAAATTCCTAATTTGATGTATGTATGTATGGTAAAGAAATAAAGAGGAGTACCTTTGTGCCCTAGAGTTTGCGCAGCATGCAAGATGAGAAATGCGGTGCTCTTCAGGCAATGGAAATCTAGAGGTGCGGATATTCCATCAACACTGGGTCAGCATTACACAGAACAGTTCCAAATCAGATTGCCAAGGGCAAACGAGGAAGATGCCTTGCTGGGCACCACTCTAGTAGTTATAAGAAGTTTGATATAACAAGTACATTCATGTCTTCTTTGACCAGTGATTCATTCCCAGCAGGAGAGATGGTAAAGGCACCTTTTGCTCCAGGCATTCTTCTACAACTTTCAATTTTTTTTTCATGTTCATTTTGTTTCAGCAAATTGATTCCAGCTTAATGATTCATTTGTGGTAGTTGCTCACCAGCAAAAGCAATATTCTGGCAAGAGAAGCCTTGGATGGCTCTTCCATGTATGTCAGGTGTTAAAATACTTGCTTTGCTTTCACTCCAGCACTTGGCTTCCATCCATACACAGCAGGAAGTAACTATTCCAACTTTTCTTAAGCCTGTAATTCTTATTAATGATAGAACTAAGCTGTACTGATTTTGTGTCTAGTCCAACACCCTTCATTTTGGTTTCTCAGAAGATACAGAAAATAGCCATAGTTTATATACAGATCAAGGTGACTAATGGATATAGCCAAAGTCAAATATGCCCTGAACATTCTGGACTCAGTGTGAACACAACACAAAGATGATTTAATTGTGCTTACAGTGGAAGCATCAAAATTGCTGTTTTCAGATTTGGTGTGCTGGTAGGCCTCTCTCTGTGTATAGCAACTTTTCTTCAAAGACGACAAAATACTTCAGAAAATGTTAGACCAAATCACAGAAGTGACAAGAGAATAGAAAAAGTTTCATGTTTAGAAAATGGTGAGAGGAGCTTAGGTCCTCTACCTTGGACCACACAAAAAATATCAGGACTGGAATTTAATGTTTAAAAATGTGAAACTGGTGATTTCAAGGCAGCTTTTTTCTCTTCCTGTTGTGGTTTGATTCCTTACATATGTCCAAAAGTGCTTTGCTTTTTTTCCTGATAATAAGTGGATCTAGTTTTCCATGTGGTGGTCCAAAATCTTTGGAGAACTTAAACCAATGCAATACTATGGCCTGATCCAGGATAACACCTACAGAATTCAGAGGATGGATTCCTACTCAGTGGAACTTGGAGCACACCCAAGCGAAGAGTCACATTTATAGTCTCCATCCAAAATATGAAGAGTATTAGTGCTTTGATACTACTTTAAAAAAAAAAAGTCTTAATATAGCTAAAAAGGAATAAGATTTTGTATGCAAAAGCAAAACAAAGGAGTCTTACAAGTCTTTCCACTCCCACTCTTGCTCTCTATCTACATAATCAATGAAAGTTATACTATACCCTTTTTTCCTTTGCTATTCTTAGTTCTCTAACTGGAAAAAAACCCCAATATTTCTTTTCATAGAATAGTTTGGGTTGGAAGGGACCTTTAAAGGTTATCTAGTCCAACCCCCTTGCAATGAGCAGGGACATCTTCAACTAGACCAAGTTGCTCAGAGCCCTGTCCAACCTGACCTTGAAGGTTTCCAGGGATGGGTCATCTAACACTTCTTTGGACAACCTGTTTCACTGTTTTACTACCCTCATTGTAAAAAAATTCTTCCTTATATCTAGTCTAAATGTTCCCTATTTTAGTTTAAAGCTATTACCCCTTGTCTTATCGCAATAGGCCTTGCTAAAAAGTCTGTCCTCATCTTTGATGTAGGCCCCCTTTAAGCACTGGAAGGCTGCTATAAGGTCTCCCTGGAACCTTCTCTTCTCCAGGTTGAACAACTCCAACTTTCTCATCCTGTCTTCATAGGATAGGTGCCCCACCTCTGGCCCTCCTCTGGACTTGCTCCAACAGGTCCATGTCCTTATTTTGGGGGCTCCAGAGCTGGGGTCTCACCAGAGTAGAGTAGAGGGACAGAATCACCTCTTTTCCAGAAAACACATTTAACTAGTAGAGATAACCATATTAAAACTGCCATTTTAGTGAGTCTAAAAGTTGCTTTTGCTGTATATTCAAGGACTGCAGGATTTTTCATATAACAGACATAAGAAAAAATGTGATTGTTGGTTGAAAACATGAGAGCTGCACTGCAGTTCACTTTTTATACTTTGGTTCTTCTACGCACTTTCCTAGCAATCTCACGTAATAATTTCTTTTTATAGTACTATTGTCAAGACATGATTAGGACCCTTCCATTCTCCCTTTACAAACATGGAGAAAAAAAAGATCATTATTACAAAGAGGTTGATGTGACATCTACTAGCTTATTCGTGATTAAGGTTTAAGTGGACACTTCCGAAGTTAAAACTCACTCCTCTCCACAGAAATGTAACTGATTCACACCTTAATAGGCACAAAGGAGGATAAATTACCCATTGAGAGATTGTAATAGTTTAAGTATAAAGGTTAAAGCTGACTTCAGTTAAATCAATAGTAAAATCCATTTACTTCAGGGTCAGTGGTGAACCACTGCATTTCCCATGCAATAACTCACTGTTAAAACTATTAGTGGGAATAGGATCCCACAGAAAGTTTCAATAAAAATGGGAAAAAACACTTGCCAAAACTTTATTTTTCATTTTTTCAGGTAAAAAATACTAAACATTCACTATATTCTGCATCTAGATACAGCTAGATTGAAAAAACAAAAACTCAAAAAAGCAGTGTTTTCAACCAATACTGCACCCAAAGTCTACATAAGTCTCAAACCAAAGGGAAACTCACAGTGTGTAGTATGAAATGGAAGGGTGAAAGAGAGAGGAAAGGAAGTGTTACATTAAAAGCAACAGCAACGTATGTGCATGTTCAATTTTTAAAAAATGTATAGCTATCAGGCAACCTGCCCTTTTGCAAATGCAGGAGAATAAAAATTGGAATTACTGGTAGAGGAGTTATATAGAAACACAGAAATCAGGGTTAAGAACCAGTTTACAAATTTCTATAATGACACTTTTCTCCCACGAAGAAATTGTACTTTACTGAGTGTCTGTTTATCCTCCATATTTTCTTTTCAAAATATATTGTCAAAGAAGGGTGTTTCATACCTTTTGACAACCTTTTATTCCCCCAGATACTCTTCTGTTTCTGCTCAAAGGTTTCCAGCATTAAGAATCCCATTTTTTTCCTCAATGCCTCGTGCATCCACGAGGTTTAAGAGAGTATTTTGCAATTGGTGTTAAGGAGCTGGAGTTCCTGTGTCATTTTAATTGCTTCATTATGCTATAGAAAATGTTAGTCTTGTTCTTTTTCTCTTCTTTTTTTTTTTTTCTCCTTCAGATTGTATTATTATTTCATTTTAAAAAAGCAACAAAAAACCTTCGTGTGTTTGGAAGTTGCATTCTACTCAGTATTGTTTGGAGAGAATCAAATCTCTAATTAGTAATGGAGAGGATGTTATCCAGTATATATGCAAGGCCTGTTTTCCCCTTAGGCAGAACATACCTTTGATTTAAAGACAAAATAACTGTGAGCAATAGAAAGTAAAGTTTAACAAGGAGCCTTTACAGTCCTCTATAAAAATCACTAGAACTGAAGTGTTCACAAAACGCTGTCTGTAAGCTGACACTAACTGAGCTAATGTTACCAGTCTGTGGTTTTGCATCCCTTAGCAAAACAGATTTCTACCTGCAAACTGATCACACAGACCACCTAAAACAAGAACATGAAAAAAACAAGGCTGTGTCACTAGAACCCCATTTCTCTCTCTTCACCATTATTTTCATTTAACAGGTGAAATTTAACACCCTGATTGACTTTTATTATATGCTTATATGGCATCTTAATGGCGACTTGATATGGCTAGGCTTTTTAGTATTAGTATCAGTATTATTAATTGGTATTTATTAGTCTTTACAATTATAAATTTACAAGTACTTCCAACTAAGCGCAATCCTTAAGATTCTGCATCCCCATAAATGAAAATGCTTTTCTAGATTCATCTCTGAATAGATGTAGCATACTTAGGAGGTATTATGCCTAACAGCATGTATCATGCTGTTGTCTGATGCTGTAAATTACTGACGTGTCATTAAAGCACTGCTGTCACTTCCGAAAAACAAGGTCTTCAGGGCCTGTCTGACTGTATGTGTGTGGGTAAGAACAGTGGCTAGCACGTTGTGGGTGTCACTGGAATACAAATGACTGTGATTCTATTGTATGTAGCACTTCTTTTCCTCAGCTACTCAAAATGTTGCATTTATCATTATGATTAAGACTACAGATGTTCTCCTTAGTGAGTATTGCATAGTGGGAAGCCGTACTGAGAAAGTCTAGCAGCTATCTAACATCTTGTTGTCAGCTGATCATAAGGGACTTTCCAGGGTTACAAATACCACAGGACTTGTTGTGCAGATGGGGAAATTGAGGCAAAGAAAGATGACGTGGCTTGCTTGCTAGACTAGTGTTGGAAGCAGCAGGGGAGAAAAAGGGAAATTCTTTCAGTAATAATTTGTTTCAATTTAGATGTTTTAAATGCTTATATACTTACTTCAGCATCAGCTTTTATTAGGTCATCCCTACTAACAAGCTGTATTAAATTTGCTAGTTTTGCTTTCTGCAAATTATAGAACATGATCTTTTAATTTTATTGTAAATATGTTTTCCTTAAGCGTCAGATACGCAGGACTCAAACTGAGCTCTCTTTTGCCTTGTGCAAATCTTCTTAGTGCTTGCTTTAGAAAACAAAACTGTCTCTTATTCCTGAAATAATTTTAATTTGGGGGATTTTCAGAATTTAGAAATACAGAATAGAACAAATCTGATCTCATATGTTCTTTTCTAGTTTTTCTCAATGTACATTTTCACTCTTTTTTTTATACTTATAAATTCTATATAACTGCCATTATTTCTGTAGTTTTCTTCTACTTGTGATATCACTTTGCTATCCATGTTGCTGCCCTCAGTTCAGCAAAGACATTACATGTAAACCTAAGCCTCAATGACTATAGATGTTTTAAATACATTCTTAGCTTAAAGCATAAGTGTTGGTGGTTCTATAGAATATACAGTAATTTGCAGGTTCGGGGTTTACATGAAGAGTGGATTTCTGCCCCAGAAACAATGATGTCATCTCCACTTTTTTCTTTCCAATTCTTCCTTTAAACATATCCCAGCAGTGAAACTATCAATTTAATGTCCTTGCAGAATAAAGTTGTGTCTGTGAATACCTTTACAAATTATTTCTAAAGAATTATTGTGTCTATAGTCTGTTGGTTTCAGACATGAGGAATTACTTTTTACTGTATTTAAATATGTGGCATCATAAAAATATGCCCATGTGATATAAATTTAAATAGCAGTGTTTTGTTTATACTTTTATTATTGTATGTCAATACTCGTACCATTTTTTATTCACCTTCCTTATGTACATTTTAACTCTGTCTTTTATTCTGCACTGTTTAATGCTTCTATATTTGTTTCCCTCACAATTAATATTTTAATTAAATATGAATTTTAAGCCATCATTAGATAGGCTGCTGCTTTACTCTTTGGAATGAAACAATCTACTTAATATGAAACGTTATCTTAAGTACTCCCATCTGTACTTTGCATGATGACAGTATTATGAAAATGATTTTGGGTGATGGACTATGGGAGGGAGAAGGAAAAGAATTTACTTATTTTGTCTTTTGCTTTGAAAAAAATCTGATTCTAATCATCATGTCTCTTATAAATTACATTGACTGGGTTATCGTTGATGTCCAAATCCAAAGCCTATTAGAGACCTGTAGGAGTTTGCCCAGTAACTTTAATGGCTATTGATTAAACCTCGAGTAGACAGTGTTTTGCAGTACTATTTCTGTCTGGTATTCTGAAAATATCTTTCTCATTACACTCCCTCAAAACTGTTTCCTTCTTGGGAAATAGCATGTGATTGGCACATTCAAGATTGCGGTTTGAATTACACTTTTGTGTGGTTAAAGGCTACAGAGAAATGGGTCTATTTTTGACATTCAGGTTGCTCTGTTGCTGCATAATTTGGATATTCTTACACTAATTGCCATGAGCCACATGTCTCCTTTCACCTGCAATCTTCAGTGCAGAAAAAATGACCTTCAAGTAAACAGTAACCTCCAAGCTGTAAGGGAGTATAATCAAATGGTATCTACATGCACGTGCATGGGAACACACACATGGAAGAACACACCACGAGTTGGAGCCACATTTGTATTAAGATTCAAGATTACATAATTTGAAATAGTTACAAGCATAAAAATGGAGCTTTGCCAGTCATTACCATGATGAACTGCTGGAGTATTTGATGAGCTAGAAACTCATGTGAAAACAGTTGGTCAAGTCGTCATGTACCTTTCACTAAATTGACTTTTCGGTAAGCACCAAAATCTGAGAGAATTCAAACATTTCAAATTCCTAATCATTGCTGAAGAATTACTGTTTCTAACAATTAACACTCCAAAGAAATTTTTCCTCCTTTACTTGAAATCCACAATTACTACCATAGTACTATACTTGTTGATGGCTGAAAGAAAGTCATACACAAGTCTGTTCATTTGAATACACAAAATCCTTACTTTAAATTCAAAAAACCTAAAACATTGTCAGGCTAGCAGAAAAAAAGACATTTTTTGAGGGAAATAACAGATGATAAGCTTCCCTATGTGAACCGGGACTGGGTTTAACTTCTGAAAAGGTCCAAGACATTGGGTATTTTAAATAATAACATTAATAAGGACAAAAAACCTAGTTTGGGGTAATTTGGGAGATCTTTTATGTCACAGAGCATGTTTATCCTTCTTTTGGCCTCACTCTAATGAAAGGATGTGGCTTTGCATGCAGAAAGATACATCAAACAATCCCTATACTTTTTAAAGACTCTCTCAAACAGTCTAAGACAGCTTTTCTGTAGCATATGTGGCACATTCTATAGCCTTACTGATGAGCTGTGAAATGAAAATTACGAGCAGAATGTGGTCTTTCTGAAATGTATTTTGAAAGAGAAATAAGTGCAACATTTTCTTAGATATCCTGTGCACCAAAAGTCATGTTGGCATTGGCATTATCAGGGCACCACAAGTTAGCTTGTGCTTGCCCTTGTCCATGAGGCATGCTCTGAAGGTTCCCACCCGCCCTCTTCCTTACAAAATGCAACTGCCCACAGCTCCTTGCTGAGGACCAAATCCACAGATGCGTCCAAACACCTTATTTTACATTTTTTTTGTGGTTTGGATTTTAAAGCATCATCTGTTTTCCCATTACTAAGAATAGCATTATTTTTGCCAGCAGCATGACCACAATGGCTTTTACACTAATTCCTGTTTAAGTCTCATTGCTGTTTAAGCACTTTGCTGCTGCTGTTTCATAGTTATAGATCCCTGTTTTCTGAAATGTTCCAGGAGTACAATGGGCCATATCTTTGAATAAAATGCATAAAAAGGATTCTGCATGAGTTATGTAAACTACATTGCTTTGTGCACCTTCCTAAGTTTTTTGTATAGTAAAAAACAATTCTATATGGAATTGTATGTCTAAATCTCAAGGATTACAGCTTAAATCAAAAGAAAACAGTTTCTGAAAGGACAAAACAGTCAGACAATTCATGTCCCAAAATAACTGACCCAGAAACAACTCCTAAACCACCAATACAGCAGCATCTGGAGATCTGTGAAGAACCAGATGCTGCTGCAAAAATATCTTCCACAGTTTGACATTTGGTGCTGTGACTGACGTCCAAAATACAGTTGTAAATATAATGGAACATACCACCTCCCTACCGCTACTCCTTTTTTAATAGAGAATATAACATGATTTAAGACTTCCAAGTAGTTTAGGAGTGGGGAAATGACAAGCAAAATGAGCATCTGTAAACCAAATCAAGCAATAATAATTACAGTATCTTGCTGTGTACTTGAGCTTCTAGTAATTTTCACATAGATGAACTCCCATAGAAACTCTAGATCTGACCCAAAGATCTTGAATTAATTCTCAGGTTTTCTCTAAAATGTCTTATATCAGGATTTCAAAATACATTTGTCAGATTTCAGAAAACCTTGGAAAATTGGCATAGTTTATTGCTATGTATTTACTGAACTTGGAAGTGTACTTTTAGTGAAAGTCAATCATTAAAGTAGACTTTTGTCTTACCAGACAATATTTATTACTGGTAACCATTTTTAAGCAATTTAAATAATCTTTTTGCTTTTACTGTGTTCCCTTGGAAATACTTACTTCCCCTTCTCCAGAAGGAGATCTGTTGATGAGTTACTTCAATTTTATCCATCCTGCTTGCTTTCTTCACTTTATATGAGGTTTTTCTTCTATTAGAGTCAATCTTGTGATCTGCTCAGAGGGATAGCCTAAAGATCACCAAAACCAATCATCAAACAGAGAAGAAAGAGACTGACCTTGATCCTACGTTGCAAGGAGTGATTTAGGTGGAAGAGACTCAGAGTAGAATGAGAAAAAGCAGAATAGGATGAGTAGGATGAGATAAGCAAGTTAACAGCTCATGTTTATCAGTTAAAAATAAAGTAATGAGCATGCATAAAGGAATACTGAGCCAACCTTTTCTGAACTCATTTGAAGTAAGGGTTAAAAATTAATTATTAAGTTCCTATTGTTTACCAAATTTCCATACACTAAGTAGCCTCATTAACCTGCGTGTTTGCTCTGTCAGCCAACGAAATACTTAAAATTATTTTAGTTCAGAAAAAAAATATTACACCAAGCCATATTATCCTTCCTTCCCTCCAGGCAAAAACTGTGCCAACATGGGAACAGGCAGTTCCCGTGGCTCAACCAAAGTGCTGTTACTGGTTAAGCCACAATAAATTGTGCAAACATGTAAGCACTCAGGTTAGCTGGTGCCTGCTATTCAGACACTCACAAGGAGAAGGAAATGGGGCCAATCCTCAGCTTGGGCAGACCAGGAAATCACCTAGGCACAACCTTGATTTTCTTTCTATTAATTCACAGTTTCTTTAAACCCTTTTAGCCTTGAGAACATGCTTAACTATGCTAAATGGTTTCCTAAATAGTTAGAGTCTACTCTTTATTTTAAGAAGAGGACCAAGGCAATTTACTGTAATTCTAGGTAGCAATGGCTGATCCACTGTACTGTGACTGAGGCTTATTACGTCAAGCTTAATTGTCTTGCTGTTTGTATTTTCCCCATCTGTTAGTAGCCACCTGTTATATCCCATGCTGATTCCTGATTAGGGCCTATAAATGCTGTGGGGAAAAAAAAAAAGAAAACCAGCCAAAATAGTAGCAATGAGTTTTTCAGGATGCAATGAATAAGTGCATTGCTCCTGTATTCACTTTGTGAGGAAAATAAAATATAAAATAAATAAATAAAAAAGAATCTATGTACATTCTTTTTTGTATTTTTTTTCCCGACCAGGAGGTGTTGACTGCCTTGCACATTTATTCCTCAGACATGATTGAATTTGGTGAAAAATAATGCTAAAATCTTAAAAGCTGGCTAAAGATCTTTGGTTTCCCACATAAGATCCTTTAGAGAAACCTCAATGTGCTCTGGAAAAGAAGAAAAAAGACCCTGCCTGAATTCACTAGTCATTTTTGGATAATCTTGGCCAAAGCAAATTCTCAAAGTAGCAATACATCTTAAGTAAATGGTTTGCTTTTTAGCAAAATCCAAATGCTTTCACTGTTTAAATGAAAAACAAGATGTTTTCAGGCATTCCTGGGACAGTGAGATATGAGAAAAAACTGGAATTGACCTCATAAACCCAGCATATGTGGTTGCCTTAATCCAGGACTGAAGTTGAAGAAATGACTCGCCTCCGTTCCCTCTGCAATGTGCTGTGACTTAAATGCATAGCTGAGATATAAGTTTCCCAACCAAGTTCTCAGAAAAAGAATATAACAGTGCCAAGAACAACACCCCGTCTCCTGTCTGAACCACAGAACCACATTAAAAGTTTTATTTTGTTTGTTTGCTTGCTTATATTTTGGCATTTTCCTTTTTTGTTAATAATTAAATTGGTTTATCATTTAACCGTAAATTCATTTTTGTTTTATTTTTCCAATTTTCTTATGGCTGAAGTAAACACGCTAAAGTATAGCAGAACCACAATGAGCATTTTTATAAGTACAGCAAATGCACCCTGTGATTCTTTCCTATCTATAATTTGGAAAACTCCAAGTGGTAGTAAACAGAGTGATTGGGCTGGAAATATGATGGGAATTGGATCACCTCAAATTCACTTAGTACTATGGCCAGCATGGTTAACCTGGAGGTGGAAACAGTGGTAACTGAGGCTGCTGTTACAGGAACATGCAGAATGTTTCAAGGCCCAGACAAAAGGGACTTTTTGGTCAGTGTGGTGCAGATGCAATTTTAGAATTTGAAGATTCCATACTGGCCAGTTGAAGGGTGTGAATCATCTGTCTCAACTGATGCTCAGCAGCCACCCACTGGGGAACAGGTCTCCCTCTGCTCATCTCTGAGATCCAGGGCTCCACATGTGTTCCCGTTATTTGTCCCCACCTGGCAGCTGTCGTAGCTCTTTGGGTATTCCCCTTGCATACCCTTGTGGAGTAGCACAAAACATAAACCTCCCTGTAACCGGAATTCACAAAGTCCGTATGCACTGACTCAGGGTGTGGTTTGGAAAAGTGATTGTTTTGGTAAATTGGAATCATCAGCCATGGCAGCTGATTGCAAGTATCTGGCCAGGTCTTTCTCTCCCAGTTGCACTGGAAGTCTTTGCTCACGTAAGCAGAATGTTAAGTGCATGCAAGGACCCACTGATTACCTCCTAGTCTTGGCATCTACAAACTGAAATTTGCTTTGGCAACAAATCTATTGCATCAAGCAACACAAACCTTGTCATCTCAAGCATATTTTATGAAATCAGTATGATTGAAGTCCTTATTCCATCTTACTATGGAAGAAAAAGCATATAGCTTTTGTTGTTGAGCATGGTGTCATAATACTAATATGTTAGGGGAAAGCCAAGATTGTAATTTACCATCCTCGTTGCCCACATGTAGTGCACACAACATCATAATATTTATCATTTATTTGTTCCCGTGTGTCTGCAAGAGAGCTACAGCATGGAAAAGTTATTGCTCCCCCTATATATTCCTGCCAGACTGCATAATCCAAGGCATCTCTCTCCATATCATTTTGAAAAGTCGTGTTCAAATGAGTAAATAATACCCATGTTTCACATCAGCTCTACTTGTCTTATCAAATTTTCTAGGATCTTACTATATCAAGAAATAAATTGCAATAAAAGTTACATAGGACGGGTGAACCTGAGAAGTTTAAGCAGTGCTTCTTCATTCATCATACCCATCTGCAAATTAGAACAGTCATGCAAAATTTATTTGAATTTAGCCAAATCTATTTGGCTTGAAAACTAGGCTGGCAATACTGTGGGAACAGATATATTTTGTGGTATTACTGACACAGTCCCTGCCAAACCCTCGTAGTTCAAGAAAATTGACAAAACCAACCAAAAGTCTTGAACTTGAGGAGAGGTTCAAGTAGTTTCTTATTATATCCAGATGGGATTATTATTCCCTAGTCATCATCAGTGAACAATAACAATACAGAGTAGCGAGATGAGTATAAATGAAAACCCATGTGTTTGGGGAGCCAGATTTTCAGTTCCTCATTGAGGATCATCTGAGTTTCACAGGGAAACATTGTAAAACTTGGTCTTCCAACAGGGACCTGACTTGCAGGGCTTTTCTTGGACGTCAAACTGGCCTGTGAGGTTCCCTTTGCCCATCCCCACTCAGTCAGCATGGACCATGCAGCCACTTCCTCGGAAAATGTTCCAACTACCTGCTATTCTTTCCTGTAGCAGGATCTTGTATTATAGCTGTGACCAAATGTTTTCATTTTTCCTCTCTTTGTGCCTTCCTGAACTTGTTGGTTTATGTGCCCCCAGACATGTTCGAAAATTTTTCATTCTGTAGGTGAGTGGCATGAAAATGATCAACAAGATCAGTTATTTGAACAGTATCTTGTCACATATATCCATGAAATAAATTTCTCATTCACCAATTTTGCTAATCTACTTAGTGAAAAATTCTGTGTTCAGTCAAGCAGTAGACAATATATTGTAACTAGGTTGCAAAGGGAACAATTCGAGACTTTTCAATAACCTGAGGCTAATACATCACAATGATTTTGCAAATGTTTATGACTTAGCTTACATCTTTGGAGAAAGGAAGACTCAGTGACAAACAGATTATGTTTGCAAAGAATATTACTAACATATAATATTGAATTCAAAATCCTAAAATGCTTCTATACACTTCAAGCTAGGAAAATAAAGCAATTAATAACATAATATTGAAGAAGAAATGAAAAAAGTTTCCAGAATGTTGACTGGTGAGGAACAGAATGGGAAAAGACACAGGAACAAGTGAGATAGAATCTAAGTTACAGCAGGTAGAATATGAAGCTGTGAAAATTGTGTGCAATAAAAATCCGGAAGAAATACCCAGAGATACTTCAAAAATGTTTTAATATTCCATGGGAGACCTAAGAGATACTGGGGCAGTGTGTAGGACAGCACGCTCAAGGGACATGAGGACGTGTTAAGGTACAAGAGGACGTTGTTAAGCAACAAGATTATTTTTTCCTGTCAGCCTTCAGCAAAAAGGTGATGAGCTGGTAACAAATCCTTGAGCAATTTTTGTCAAGTATTTAGAGTGAGGCTTTGTCAGAGATGAGGAGATGGTATGGGAACACTACAGTTACCATGGTTTTATTAAATAAGCTGGTGCTTCAGGGATGATGGGAACTGGCTGACTCTGAATCCTTCCTGTCTTATTTTACACCGTGAATGTCAGCAAGGCTCTGTGTATCCCAGGGTGCCATACATGTGTTGTCAGAGCTACAGAGACTGTCCCCTGACTAAGAATCCCTCCGGATAACAATTTTCAGTCACCTTTTTTATCTGGTCATATTCACTTCCTAGCAAATATTCTTTATGTGTCCCTTTTCTTCTTGGAATAAAAATAGAAGCAGGGAACGGCTGAACTCTGGTAAATAAATTGGCCATTACTGCCATTCAATATCTTTTATTTTACCAGGATTTATTGGTTCTGAGTTGGGTTCTGGTACATTTTGGTTTACATTTATATGAACAGGACAGTTTAGTTTCTATAGTTTCAGTGGTTTGACGGTTGAGTTAGCTGTAAGCTGTTAAATCAGCCTTAATCTTGCCATCTGAAGACACTACTTCACCCTCAACATACTTACTGCTTGTTGTCATTTTTGAGGTATGTAATTTTTTGACCTTTTAACATACTGATTGCATTGTGTGCTAACAGAATTCTCAGCAGTTTCTCCCTGCCGCTTTCTTTCCCATAAGTATTTGCTAGCAATGTCTTTTACAAAGCCAGATAGTCTTTTGGTTCTTGTTTTCATTTTGAATTGATATTAGAAATAATGGTGTTATCAAATTCTTTATACAAGGATTCAAACATGCAAAGCCAAAAGCCAAGAACAGTGTCAAACTCAATGTAGGTACCTTTGTCAGATATATCTACATTGAACCATTCACTCAAGAGTTCCCTTAATTTAACTGTGCAAGCTACTGTGCTGTATGGAAAGCCTTGACCTTACACATCTTTTGGTACTAATTTGCTACATTCTTGGTTACTTTTATGCAGCATACTCTCCTTAGCACATGAAATTTATAATGAGTGACTTTGCTACTACGCATTAACAGAAACACGATATAACGAATGATATTGCTAAAACAACATGCAGTGAGTTATTGCAATAAGTCATCAGAACTCCTTGATACCCATCTGAAAGCCCTGAGCCTTGCTGTGTTCTCAAAATACTCTGATCAAGTGCTGCGTTGGAAGGTGAGAATCCTCCTTCATTGCACGAATCTCTGAAAAATTGCACTAAGATCAATAACTTATTCACTGACAAGTTTTCCTTCATAACAAGGTAATTGCTGAGGAAAAATTATTCTTCAGAAGAAAATTTACAGAACACTGAGAGATGGTGTTTCTTTCCAATGAGCTCTTTTAAGGGAACAAAAGAATACAGTGAGTAATTAGTTACAATGTGTTAAGGTGCTTTAAATCCATTTGTAAAAATCACTCACAGCTGTGTTTCTAGCTTGTTTTCACAAGAAGGGGAGACAAACTGTAGCTATGCACTAGAAACTAAGATACATGAAGAATGTAGTGATAAATTGCTAATTTTTTATGTGAAAAGATGTAAGGGTACCAATTGGGCAGTAATAGGGACAAAATTGTGTGTAACTAGGTATGAATATGCAAGAAATTGAGAGTATAAGGTAGCAAAAGTCATAGCTGAGGTGTATGTTTAAGACAAGAATGACTGAAAAATTTTCCTAAATTAATTAGCAGAACTAAGGAGGATGAAATTCATGTCATCAGTGTTCACTGGAAGGAAACACTGAGCTGCTCTGACATTGATAAGGCCTAAGAATTTGATTAAATTTGAAATTAGTAAAGAAAAGTTTTTCGTGGACAACTCAGTGAGATACTGTCTCAATACATTGATTCAGTGAAAAAAAAGTAGGAAAAGAAGGAAATGAGGGAAAAATTCTCAAATTAATGGGAAATTTGAAAATATCAAATTTAAGTTATCCACAAAAGATAACTAGGAAAGAATAAGAAACACATTAGATTTGCAGAAAGAGTGCCATGTGAAGAAAGGTTTATCAAGAATAATACTGAACTAAACAGTGATAAACTGGAATTATTATTAATAACTATGGATGGAAAGATCTACTATATGGTTCTATTTTACTTTCTATCTTCCTTCCCCCAAAACCGAAATGTCTAATAGCATAAAAATTGGAAATATTTTGGCCTAAATTATGAAATTAACTGTCTTTTTCTATTGTATTTTATCTGTGAATGTACATTTAAGAGTACTTTATTGCGAGAAATTGCTTAGAATTACTCACTTTTTTTGAGGGGTATACATTATAAATATTGTTTATATACAGTAAAAATAAAGATATTAGGTATCAGTTCCTGATTTTAGGTAGGCCACAAATAGAGTGATAATTGTCTTAGACTGGCAAAATTGCAATCTAATAAAGTACTATATAAATCTATATTATGGTATGTGGAGTATCACTGTAGAAACAGAATAAGATATTGGGTTATTATTTGACTAGGATAGTATTTGTATTTCTCAAAGGAAGAACATGTAGTTAATTAAATGTGTGTCTTCAAGGAAGAGATTATGTAGATTTTCTACTTGCTGCATTTAATGCAATTGAAGGTTTAGGTTTTTTTATGCCAAATACTTTCAAACATGGATTAGTTTCAGAATTAATGGAATTAATTATTTTCAAAACCATTCAGGTTGAACTTATCTCCTTGAGTTTGGTGAGTTTATCAAATTCAGTAACAATTAGAAAGCTCCACTTAGTTTTGAGTCAAAACAATACAAAATTATGTGGCCAGATAGTTTTGATTTTAAAATGATAAATACCTTCCAGGCTTGCCTAGGCCTTCACAAGTGTTTGCATTACCCTTGTCTGAATGCCAACTTTATAATAGATCTGCTTTGTTGCAAACATTTCAGACAGTTTACATAGTCAAAATGAAAAGCTTTTCAGGTTTTCCAGTCCCAGAATTTATTTTTGAACTGTAATTATTTAGCTTCAGGATTGTACAATGCCTAATTGTGCTTGAATGTATGAAGAAATGTCCCAACAGTAACAGATCTTGGGAGGACCTGACTGTCACTGCTCCTGTGAAGTTGTGATAAGACATATGAAAAGGCAACACTATGCTCCTCCGAGCAGCACAGCACTATTTTACAGAATGACAGAAGTGTAGGGGTTAGAAGGGACCTTCAGAGATCATCTAGTCCAACCCCCCCTGCCAAAGCAGGGTCACCCAGAGCAGGCTGGACACGAACATATCCAGGAAGGTTTTGAATGCCTCCAGAGAAGGAGACTCCACAACCTCTCTGGGCAGCCTGTTCCAATGCTCTAGCACCATCAAAGTAAAGAAGTTTTTCCTCATGTTGAGGTGGAACTTCCTGTTTTCCAATTTGTGTCCTTTGCCCCTTCTCCTGTCCTCTATTGCAATCTCCAGCAACTAGGCAGCCACACTGTATGATGATTACAGCGACTGCCTGCCTGGCATATTTTGTTCTCTCTTATCCATGTCCCTGTGAAATGGATCTGAAGGTTTGGTTTTGTTCTCCCTGAGTAACTGAGGAGGAAGTTTTGTTCTACTTAAGTGATTGAGGAGAGGCTAAGGTCCAGCTCTTGGTTAAGGCAGATGTATTAATACAAGTATATTTCTTACAGTAAAATTTAAAGCACTGCATTCTTTTTAAAAAAAAAAACACAACATATTTTAGGCAGATAATTTTAAAAGCCAATTTACATACATCTTTGTTTTCCAGTTAAAACTTTTATTTATTCCATTCTTTTTTTCAATTGGCTTTTTCTTTTTCCTTGTTTTCATTTTATTTTTCTTATATTTTCTCTTTCTTTTACTTTTTCTTTAGCTTTTGATTTTTTTATTCACTTTATTTTTTCCTTTTTCCTTTTTTCTCTTCCTCTTGTTCTTCCTTTTTCTATATTCTTTTCATGCTTTACTTTCTCTTTTTTCTTCTGTCTTCTTTCTTCTTTTGACTTTCTTCTTTCTTTTTTCTTCATTTTATTCTTTTCCTTTTTTCATTCTTTTATTTTTCTGCACTCTATTTTAGCTGTCTTCTATAAATACAAAAAATCATTAACATGTCACTGTGGACCAGTTCAAGTCCAGAAATACTGGACTGAAAATCACTGAAATATTATATAAGATCTTACATTTTCAATAAGGAGAATGGTTATATTACAGCTACATTAAATGTATTGTAGAGTATCACATAAGAACGCAGACATATGTTTGTTTCACGTTGTAAGCTAGGTGTTGGCCTTCCTGACCAAAATCTGGTTTATTCATTTGTCATCCTCTAATTTGACTTTTCTTATAAACAGAAATATTTAGTTTTGCTGAAGTTTGTTTGAAATGAGTAATTAACTGTCTATAAAATAAATTTGTTTTGAATGAGTCCCAACAGGTGTGGCTTTCTTTATTGTGATCTTTAGTTTCTGTTTTCTCTACAGAAAGTCATAAATGAGTGAAATGACTTTGCCAGGTGTATATAAGTAAACAAATGACATCACATATTAGCACTTTGAAGTTAAAAAAAAGCATAAACATCCTTATTTTTTATTAATTTATTTCATGAACATTTTAATTAAAAATATGTGAATGGCAGTCCAAATTACAGTCATATCTTGCATGGTTCTTGAGCTAGGAGTTTTGCATAGGAATAATAACATGACAATTATAGTTATGGCAGAACAAAGTTGAACACAGTCTGCAAAGCCCTGCAGGATCAATGTAGGGCTTGATAGCTATACTTTCACCATTACTGATGAAAGCAGACGAAAGTTAGTGAAGATATTTTACCTGAGTTTCAGCAACACCCATGCTGCAAACCACACAGCTGTATCCTAAAAAAGAAAATCAAATATTAGCACTGTCAGTGAGAATGAGTGTCTGCTCTGCAGAACTTTTCCAAGCTGCAGCATCTCCAACAACCACTGAGAATGTAATCCTTTACATGAGTGGTCGCCAAATCCTCTGACTTCTGTTGTGCCTACAGGAAATTAAAAAGATAAAACTGAACCTAGTAAGGAGAGCAAAGTATGACCACCTTCTATGAACAACGCATTCAGTATCATAATTTACCAGCCAACAACAATGGGTAGGTATTATTTTGTTGAGACCTGGGATTTAAGGATTTAAGGTGCTCTTTTCCAAGAAAAATAAAATACATAAAATAAAATGTTTTAAAGCATCTTCTTGGAGGATAGAAATTTTGAGAAATTCACTGAGTACAACACAAGTAATCTAAAGAAGAATTAAAGCATATCTTAACATCTTCACTTTTTGTTTTTCCTGCCAAGGGAATCTAGACATACCCATTCAGAAAAATTGAATAGTTGAGTAGCCCATACAAAACAGTGTAGATGGATGCTGTCTGATCTATATGTTTAAGTTATACTTGGCAAAGAGGATGTTCTGCAGATTCACGAACTTTGTGGTAAGCATGGGAGACGGGAATTTGTTTTAAACTTTGTTGCTAAAAATTCAGGCTCACCACAAACAAACAGCTTATTTGTCATTCCTAGGACTAAACTATTCCTTTCTATTTCTATCAATGTAAGTGCCAAGAAATAATACTGCCTCAAACTTGTGTCTATGAAACTGCTTACTAATATTTTCCCAGACTAAACTAGATAATTCAGATATGTCTTTATTGCTGCTACCTTTAGGTAGTATTTCAGCCTTGGCTCAATTTCTCAGTGGCTGTTACTGCATTATTTACATTTACACTCACAGGAATTAGGTAGCAACATTCCAAGAGCCCAGAAAAATTGCTTCCAGTGAAGATGGTCCACACACTTCAGTTGCTGCTGGCTCAGAGCCTGGGAGCAGGCTGGCTCAGAGGAACTAGAGAATATTCATTGCAGGAATAAGGAAACATTCCTATGTTTGTCATTGCACCCTTGCTTTATTGTTTGAACATAACTAAGTGTAGAAATAAGCGCTTGTTTTGCAGACAAGCTATTTTTGACAAATAGTCTTTCTAAATTTAAATTTCAGCTCATGGGTGAAGTCAGACATGGATTTATTTCTCCACAAGATGCCTCTTTGTCCTAGATGCACAGGAAGAAGGCTAAGATTCAAGGCATGAGTTTAAGACATTATTAATTTAACTGCTATGAGAACAAGCAGTAATAGTCTGTACAGTACAGGTCATGATCCCTTCCTTAAATATTTCCACAAGCTCCTGGACTCATGTCAGATCCTGTCACCCCACAACTGGTCCTCAAACTTATTGCTTCCTCCCCCATTTCTTCCTCGCCATTCCTAAATGGGCTGAGGACACAGGGAAAAGTGTTTTCTTATCATTCTACACATCAGGAGACACAGGCTTATTTGGCCTTTTCTTTAGGAGCTGTTTTCACCTAAGCCTGTGCTACCAATTTCAGACCATCAAAAGGAAAAAAACACTTATGGAGCAAGTGCAAATTGCACACCTGCCACTGGCGAAACAGCAGCTTTTGAAGCTGGATCTCCTGATTGTAACATTGGGTTCAGGCAACTGCAAAGAATGATGCCCAGTGGTGTGGGAAAAATAGGCCCTTCCTTCTGCCAGGGAGAGGCAATTAGTGAAGTCCAGAAAAGACCCAAAGACTCTACCGTATGGAGGAACAGAGTGTATGAAGGAGCATGAAGGCGGGAGGAGGCAGTTACACGCCCTGTGTTCCATGTGGATACATCAGTGATTTACTATTTCCTGTTATTCTACATCACCCATTTCCATCATCAAACAAAAAGGAAATGAGGCACCCCAGCACAAAGACATTATTTGTTTTGGTAGGAATTAAAATGGTATTACAGGGAAAAATTTTGCCATAATCTGTCCAGTAATGAGACATAGAAATCTTGCTGCATTATCATATAGAAGGCAAACTGTAAAACATGTACTTTTCAGACCATTCATCACTGCTAAGCAATAAAGTCTTACTGTGACAAGTCCACTGACAATAAAATCTGCAGTTTGTGTCCATGATCCAGTTAACTATCCAACCAAGATAAAATCTGTTGTTTTATTTGA